>QPKB01000011.1:12383179-12791888 GCA_003546025.1 Camphora micrantha | reverse complement strand
TTAGGTGGGACCTTGGCTACCCTCTTTGGACTCATTTGACCATGCGTGAGGACGTCTTGAGCCGATGCTCCTCACGGTTGGTTGGGTGACATCGATGTTCACTTCATTTCAATCTTGAACGGGACGGAATGACGCGATATCTCCTTTATATCTAAATACAAGACTTTTTCCTTGGTTATCGCGAATTCTATTCCTTTCGATGACTGAGTAGGTTGCTCGATGTCTCCGAATTAACATCATACTTAGGATGGACCATTTATAGTCTTGATTTCCTTATCATAACATCTAGTTATAACCATAAGCTCATTTTAAGTTTTGAAAAGCGTAAAAGTGCATAAGGAGCCCGGAATGTCTTCAAACTCAAGGAGTACCAATTCATATCTATGATCGACATACGGGACCCCTATTCACTCAAATAGATCTTAAAATCATTGTCTTTCCTGATTTAGCATAGTTCATAATATTTCTCTATTTCCAAGCCTTGCATTACATGAATGGTTTTCCCGAAAGTATTATTGTACACTTGAAACAGTTACTTGACCTGAAGTGCATTGCACCACATGATATGTCAGTGTGCTCTTGAGCACCCCCGTCTTGCCCGTTTGATTATGTATTCGTACTTGATTTGCTTGCATTGTCTCGATTGTATTTGACCTATGAGTCGGCACCACTAGCTTGGATAACCCTGTTGGTCCTGATCAACCGACTTGGAGATCCCCCTCTTGTCCCGCCAGCTGCAGTTTGGATCCCGCTACCCGGTCATTACCGTGGTCTTGTCCCGATGCCGCAGATTGCTACTGTGGTCCCCGATGCCCGGCTCGCTACCGTGGTCATGTATAGTATTGTATATGTATATGTATCTATATGAGATCCCCTGTTTCTCCTCACCTCGAGTGACTGAGATCAGGGCCTAGTTATTGCTCTATCGCTTTAGTGATAGAGGACTTAGCTTCTTGTGGTTGCCACCTTGTTATTCCCGATTCCTTGGTTACCTCATATGTCTTATCTTGTTTACTTGTTTTACAGCAAATGATTTATCTGTTTTATTAGAGTTCTTGTTTAAACAGATTTCTATGCTTTTCAAGGTATTTCATCTATTGTATATTGTTGTATCTTTTCATTCTCTTGCCAGACCGTCGTGTCTGATCCTTTGCTTTGGTACTCAGGTCCCGTTGCCGGCTTCCTTGAGGAGGAGCCAGAGGAGGTGGTAGGTGAGCCGCAGCCTCTAGTCGAGTGGCGTGCTGACGATGTCATGTAGACATCTGACTGCTTGGAGATGCGTAACATTTTGAGGGGAACTCCTTGACCATTCTTTGGAATTATTCTTTTGTTATATTGGCCTTTGTTGGCCTCTATTTTTGGGATTGTAATTAACTGATATTTTGTTTAACTTTAACAACTTGGGAAACTTGCTATATATATCATTGCTCATTCTGATACAGTATTTATACTTGTGGTTATTGTCTTCATGACTAATGATGGTTGGACTATTTGATTTGCTACACGCTTCCGCACGTAAAAGAAATGTTAATTGATGATTGTGATATCCTCACCGCGGACACCTGTGGGAAATTAAAATAAAAATGTATATGTTGTTGGTTCATGACACACTAATGTCCCGATCCCGGATCAGTCCTTCGGGGGCCCGGTCCGGGGTCGCGGCAGACTGGTATCAGAGCGAGACGTGTTTCAAGCATCTAAAAGAAACTAGAAATCCTAAGGACGTGGCGAGGATCCGTTAGATCTTTCGTGAGATAGTATCGTGTGAGCAATGTGTGACCCTTTATATTATTATGTGCTAACCAATTGTTTTGCAGCATTATGCCTCCACGAAAGAGACCCCTGAATGGCAACCCCACCGCAAGCAATACTGATCATACAGGGCCTCTAGAAGAGGATATGGTAGAGGACAATGCACCCAATCAATTTCAAGACATGATGAGAGCCATGCTTGATCAGCAGCGTCAGGCTAATGAAAATCAAGCTCGATTGCAAGAGCAGATGCTAAAGCGAGAGGAAGACCATGCTAGAGAGATGGCTGAAATGCAGCGGCAATTGCTTGAGGTCTTACAGAGGAGACCGGAACCAGTTCAACCCCCACCACCTATAGTCATTAATCAAAGGCAACATGATCCAAATGCCTTGTTTGAACGGTTTAGGAAGAGGGCTCCAAAAGAGTTTCTTGGGGTAGAGGACCCCATAGCTGCAGATGATTGGCTTGAGCACACAGAGAACATCTTTGAGATCTTTCAGTGCACAGGGGGAGAGAGAGTGAAGTTGGCATCATCCCTTTTTGTTGGTACCGCTGATAGATGGTGGAAGACAGTTAGAGAGGAGTACAGAACTATGCCTGATGCTGAGATGTGGGCAAATTTCAAGGGGCAGTTTCATGACAAATATGTACCTGCTCATATCAAGAAGCAAAAGGCAATAGAATTCCAACAGCTTGTCCAAGGAAGTATGACAGTCCAAGAATACCTCACGAAGTTTGAGAGGTTGTCCAGATATGCCCCGGAGTTGGTAGATACGGTGGAGAAGAAGATTGCCAAGTTCTTGGATGGACTTAACCCTTTTATTGAGAGAGATGCCACAGGAGTAGTACCACCCACTACTTTTGAGGAAGCGGTTAAGAGGGCATATAAGTTTGAGAACTTTCATAACAAGATCCTCAAAGTGCAAGGCAAGGGACAAGCCCAGCAGCAGCAGAACCACCAACAAAGGAACCATCAGAACAAGAGACAGAGGACAGAACAATATGCTCAAGTTCCAGTGGTGTGTATCCACTGTGGGAAGAATCATGAGAGTGCACAGTGTCGTACGCTCTCAGGAGCATGTTTCAGATGTGGCTCCATGGCTCATCAGATGAGAGACTGTCCAAGGCAGAATAGGCAGAATCAGCAACAGCAGGGGGCACAGCGACCACCAGCACCACAGCATGCATTGGCTGTCCAAAACCAACCAAGGCCACTTCAGCAGCAAGCACCACAGCAACAGCAATTTAGACAACAACAGCAACCACAGCAGCAGGCTCGCAATCAGCAGGGACAGCAGCGTCCACCTCAACAGAATAGGAATGCACCACATGGCAGACCACAACAAACTCACAATAGGCCACAACAACGAGGACAAATCTACGGGGTCAATAGAGTGGATGCAGAGGCAGCAGGGAATGTTGTAGAAGGTACACTCCTTGTTTGTGGGATTAAAGCTATGATTTTGTTTGACCCTGGCTCTACGCATTCTTTCGTGTCTCATAAATTTGCTAAGTTGATTGATATGCATGCTAGAGAACTAGAGTTCATTTTGACTGTGGCAACCCCAGTAGGTAAACAAGTATTTTGTAGAACTTTTTATCCTAGTTGCACAGTCCAGATAGGAGAAGTGGTTTTGACCGCAGATCTCATTTCTTTAGAGATGTTTGATTATGATGTCATCCTAGGGATGGATTGGCTGGCTGGGTACCATGCCACAATGGATTGTTTCCATAAGACCCTCACTTTCAAGTTGGTTGAGACACCAGCAGGAGTGTTATTTCAGGGAGAGAGGAGGAATCCTTGTGCAGGGTTCGTTTCAGCGTTGAAGGCTGACAGACTTTTGAGAAGTGGTTGTGAAGCCTATTTGGCGTTTATCACGGAGGATAAACGGTCCCAAGGGGTGGAGGAGATCCCAATTGTTTGGGAATTCCCGGATGTTTTTCCGGAGGAGATTCCGGGTTTGCCACCCATGAGAGAGATTGACTTCACTATTGAGTTGCAACCAGGGACTGCTCCTATATCTATTGCACCTTTTAGAATGGCTCCAGCAGAATTGGGAGAGTTGAAGACTCAGTTGCAAGAGTTATTGGACAAAGGTTTTGTAAGACCAAGTGTGTCACCTTGGGGAGCTCCAGTCTTGTTTGTCAAGAAGAAAGATGGTTCAATGAGGATGTGTATTGATTATAGGAGATTGAATCAAGTGACCATCAAGAACAAGTATCCATTGCCAAGGATAGATGAATTGTTTGATCAATTGCAAGGTGCATCATTCTTTTCGAAGATTGACTTGAGATCCGGTTACCATCAGCTGAGAGTCAGAGAAGCAAATGTGTTGAAAACAGCTTTCCGGACAAGATATGGCCACTATGAGTTCCTAGTGATGCCATTTGGGTTAACAAATGCACCGGCAGTGTTCATGGCTTTGATGAACAAGATCTTTGCGGAGTATCTAGATCAATTTGTTGTAGTGTTTATAGATGACATTTTGGTGTACTCCAAGACCAAGGAAGAGCATGAAGAGCACTTGAGGATGGCATTGCAACTCTTGAGAGAGAACCAGTTGTATGCTAAGCTTAACAAGTGTGAATTTTGGCTAGACCAAGTAGCATTTTTGGGGCACATTATCTCAAGAGAAGGTTTATCAGTGGATCCATCCAAGATTGAAGCAGTAGTGAATTGGGAAAGGCCGAAGAATGTGACAGAAATCAGGAGTTTTCTGGGATTGGCAGGTTACTATCGGAGGTTTGTGCAAGGTTTTTCGTCGATTGCGTCACCATTGACGAAGTTGACAAGGAAAAATGCACCTTATGTATGGACAGAGCAGTGTGAAGAGAGTTTCCAAGAGCTAAAGAAGAGATTGACTACAGCACCAGTCCTCACTTTGCCATCTGGAAGCTTTGCCAATTACAGCCGGAACAGCACCTCGAAGCTCCACAATCATGGTCAATTTCCTGGTGATAGATTGTCCATTAGCTTACAATATCATATTGGGGCGACCTGCCCTCAATATGTTAAAAGTTGTCCCCTCCACCTATCACCTTATCCTCCGTTTCCCAACCTCTAATGGAGTCGGAGAGGTCAGGGGGAACCAAGTGGCCGCCAGAGAGTCCTATGTCTCTTCAATAAAGGATAAAAGGCCACAGGAAGCACTACAAATTGAGACCCTTGATCCGAGGGATGATGCCACCATTGAGAGAGGAGAGCCAGTGGAGAAACTCACCCCTGTGGTCTTGGACGAGGAGCATCCAGACAGAAAAGTGTACCTTGGTTCTACTCTCCCAGAAGATCTTGGTAATCAGCTAGTAGAGTTGTTGAGGCATAGCATGGACATCTTCGCGTGGTCTCACGCGGACTTGGAAGGAATCGACCCTAGCATCGCCACTCACCACCTCAATATTGATACAAGTTACAAGCCCGTTCGTCAGAAGCTGAGGAACGCTTCCACCGAAAGGGCTCAAGCAATGGACAAGGAGGTGAGAAAGCTAGTTGAAAATGGGGCAATCAGAGAAGTGACATATCCTGAGTGGCTCTCCAATGTTGTGATGGTAGCCAAAGCCAATGGAAAGTGGCGCCTTTGTGTCGACTTCACCGAGCTCAACAAGGCGTGCCCAAAAGATAGCTACCCGCTACCGAGAATTGACCTGCTCATTGATGCCACGGCAGGACACGAACTGCTCACTTTCTTGGATGCATATTCTGGGTACAACCAGATCAGCATGCACCCCTCAGACCAAGAAAAAACTTCATTTATCACCCCAGGAGGAACCTACTGTTACAGAGTCAAGCCCTTCGGGCTTAAAAATGCAGGGGCTACCTATCAGCGGTTGGTGAACAAAATGTTTCAATCCCAGATAGGGCGAACAATGGAGGTCTACGTGGACAACATGCTGGTAAAGAGTCTTGCTGCAGCAGATCACGTTAACCATCTCCGAGAAACTTTCAAAGTTCTCAGGTCATATAGCATGAAGTTGAACCCAGAGAAGTGCGCCTTTGGCGTAGGATCGGGAAAATTTCTAGGCTTCATGGTCAATCAGAGGGGAATTGAAGCAAACCCTGATAAGATCAAAGTCGTCCTTGACATGAAGTCGCCCTCCTCCACCAAAGAGCTCCAGCGACTAAATGGAAGAATTGCAGCACTAAACAGATTCATCTCCGAGTCTGCAGACAGATGCTTGCCTTTCTTCAAAGCCCTCCGAAATGCCTTTGAATGGGGACCAGAGGCAGAGGAGGCCTTCCAGGAACTCAAGGCTTACTTGACGACACCTCCCCTCCTCTCTCATGCTGCGTCAGGTGAAATCCTATACTTGTACCTCTCTGCTTCCTCAACAGCAGTCAGCTCTGTCCTCATCAGAGATCATAGTGGGATACAAAAACCCATTTATTATGTAAGCAGGGCATACAGAGGGGCAGAAATCAGGTACTCAAAGCTGGAAAAACTAGAGCTTGCCCTCATCTCGACGGCAAGACGCCTAAGGCATTATTTCCAGAGTCATACAGTTGTTGTGGTTACGGATCAACCACTGAAAGGAGTCTTGGGAAAGCCGGATGTGTCTGGAAGACTCCTCAAATGGGCAGTCGAATTGGGCGAATTTGACGTCCAGTACAAACCGAGGGCAACCATCAAAGCACAAGCTCTGGCCGATTTTGTGGCTGAATTTACACATGCTGAAGAGGAGCCAAATCTGTCCACCGAAGACATCCAAATAGGCACCCAGGCCTCTCCTTCGGGTTCCCCGGGCGCCCAGGCTTCTCCCCCAAGCACCCAAGCTCCCCTGGGCGCCCGGGACCAAACCTCTCCCATGGGCACCCAGGGCAGTCTGGGCGCCCAGGGCAATCTGGGCGCCCAGGCCTCTCCTATGGGCGCCCAGGCCACTCACATGGGCGCCCAGACACCCTTGGGCGCCCAGTCCTCTTCCTCGGGCACAGAAGAACCCCTTCCAGGCTCCCAGCCTTTTCCAGATACCGAGATTTCAACACTGCCAGTATGGAAGCTCTATGTCGACGGCTCTGGGACCCGTGATGGAGGCGGAGCAGGCCTCGTCTTGATCAGCCCTGATGGCACACCCCTCAAATATGCGGTAAAGTTCCACTTCACTGCTTCTAACAATGAAACCGAGTATGAGGCTCTCCTCTCTGGCCTAAATTTGGTGCTCGAAATGAACGCCCGATGCCTCATCGCTCACAGTGACTCTCAGCTGATAGTTAATCAAATAAAGGGCGAGTTCGAGGCAAAGGAAACAAGAATGCAGGGTTATCTCAGCATAGTGAAGAAATTGATCCCGAGGTTCCAGCACTTCCAAATATGTCATATCCCTCGGGAGAATAACGTTGTTGCCGATGCACTTGCCAGGCTCGCCTCATCCCTAGAGACCCCATCAGGCGAACCAGCATTCCTTGAGCACCAGTTCGAACCAAGCCAGTTAGATGAGAACACTGCAAACATCAACTGTGCTACAGCTGAGACGAACTGGATGACCCCGATAAAGGCATATCTTCAAGAGGGTACACTGCCAGAGGACCCTCTTGAGGCCAAAAAGCTGAGGATGAGAGCTTCCAAGTTCACTCTCTTACAAGACATCCTGTACAAGAAGGGCTACTATTTACCATTGCTGAGGTGCCTCTCTCCTGAAGAAGCTGATTACGCCATGAGGGAAATCCATGAAGGAATTTGTGGGAACCACTCAGGCGAACGCTCCCTTGCCCATAAAACACTTAGGCAAGGTTTCTTTTGGCCCAGCATGCTAGCAGACGCCAAGGAATTTACTAGAAAATGTGACAAGTGCCAGCGCTTCGCCACTGTACCAAGGCAGGTCCCGGAGGAACTCACTACTATCATGAGCCCATGGCCTTTCTCCAAATGGGGAATTGACATCCTAGGCCCCCTTCCTTTGGGTAAAGGACAATGCAAGTTCGTAGTGGTCGCCATCGATTATTTTACAAAATGGGCAGAGGCAGAACCCTTGGCGAGGATCACAGACTCCAAAGTAAAAGACTTTGTCTGGAAAAACATTGTCTGCCGCTTTGGGATCCCTCACACCATTGTCAGTGACAATGGGAAGCAGTTCGACAATAAACTCTTTAATTCATTCTGTTCCGGCCTTCAGATAAAGCAGCCTCACTCTAGCCCGGCGCATCCACAGGCAAACGGGCAAGCAGAGGTCATAGTGAGAACAGTCCTTCGTAACATAAAGACAAGGCTCGAAAGAGCGAAGGGTCTTTGGGTCGACGAGCTTCCGGGAGTATTGTGGGCCTATCGGACTACGCCAAGAGCTCCTACCGGGGAAACCCCTTTCTCCCTCGCTTTTGGGACCGAGGCAATCATCCCTGTTGAGATAGGGGTCCATTCTCTCAGGGTCCAGCACCACGACCCCAGCATTAATGAAGAAGGACTTCGCATCAACCTTGATTTGATGGAAGAAACAAGGGACATGGCCAACATCCGCAATGCAGAGTACAAGCGAAGGATGGCAAAATACTATAACTCAAAAGTGAAGCCCCGTTCCTTCCAACCAGGAGATTTGGTCCTTAAGAAGGTAATCCTCGCCACGAAGGATTCTCGCGAAGGCAAACTGGGACCGAATTGGGAAGGTCCGTACCTCATAACAGAGGTGGTAAGACCAGGTGCTTACAAAATCCAGAATTCTGAAGGGAAAGCCCTACCTCATCCGTGGAATGCGGAACACCTGAAGAAGTACTACCAGTGACACGAGAAGGGGAAAGAAGCAGTGAGAAAGGGAGTTTTAATTTTTTCAGCACTTTACAAAATGTTCCTTGATAATGAGCATTATATAAATAAAGATTTTATTTCATTCATTCCAACAGTTAGGTCACAAAATTGCCTTCTCAAAAAAAAAAAAAAAAAAAAAAAAAAAAAAAAAAACTAAACTCTATGTGTAATGAAGCATATAGAAGTCTCATCTATCCTACTCACTCTCACTGCTCCCCTCCTCGTCCTCTCCATCCTCATCATCCTCATCACCGTCTCCTGCGTCATCAGAGCCTCCATCATCACCATCAGGCGCCTCGGTTGGCACAAAGCCTGAAAGGTCGAGATCAGGGAAAGCCGCAGAAATCTTCCCTCGGAGCTCCTCGTAGCCATCAATGAAGGCATCAGCAAGGCCATCCGATAGCTCCTTCTCAGCCTGAGAAGCTCTGTCATGCACTGCCTTTATCTCTGCCGCCAAAACACTCTCCTTGAGCGACGCCCTTTCGCGGGTCTGTCCAAGTTCAGCCTCACTGAGCGAAGCCCTCTCGCGGACCTTCTCAAGCTCAGCCTCGCTAAGCGAAACCCTCTCGCGGGCCTTCTCCAGCTCAGCCTTTGCCCGGGTCGCCCTCTCTCGGGCCGCCAAAAGCTCAGACTCTGCCCGGGTCGCCCTCTCGCGGGATGCTAAGAGCTCAGTCTCGAGCCTAATGGCCCTCTCACGGGCTGCCACGAGGTCAGTCTCAAAGGCTCCTCTAGCGGCTTCAAGAGCCGCAATCTTCCTTCGGGCAGCGGAAAGCTCCTGTTGCATGCTATCATTCTCCTCCTTCAGTTGAGTGTTGTGATGGGCCCTCGACAGCAAACAGATGGATGCAGTAGAAGCCTGGAGCAGTAAGAGACACAAAATGAGAATACATAAAAATATATATATATAATGAAAGCATGGAGATATGGTAAGCTTTTACCTGAGCCAAGCCCTCTAGGAATGTATCGATAACTCTCTGGGTACCTAAAGCGTTGATTTGTGTGACCTCTGGAGGAAACACAAACTGCCCGAGTTTCTCTCGAATTACCTGCGGATTGCCTAGCATAGGGCCAACCCTAGTCGGTACCCCTGCAGAAGCTCCCGAGCGTGGGGGGCACGACTGAACGGCAGAAGGTACCGCCGAAGAAAGAGGCTCCGAAGCAGCAACCGTGGCAGAAGAGCTCGCTGGCGAAGGAGATGCTGCAGGAGAGGCCACCTGATGGGACGGCTGTGCCTCCGCTGGAGGGGTGGATACGAGAGAGCTCGCCCTGAATGTCACCGATGGAGAGCTCCCCCCTGCAGTACTCTATACCCTCGCTGCCTTAGAGGGAGGGGCACTCCTACCAGAAGAGCCAGAATGAGGGGTACTCCTGCTAGAAAGGCAAGCCCCGATCGCTCCCCTATCTACTGCTGTCGAAGAAAAATTGTTACTTAGGCATTGAATAAAAAAAAAAAAAAAGGACAGAGAAAGGAGAAGTCAAGTACTTTTTCTTTTTAGAGGAGACTGCGAAGAGGAGCCACTAGCCCTATTGCCCTCCTTGGGTAAGAGAACCCCCAAATCTTTGTCAGGACAAGCCCTCACAGCCTGCAGCTTCCATTCCTGACTCATTGAAAGCACCGGCGCCTCTGCAAAAGAGCAATGGGTAAGCATATAAAAAAATTAGTGATAAAAAGAAAGAGCAGCAAATTAATGACTTACCCAGTCTCTTGGCGTCAATCCATCGTGTGGGCACCGAGGCTCGGTCTGTCTCAGAAGCCCACTCTCCACCAACAAAGAAGAAGTGAGATTTCCAACTATGACAGTTGGAACGAAGACCAGTAAGCAGCTTGCCTCCTCTAGAGGTAAGATAATACCATCCCCTATTGGGGGCTGGAGACTCAGTCAAGCTGTAGGCGGCATGGAACTCCACAGGTGATGCATCCTCGTTGTGAACCCTCCTCCATAGCGCCAGAAAACCAAGTAGAACTCTCCAGCCATTCGGTGCTAGCCGCCCCGGGGTCAATGAAAAGTAACGAAGAATGCTGCAAATGGGGGAAGGCATGGGGAACCTCAACCCAGCTTCGAGCATCTCTTCGTAGATGGCGAGGTCGCCCGAAGAGTCATCACAAGCGGGCTTGTCCGGTTCAGCCCGGCGGCACAACACAGTGGGAGGAATATTATAAGAAGAAACCATCTTCAAGATATCACTGTTTGTGTTAAACACACTGAAAATGGTGCTCACCTTTGATGCGTCGTCGCCGACAACCACTTTTCCTCGGTATTTTTTGCGATGAGAACGAACAGCGACAGCACCACTTCCCTCGCTGCCCGCACAACCATCGCCCTGTGTTGCAGTACCTTCGCTAACAGCAACATCGCCCAAGGGGGCGCCCCGCCGTCCCTCACCCGACACTGCAGCAGGCGCTCCCGCAGGGGGGCCCAGGGCAGGGGCGCCCCGCCCTATGTTCTTCCCTGCAGCAGCCATTGCAGGGGCGCCAGGTGCGCCCCCCTCTTCCTCCACACCAGCAGGTGCACAGGGGGGCCCCGCCCCCGCAGCAGGAGCGCAGGGGCGCCCCGCCCGGCATTTTTCTCCCTGGCGACGGGCGCTGTAGGGCGCCCGTCCGGTCTTGCGTCAGCAGCAGCAGGGGCGACCCAGGCGGGGGCGCCCCGCCTGACATTCTTCTCCCCGTCCAGCCCAGCAGCAGCGGCGGGGGCGCCCCTGCACTTTCCCTCCACGAATGCAGAGCCAGGGGCGCCCAAGGCAGCGCCCCTAGCACCCGTGTCCCCTTCGTCGTCAGCAACAGGGGCGCCCAGGCGGGGGCGCCCCGTCCAACGCCCTCCTCCCCGTCGGCCGTGACTGGCGCAGGGCCAGGGGCGCCCAAGGCAGCGCCCCTGGCGCCCATCTCCACGGCAGCAGCGCCTGACGCAGCACCAGGGGCGCCCAAGGCAGCGCCCCTGGCGCCCACTTCCCCGGCAGCGACGTCCTGTCCTCCGTCTTCCACATCCTTTCCGTCGCTCATCTCCTCTACTCGATTCAGATGCTCCATGGGTTTTTCTTGACACAAGAAGGAAGAAGAAAAGCAAGAAGAAAAGTGGTTGCCCTCTTTTTCTTTCCTTTCTTTGAACAAGAAGGAGATGAAAAAACTCCAAGTGAAAAACAAATGAGCAAAAACCCCCTTTTTATAGCCCTCATTCTAGGGTTTTACAAGTAGAGAAAAGACTCTAAACTTCAAGGACTCTGCTGTACAAATCAAGAGGGGAAAGAGTCTGAGCATAAAGCAACGGATAGTGTTTGGGAAGGCCAGGAGTCCTCAAAATGGAGAAAAGCTTGATATTTAAAAATGCCTCGCTTTCAAAACTTCCTTTGGCACGAGACATTGAGGGGCAAATGATGGGTCAGGCCCAAATGACTCAGTCCACAATGACGGGTCGGCCCAAACCGTAATGACGGATCAGGTCCAAGAGATTCAGTTCACGATGTTGGGTCAGGTCTAAGTGACTCGAGTCCGTGTTGAGCCCAGGTCCAGATCCACTCGTCATGGGTCGGGTCCGGATCCGAATCCACGAAGTACGAAGTCAGCGCGTCGTTACCTTTAACCTGCTTTTACCAAGTCTCGCGAAGAGGAGATCCTACCTGCCTCGTCTGTTGAGGGCAGTTCGGAGATTCCGCCAAAAGGAAGAGTCCGCTGCTGAGGAATCGTCCCCATCTATTAGGGGACGACTATAAAACACAGAGCCCCTCCAGCACTGAGGGGCAAGCTATTGCAATCAACCTTTATCATCACCTTTCTATATTTTCTGTAATCGCTACACACTTGAGAAGTAAATCATCACCTTAAAGTGGACGTAGGTCACACTGACCGAACCACTATAAATCTCTCTATCTTTCTCTCTCTCTATTTTCATATTAATTACCTTATACTTGACCGGTGGTGCCCGAAATCCATTTTTGGCATCATCACAAATAATAATGATCCCTGATTACTTCTTTGAATTAATGGGTTCTCTAACTACTCAAGACCTGAGTGGTACAAACCTACAAATGTTGCCCCCGTCTATAGGGAACCTGGTTAATCTCCGGGGACTCTATTTGAGGGATTGTGAAAGCTTAAGAGATTTGCCTTCACAAGTCAGATTGCTCATCCGGCTTGAGGTTCTTGATTTAGGAGGCACTACAAGGATCAAATATCTGCCTAGAGAGATTGGGGGACTAATTGGTCTGAAACGTCTGATAGTAGGATTTAAACACTGTTTGGTTTCAGATCATCTTCATATAGATGTTGGGCACTCCAATGAAGATGAGGAATGGGACATGAATTTGAGAGTTCCAATTGGAATAATCCCCAATCTTCCTTTGCTGGAGGAACTAGGTATGTATACATTTGGTTGTGCTGAAAATGATCAATGGGATGATGAAAGTATGGTAGTTGTGGTTGATGAATTATGCAGGTTGGAACGTCTAACATATCTTGATTTCTACTTTCAAAATACAGACTGCCTCGCTCATTTTCTACATGAGAGCAAATCATGGAAAACAATGAGGAGATTTCGATTTCGAGTCGGCCCTGAGAGAATATGCAAGCAGTGGCATCATCGTAAACATGAAGAATGGGAAGGATGTTTGGTATACGAGGGTGGCGATGAGATCTCACATCCTACGATTAAAGAGACACTTGCTCGTTGTTCCTTTTTCCATCTACAACATCATCGTGCCACACAAAAGCTATCAGAGTTTGGCATGGCAAACATGAATGAGCTGAAAATATGTTGGATCAAAGGCTGTGATAAAATGGAAATTCTCTTTGATGGAGACGAGGGATTGCGAGGTGTGAACAGTAGATGTATATCAGTCCTATATTGATAGCTTCTTGTCATCATCGCGGAGGTAGACCATGAAGAGTAAATTGCAAGTAATGTACCTTTGATGAACTTAAATTTATACTTATCAATTGTGTCAAGTATAAATAAATAATACATATATGTGAATAGTGTGTGTGTGTGTGTTTTGTTGTGTGTGTGTGTGTGTGTGTGTGGGGTGTGTGGGGTGGGGGGGGGGGGGCGGGGGGGGAGGTTTGGTTGAGCGATTTTTTTGATTTTTTTTTTTTTTTTTTTAATGAGACTTTCCTCCCATCAAGGAAAGATTTCAAAAACCTCCGTAATATGTTCCCCCTATTAGCCCCCAGTTAGCATACTTAAGAATGACAACTAAATCCATAATTTTTTACCAAGATGAATGCCTTATTTAGCACATAACTGGGCTAATCTATGTGGTCATATTGGGCAGCAAAATAAATGGTCCAACATTACTTGGTCCAATTGACCATATAATTCCAACATCCTCCCACTTGGTCAATTCACCACGTCCAATCCTTTAAAAACAATCTCAAAACTATATATACATATATATATATAAGGATATGGATGTGAGGGCTCACACCTTATCTCTCATAATAAGGTGGGAGCATCTCTCATAGGAGCATATCCCATATATATATATTTATATATATATATATACGGGAAATATTCAAGTCCTATTATATGAGAACTTTTTTGTGGGGCCCAACTAGCAATCCATCCAAACCTAGCAACCAATAAGGAACTCCTGATAGTTACTAATCACAAGGATTAGCACACATACGAATGGACTGAACCGTTGATCGGGAGTTGAATATTTTTTTGAATATGAAGCCATTAAACTTGTGGGCCACGGATGAAGGGGTTTGGGTCATCGGTTTGGGGTCAAACTTGATACTTTGGGTGGTCTCATATAGATTTTTTCATCCCCCCAGTCACATCCCCAAATGGGGCCAACAATTGGGCCCCATAAAAAAGTTCTCACACATTATAATGGCTTCATATGAAAAAAAAAAAAAAAAAAGATTCAACCAGGTGAGAACTAGTTCTCACATATTATATGAGAACTTTTTTGTAGGGTCCAATTGTGAGCCTCATTTGGGGACGGGACCCGGGAGGATGGAAAGATCTATGTGGGACCACCCTAAGTATCAAGTTTAACCCCAAACTCATGCCCCTAACCCCTTCATCCATGACCCACAAGTTTAATGGTTTCATATTCAAAAGAATATTTAACCATCGATTCAACGATTCAGTCCATTCCAATGTGTGCCAATCCTTGAGATGAGTGACTATCAAGGGGTTCCCTATTAGTTGCTAGTTTTCGATGGGTTGCTAGTTGGGCCCTACAAAAAGTGTATATAAATAAATATATATATATATATAGATGTTTCTATAAGAGCATCTCTCACTTTACTATGAGAGCTAAGGTGGAGACCCCCAACAATTTAAATGTGAGGGCCCCACCTTAGCTCTCATAGTTTGGTGAGAAATGCTCTTATAGGAGCACCTCCCATATATATGTGTACATGGATATATATATATATATATTATATACGAATTATGAAAACTTAAGAAATTTGAATCCAAATTGACAACTCTAAGCACTGCTCACTGCTTTTATTATTAGTTGCCAGTAAGACCTTAATGCTAATCATTTTATCTATGATCAAGTTAGTTTATTGATGCGAACTATAGCGGTCCTACAACCTTTGGATGTCGTGCCTCCTTCTATAATTACCCTATCATGTTCACTTAACCAAGCCTTTTACGGTGTTTAAATAGGATATTTTCATGGCAATCCTATTTAGTGGGTTCTATCATGCCACTTACTTTAATATTCTCACTTTATCCATTTTACACACATGCAATATATAATAAAGTTAGAATTACGAAATCATTACTTTAATGTATACATCCAATGTGTGTCCATCATATCCTAATAAGGCAATTCCTTTAAACCCATATTATTGACAAGCTCATTGTAGGTCTTTGGAGCTAGTGCCATTGTTAAAGTATCAGCTAACATTAAGATCGTTGAAGAGCCAATTATGGACACTAATTGATCTCGTACCTTTTCCTTTAACACAAGGTGTTTAACTTCTAGAAATTTAGATTTGCATGTCACATTGTCATTTAGTGCAAATCTTCTAGCTGAGTCATTATCACAATAAGTTTTCACAGGTTTACAAATTATATCCATTATTTGTAATCTTAAAATAAACTCGCACATGCATGTCTCATGGCTTCAAGACATGCCACATATTCTGTGTCAAATGTAGATGGAGTAACTACGGTTTGTTTTGAACTTCTCCACGAAACTGCACGAAACTGCCCCACCAGCTAAAAGAAAAATATACGCTAAGGTCGACCTTCCTGTATCGAGGCATCTGACGATGTCCGCATCAAAATAACCGATTACTTTTAAGTGATCGATTTTTCTATATGCGAGCATGTAATTCCTTGTTCCACGCAAATATCTTAGGACCTTCTTTACTTCTACCCATTGGTCCATGCCTGGATCGCTTTGATATCTACAAAGCATGCCTACTACAAAACTAATATCGGGCCTAGTGAATGTTTGTGCATATATTAAGCTACCAATTGCAGCAGCGTATGGAGAATTATCCATTTTCTTCCGTTCAATTTCATTTCTTGGACATTGATCCTAGCTACATTTATCACCTTTAGTCATGGGTGTGGATTGGGCTTTCTTGGGCAATTTCAATTCATTTCTAGTACGAGTTGACCTCCTTAAAATTTCAGGATTGGGTTCGTTGATGTTGTGTTGTGTATTTAGAATTGGATCATTGTTTTGCTAAATGGGAGGGTCGGTGATGGGTTGTTCAGTTCCGTGCCCATCAACCGAATTTGAAAATTGTTGTTCCTCTTGATAATCACTCATCACGATGTCAAGTGGAACAACGATCCCATCTTGCCTATCAGTTGACTTATCATAGTCCCTGATTTTCTTAAAGTTGATGTATCTATTTTCAGCACTCCTATTATTCTCATGATCCTCCAAAAATTTTGCATTTCCTGATTCTATGATTTTAGTTGTATGGTTAGGATAGTAAAACCTGTATCATTTAGACCTTTCCGGATATCCTATAAAATATCTGCTAGTGGTTTTAGGGTCTAATTTTCTTTCATGTGAGTTGAAGACTCGTACTTCTGATGGACATCCCCAGACTCGAAGATGGTTTTGACTGGGTTTTCTATTGGTCCACAACTCAAAGGGAGTTTTAGGAACTGCCATTGTTGGGACTCTATTTAATATATACATAGCCATCTTAGGTGCTTCATTCCACAATGATTTGGGTAAACTAGTGTTACTAACCATACTTCTGACCATATTCATTAGAGTTTTATTCCTTCTCTCAGCTACACTATTCTGTTGAGGTGTTACAGGCATTGTATATTGGGCAACATTACCCTCTTGTTCAAGAAATTTAGCAAATGAACAGGGTTACGACCCGATTCGGTGTACGTTCCATAATATTCACCACCTTTATCAAATCTAACTACTTTGATCCTTTTGTCTAGCTGTTTTTCTACTTCTGCCTTAAATATTTTAAAGCACTTAAGGCATCCGATTTTTCTTTAATCAGATAGACATATATATCCATATCTAGAGTAGTCATCTATAAAGGTGATGAAATATTCTTCTCTTGTAAAACAAGGTATGTGAATTTTTCCACATATGTCCGTATGGATTATTTCTAAAAGGCGGGAACTTCTTGTGGCATATTTCTTATTTGTGCTGGTTTGTTTGCCTTTAATATGGAATCAGTAAAGTTTAGATTTAGTAATAATCCATCCTTCACTAGTCTTTTCATTCTCTATTTCGAGATATGACCAAGTATTTTATGCCACAACCTTGAAGAGTCCTCATTAATGGATTTTATTTTAGTGCCTACATTTAAATATGTGGTGTGTTAAAATGTTGCTCATATACAGAATTTAATTTCAATCTACATAAACCATCACATAAATAGCCACTCCAAACAACATTATTATTTCTAGAAATATTCATAACATTATGTCCAAAACTAAACAAAAAACCATCATGATCAAATATTGACACATAAATTAAATTTCTAGAAATCTGGGGAACAAAGAAAGTACTATTTAAATCAAGGACAAATCATGTGTCCAGCACTAATTTATAAGTGTCAACTGCTTCGACTCTAGATTTTTTCCGATTCCCCTTTATGATATTCTTTTCTCCATCATTTGGCTTCTGGCTTGTAAGGAATCCTACATACAACTAGATACATGAATGGTTGTAGAGTTAATCCACCAAGAATTTGATGGAAAACTTGTT
The DNA here is from genome assembly GCA_003546025.1 of Camphora micrantha. Taxonomy (NCBI): domain Eukaryota; kingdom Viridiplantae; phylum Streptophyta; class Magnoliopsida; order Laurales; family Lauraceae; genus Camphora; species Camphora micrantha. Next base: position 12,774,248 of record QPKB01000011.1, on the reverse strand, counting down.
GAGTTGGTTTCATGACAAACTAAAATAAGGTTTTTACCTTTCTTTCTAAACCAGCTTTTCCTCTTTAAGCAGTCCTTTTTGAAGTGTTCTTTCTTTCCACAGAAAAAACATTTCTTCTGGTTTTGCAATCTTTTCATTGGACTTGTTCTTGCTCTTGCTTTTACCCTTGGACTTATTTTGAGAAACATAATTTACCACCATTTGCCCATCAGCTTTTAGCCTCCTTTCTTCCTAGTCTGCTCTAGCAATCATCTCATTAAGGGTCCACAAGGTTTGACTTTGATTATTTGCTACCTTAAAAGGGCCGAATACGGGAGGAAGAGAGTAAAAAATAAATTGAATAAGATATTTGTCAGACACACTAATATCAACTTCCTTTAATTTTGAAGCTATATATGTGTGCCATAGAAAGGATATGCTCTCTTATTCCCATAGTCCCATCATATTTCATATTAGAAAGGCAGCTAATCAATGAAGCTCCTATGTCCTTATCTGTCACTTCAAATTGTGTTTTGACCTCATTTAATTATTCCTTTGCATTTTCTCTTTTTTCAGTGGACCCCCTTATACCTCTAGTAATAGATGTTAGAATTATCTATAAGGCCACGTGATTACCTCTAACCCATTTCTCGTACTTTGATCTTTCAGCGGCAGGAGTCTCCTCCGAAGGAGTAGGAGGTCTAGGTTCATCAAAAGCAATTTCTAAGTCCAACTAGGTAATAGCAAGTATAATCACGTCCAACCATTCTAGGAAACTTGATCCGTCCAATGTGGGTATGGTTCCAAGTGTTGAAAGTGATGCCAAAGATTTTAGTTTTGAAAAAAATAAAATAAATGATTATATGTTAAAATTTCATTTTAAATCTTAAATATACCACTAGAATAAAAGCAATGAGTATATAATTGTTAACTACCTTTGGGTATGAAAAACAACATGCGTAATTATTGCCTTCTTTGATTAATAAGACCATATTGGTTAATATGGTGTAATCAAGAAGATTACTCCTTTGGGTAAACATCATTCAAAATTACATCACATATATCAACAATGTCCTATTCCGATATCTATTCAATGAAAGATCGAACCTTTGGGCCCATCCCCATGACTTTAATTTGCACTATTGCCAGCGCTAAATATTCGCCAGTAAGGGTCTATAAAACGCCGACAAAAACATTTTTTGGCGCTTTCTCTTGCCTGGGCAAGGTGTCGGGAAAGGTTTGCCCGGAAAACCATTTGCTAGCGAAAAATTGGTAGTGTCGGTAAAAAGTTATGTATTGCCGGCGTTTTATTTCTCCAGAAAAAAGAGGTTTATAATGCTAAGAAAATAGGTTTATCTTCCAATAATAAATTGAAAAAAAATACTTTTGCCGGCCTTTTTTTTTTTTTTTTTTTTTGCGCCGACAAAACATTTATATTTTACGAAAATTAGTTTTTCAGATTTTTTTTGTGGGCATTTTTTCTCTCTGAGAATATATTTATTTTTTTAGAAGTGATTTTTTTGAAGGCATTTTTTTGGCGTTTCTTTGTGCCAGCAATGTATTATTGTGTTGGTAAAAGATTTAGGATAAAAAAAATTGCCATCGTAATATTGCACCGGCAACCAATATTTGTTTTTTTATTACTTGATTCTTAATTTTTTTTTCCCTCTATATACATCAATAAATGATTACAACTTTCAACCTGTATCATATGAATAAATAGAAACTGCTAATTCCATCGACCAAGACCAAATCTACTACACACCAAACATCTATTTCCATTTCAAAACCATCAAAACATGAAACAAGAAAATTCATTCAACTTTATATTAATATTCAAACATCCTTTCAACATTAAAAGAACTTTACCATTACCATTACAAAATTAAAAACCATGCTAATATTCTACTCGATCTATACTAACATTCAAATTTCAATGAAAATTTACATATTCATATATGATCATTTCATTGTTGTACAATTCCAACAATCTATTACTCTGCATACTTAGCCTTCATGTGGGCTGCATCTTAGCTGCATGGACTCTTTCAACGAAAAGAATTCTTTAATTTTCATTCAATCTGCATAAAAAAAAAAAAAAAAGGAGCAAGTTCAACATATGATTAAGAATGTCATATTTTCTTGGCTTAAAAAAAAAAAAAAAAACCAGGAGTGTAGACAAAAAATAGTTTCCTCAATGATTCCACTCCCATCATTGAATCCAAACCAGATTAGGCTCCTTAATCCCTCTTTATTAGTTAAAATAGAAGAGCTTATTTTGATTTTGTACTTTATTTAGAGTCCAAGTATTTCTTGGAAACAAATAAAGCAGTTGCAACTAACATGGTGTTCTCTTATTACATGGGTTCCACACGGTATAATTAAGAGCTTTATACCCTACAGACCATTAATTTACCCCATTGGAATTTCTGTGTGAAAACTTTCTTTTTCACCTTCTACATGAGTGTTTGGTGTGAGACTTTTTGGTTAATCCCTTGAATTGATTCCTTACCCTAGGTGTGAGCCAGTTCATCCCCATATTCATAAAAACACATATATGGGGACTTGTGTGGCATTACTATGATCGGCATTTGCTACTTGTCAAAGGCAAAAAAATGATGCTTAGAAGATATTCTAAATTCAGAAAATGGTTAGCTCAGGATTTTTTTTGTTTTACTCGTGATTGAACTATTGTTTTCGCTCTTCAATTTAAAACCATTACGAGTAGAAAAACAAGGCAACTCTATTGGATTTTTTAAATGTTGCTTGACATTCTTTGAGGAGGAATCCACACCATGATAACCCACAGTTTAATATTGTATACATATGCAAAGAAACATAGCTGAGATTATATATCATAAAAAAAAAAAAAAGATATATATATATATATATATATATATATAAGTTGGCGTGGAATCATCAGGTTGGTGACTAACTCTGACATGTCCCCCAAAATAAGAATTGGAAAAAAAGTGAGAAAATAAATAAAATTCAAATTTCTTGTATTTAATACAACACAAGCTTCCAAAAGTAGACCCACACAAGATTTCAACCTGCGGTGAGTCAAGATAAACTTCATTAAATTCAGCGGAAGCTTTATTCAATTGGTATTCAAGGTTCATAAATGAGACCCAATACATAATCAGATAAACAATAATAATTAAAATTGAGGAATAAATTAAACAATTTCTAAATCCAGTCTCATAATTAAAAGAAAGTTCATATAAGGATTTCTAAGATGACGTTCACTCCTGTGCTAAATTAGACGGCTCCAAAGCCATCTCCAGCACCCCACTCGTGTTCGTTAGTTGGCCCAAACTCTTGAAACGCTTGATCCTCTTTTGTCTCCTCGGTAAAGTGAGGCTTGGTATCTATGCACCAATTATCACAAAGTAAATATCAAGTACATAATCATAATTTGAAATTAAAATACGATAACAAGTGAATATAGACCGATGAGATCATATAGAAACAAGGATATATAAAAACAAGAGTGAACGTATAACCTAATTCCAAATAATACAAGGGAGCAATATAGGAGTCACACAGTGGCAAATGCCCCCGTTGTGGGTAGTCAACCCTAATTAATTCAGGAAACCCGTCCATAACTTCGGTGGTCATAAACCAATCAAAATACCAGGATAACCTATCGATAGTCACAAAGCAGATATAAGTGATCCGGTCACATCGGTGACCAACCGTCCATATATCGATCCACATTCGTCCATAAATGACCCAAATGTACATATATATAATAGACCAATTAGCGATGCTCCAACCCAAGAATCCTGAGTCATAATGAACGGTTAGCCGTTCCATATTCACAATCCACATATCCCGTATCATAGTTCGGGTAATCATCCGTTACATGTTCCATCAAATGCCAAGCCACATCATAGTCCAAAAATAACACAATAGGGTATGCATCTACACGAGTATGTAACCTATACAAATACGTGCATGTAAATTTGAAAGTCAAGACATAATTAGGAACCAACCTAAGGTTACACGCATATTCACATACCCGACAACACACAACAAGAAACACTAGTAAGCTAAGGCCAACACATCCCTCTATATTCACGGTGCACAATCCTAATTAAGGGCTCCCAATAGAGATGTATTGAATCCCTTCTCGTTAGAGTTCATGTAGGTCATACGATGTACTTGAATCCTACATCAATAAGATACTGTATGCCCAAAGACGGCTCTTATATGAGGTCCAAGTAATTAATTAAGGTTATTAATTCCTATGAACACCCCACGCACGATGCCACAATGCCCCCAAAAGTATATAGAGCTACACTATGTGAGTTTGAACTCCTGATGGTACGTTCAAACGTTCAGAGGGAACATTCGAACGTTCAAGAGAAGAGTTCGAATGTTCGGCATCTCCGGTTTTTTGCTCAGAATGCAGGGACTCGCACATTCGAACGTTGGAAGGGAACGTTCGACGTCTCTGGTTTCTGGCTGGGGCTGTGCACAGTTGCGGGAAGTAGTATTTTCCCCTTTTTCATTCCCTTTTCTCCCTGCACCAAAGAGGAGCTCAATCCAATCCAAAATCCATAAAAACCACATTTAATTTGAAAGGGTAAAGAATCCACAATCCAACTACCAAATAACCCAAAATCCAATTAAGAAGCCCGAATCCACCATTATCATTTAAAAGGGGCATTTAAACAAATTTATATGCACAAAAATAAGAATCAAATATTAAACACATATTCCATCATAAATTACAACAATGTACTTGCCTTGATTCGAAGTTGGTGGAAAATGCAATAGGTTACTAAACCAAAACACAATCTGAGATCCCCACGACACACAAAAACAATCATATCACCGATCTGACATAGAAAATGAGAGACAAATGCTCGGACGAACAGATCTATGGTAGTCCTATCCAAAACTTACCCATTGGAAAGAAAATGAAATATCCTTAAAGTGCTTATTTACTCTTAATGGTTTGAGGAAAGGATTACCTGAGATAAGAATGTTGCACCGAGAATGAAGGCGGTCTCTGATCGCAATTCCGATTACCGCATCCTACAATTACAATGGCTTGAGAAGTTGAAAGAGGAGGAAGGAGAAAAACCGAAAGGAGTTGCAGAAAAAGAAGTGGGGATAAGAACATGCAGTTCTTAAACTAGGGATTTGGTTAAGAGAGGGATTATTCCCTGAGCTTAGGTTAACGGGTCAAACTACGGGTCAGGTCATCTACCCAGTGGTCCAACTCACCGATCAAGGAATCTAATTTAGCGTGAACCCCACCTAACTCTAACCACTTAATTAATTAATATATATTTAATTAAAGTACTAATTTTCTAATAAAATATAAATAGTGGGGCCGGAATCTTACAAACTCCAACACCACAAAGCCTGATTCCTCTTTGAATAAGATGGGAGTTGGGTTGTTTTTGGCCCTAACAACTCTCATCTTCTCAACCATTACAAAAATAAACATCAAGGCCACATAATGCACGCAATAGGAAAAAAAAATATATATATATATATATATATATATATATAAAACATTCTTTGGATTGGAAAAACAATAAGCCATCAACATCTCAATTCTAACATACATTTTTACACAGCAAAATATCACAATCATTCCATGGAAAAAAAGTGATGGACAGCTAGTAAGTGATAAACCAATAATCACCCAATAAGAAACATAGCTGAGATTATATTTCACAAAGATTATAATCCCCGAATATTTCACAAATGCTACTAAGAGAGCAGTAACAAATTCAATAATCTGAAGTTTCTTTTTTCTGTTCTGTTACTGCAAACTGAAGTACTGAAGAAGGTTACTTAGGGCCTCTTTACCTCATTGTCATTGAATTTCAAGGGTTTTATCAAAGGAGTATTAAAGAGGTAAAAAGTAAAGGATCTAAGTTGAGATGTAGGCCCTACCATAATTCCCTAGGATTCATTTTGCCAGGGTGAAGGGTGGGTAATCATTCTTATCCAAGGTGAAATCATTCGATTGCCCCTCGTAGATCTTCAACTTTCAACTCTCAATGTTCGCCCTTTTGGTAGAAAGCATTGCTAAAAAATCATAGGAATTCAATACCAAGTTCACAAACAAGCCCAGAGGTGCTAATTACTTACTTTGTAATTAATTCATAGGAAGTCATGGTAAAATGAATTCATGTTACTTCCTTATTTTGGTTTCTTTTTTCTGAGCTTAAAGCATTATTTCCAATCTCTGTGGTAAGTATATGGAGTATGGACGAAGAGGCATGGAAATATTTTATGCAGTCTTATACAGCTGGAACATCAGAAACTATTTCACCACACCAAACAATAGCAACTGAAACTAAAGAAATTGAAATCATCAGTTGTCATTTTCCATGGTAAATGATATCACTGTGGAAATAAAATGGCGTGGAAACTGATGAGCACAAAGTGCCTTTTAGGTAATCATAAGGAAAGAAATGAAAATCTGAATTGGCATCCACTATAAAACATATGTTTTGATTAGCAGCTCTACATGTCTATTGATTTACAATCTCTGATAGATTAGGCAACTTTTGGATGGATTGGACCAATTCAGTTTCGTATTGAATTGCTAGGGATTCATAGGAAAGGAGCTCGAGTATAAAAGAGGTGACGAGTAATGTGGAGATCTAGAAGCGACTGCAGAAATTGAAATCGTCAGTTGCCATGTTCCTTTGATAAAACCCTTGAAAGTCCCTTCCTATTTTCCAAATCACAAAACCGTTTTTTATTTTTAACAATGAGCATGGCATGTGGTTCCATCCAATGGTTTGGCAGAGATGGAAAACTCTCCATAACATGACCCCCTTTTATCATGCCAAGGTTTTTACATGTGAGTGTCCCTTGTAATCTGATTCCCCAATGGTTCTGCACCATCCCGCCAAAATCTTAGAACCCAACACTATATCACATTATAAAAAACATCTGACATCCATTCCATTGAGAAGGGGACTAAGAGTTGATATTTTATCACCAAAGGACAGAAGTCCCATTTGGCTTTTTGCCACTTCAGAGAAGTCACACATTCCCCTAATTTCCCAAATCCCATCAACACAAGAATATCATTCAGCACCAAAATCAAAGAAACGCAAACACAGACCAAATCTTTTATAAAAAAAAAAAAAAAAAAATCTCCAAAACATTAGACAAAGATAACAACCCTAAACTAGAGATCGACACAGCACCAAGAAAACAAACCATGTCTTCTCAATTGAAACCGGCAATGCAGAGAATTTAAAGAAATCAAAGCAGAAAAAGAAAGATGTGATTAAAAAAGAACCTGAAGTGAGGACGAAAGCTTCTAGAAATTCGTCCCTGTCGTCGCGAGTTCAAGAAAGTTCGCTGGAATTTGTAAGATCCCGGTCCCACTTTTAAATATTTATTAAATTTTTATTTAGATATTATTATTATTTTAATTGAATGTATTTTAGTTATTTAAGTGTTTAGGATTAAGTGGGGCACACGTTAGATTAAGTGTGTGAATCGGTGAGTTAGGCTAATGGGTAGATGACCTGACCCGCAGTTTTGACCCAATAACTTAAGCCCAGAGAATATTCCCTTTTAACCTAATCCCCTTTATTACGAACACAAGTTCTTATCTCTCCCCATTTTCGTCTGCAACTCCTTAACTTCTTCGTCTTCTTCCTCTTTTAACTTTCCAAGCCTCTGCAACTATAGGATCTAGCCATCAGAATCCAGATCTGAAGACACAATCATTCTTGGTTCAACTTTCTTATCTCAGGTAACCATCTCCTCAATTCATTAGGAGTAAATCTGTACCTTTAGGTTATTTTCTTAATATTTCCAATGTTAGGTTTTGGGTAGGAATACCATAGATCTGTTCATCTGAGCATTTGTTTTCCATCTTCTTTGTCAGATTAGTGATATGATTATCCTCGAGCGCTGTGGGAATCTCAGTTTGGTATTGGTTAGGATATGTGCTTTTTTCTTCAAAACCGGTGAAAGGCAAGTACCTAATCATAATTGGTAAATTTAATGCTTGTGCTTCTCATTGATTCTGAGTGTAGATGCATATAGAAATCCTTTATGCCTTTTCTTATGATAATTCTGTAATGTGATTTTGTTTTGCAATGAGATCAAAGATTTGGAGCCAATTGATCTTCTCGTACTGATGGTACTGTTACAAATGGCTATTACCTTTTTTCTTTCATCTTCTGTCGTTGTGGTTTCAAAACTTTATTTTATATCTTCTGTAGATTTGTGTTTAGAAATGTGAGACCATTATTTTAAGTGGCCTTGATGGATAGGCAAAACCACCTAATTCATGGAGTAAGGAGAATTGGATTTGTAACAGGGGAAAACGTAGCAGTTTGGGACTGTCCGTGTTTTGACCATGGAACACAGGTGGGGCTATTTGATGCATGATCGGGTCCGTGGATCTGATAGGGGACCCAGGGACGACTTCGTTGGTGGTGGACCCGTGGGGATTGGGTCCCATCTGGCCTACCATCCATTAGGTTGATCAGAGAAGGCCTGATTGAAGGGAAAAGAATTAGTTTTAGCATCTAATGGTTGTGGGGCCCGCAGGATGATCGGATCACATATCTGGTCTGGGCATCCGGCCGTGTAGACCTGGGCGACCATATTGGAAGGGATGTTTGTGGACTCTTGATTAGTGGGACCCATTGTCCGAAGTGACCAATTGCTTTGGGCGTCGAACTTCATCACAGAACCGATGTTATGTGTTGTCTAGATCTGTATCTGCATTGGAGATAAAAGAAATGAATGAAGGAGGGAGAGTGGTGACCTGAAGACTTGTTGACTGATTACCTGTTGACCTGTTATGTGGGGGAATAAAGAATGGACATGAGTGGTGACTTAGTAACCTGATAAGGGATGACCTAGTGACCTGATGGAGAGATGACCTGACTTGAATATGCTTAAAGGAGGAAAAAGGGTGTGATGACATGGTGATGATGTAATTCCATGAGTTCCTTAGCCCTTAGGTTATGGAAATTAGGAAAAACACCCTTTGTCTTTAATGAACCATGGGACTCTTAAGATTTATATTCTTGGAAATATACTAAGATAGAACTCTAAGTTTTCTAAAATTATAAACAAAGATAGTTACTTATCATTATTATTTGCCAATTAATTTGGAATGGTTTCTTTGATTTTAATGGATTAAAATTATATATATATTTTTTTTATACCTTATTAATTGGATCTTTGGACCTGAGTAAATACCGTCCGGACAAACGGTATCTTATTAACATAGGGTTTAGTACTTCATATGACCTCGGGCAAATCCTAATGGATTTGAGCTCAACCCATCTCTATTGGAAAACCCTTAATTGGGTCTATGCACCATTAATGAAGAAGGGATGCGTTGATCTTATATTTATTAGAGATTCCTGTGGTTGTTGGGTGCGAAACCTTATGTTTGACCTTAGGATTGATTCGTATCTATGTCTTAACCTTCGCATGCATATATATATGTTGGTTTAGGATGTGTATTCCTTTAGATGCATACCCTATTGTGTTATGGATTATGAAGTAGCTTAGCAAATTTTATACGACGATTCGATTATGATATGGAATGTGTAATGGCCAGCACTTTGCTTTGACTTAGGACTCTTGTGTCGGAGCTTTATTATTCAGGTCTATTATGCTTATATGTTTATGTTTATGTGGGTCATTTGTGGACGACTGCAGATTGATATGTAGACGGTTGATCACCGATGTGTCCGGATCACTTATAATCCGCTTTGAATGTGAACATGTTATCTTGATTTGTTTTATTTGATCGGTTTATGACCACCGACGATGTGGACGGGCTTTCCCGATTTATTTAGGGCTGACCACCTACAACGGGGACACTTGTCTTCGTGTGAATTATATTGCTCCATTTGTTTTATTTGAATTTATGTCATACGTTCATTCGTGTTATATCTTTGTCTTTATTCCTATATAATCTCATTTATTCTTACTCATCTCGTTATTGTATTTAATTTCGAATTACGACTATGTACTTGCTATTTACTTTGTAATATTTGGTGCATAGGTACCGAGCCCTACTTTACCGAGGAGACGGAGGAGGTTCAAACGTTTCAAACGTTTGAGCCAACTGATGAACCCGAGTGGGATGCTGGAGATGGCTTTGGAGCCGTCTGAGCCAGCACAAGAGAGAACGTCACCTTAGAATTATTATAAATGAACTTTCTTTTAGTGTTTAGACCTCTTTTAGAAATTATTTAATTCATTCTGCAACTTGAATTATTAATATTTATCTGATTTTTCTGTTGGGTTTCATTTATGAACGTTTGATACCAATTGAATAAAGCTTCCGTTGCATTTAATGAAATTTATTTTGACTCACCACAGGTTGAAAATTTTTTTGTGGGTCCACTTTTTGGAAGCTTGTGTTGTAATAAACACAGGAATTTGAATTTTAATTTTAATTTTTCACGTTTTTCCCAATTCTTATTTTGGGGACGTGACAAAATTGCTGTGGGAAGATTTGCAGGAGAGGAGAGAGGATTTATGAGCGTGAGAGTTGTTGATTTTTATTTTGAAGTTGAGCTTGAAGGAGGAGGGAGGAGAAGGAGAGGGATTTGAGGATATGGAGAAGGGATTGTTGGAATTGGATGGATAGGAACCCATGCATCAAAATCAATGGGGTTTACTTCACTTATCAATTACCACAAACATATGTGCATCCATCTCTCACTATAGGGTGAGTAAGGGACACTTCTTTAAATAGAAATTTTCAAGTACAAAAGCTGAATTGTCAAGTACATAGGGTGAAGTACACTTCCTTGTCTTTATATGCAAAAAAGGAAAAATGCCCTCACCTTATAATAAGAGATGGATGCACATAAATATCCCAATATATATATATATATATATATCAAATACTCCCAGAAACTAAAGCAATCTGACTTTTACGTGATCAAAAAGCATCAAAACAACCAAATGAATGAAGAGAAAAAAAAGGAAAACGAACCAGAATATCTAAGAGAAGCAGTCACAGACAAAGACGAGAGCAATCTAAACAAGCAAGGTTGACAACTCATTAAAGCCGTCTCCAATCCAATCCAAGAGGCACAACCGACATGCTCAGATCATGATAACAGAAGAAGAAGAGAACTTTTTACCACATTTTAACCAAATGCCTTTTTTTTTATTGGATTAATCAAATTTTATGGCATGGTTAATATCGGCCATTCCTCCTCATAATATGACATGTATTGGGATTTTGATCTCTTCTTAAATGAGCCCAAGAGTCTGGATCGGTTAGTTAACTTAGGTGCTTGTAGCAAAAGTTACCATATTAGTAGCTCTCAAAATTGGACGTCTAGCACTTGTGTTTGAGTTTTTGCTAAGCATAAGTCTATCGGTCCCGGGTTCGGGACAGGTAGCAGGGCTCTTTTGCTAAAGAGAAAATGAATAGTCCAAACCGAAATCCTTCTAAGTTTTTAACTTCTCGTGACAATTATAATACTTTTGAAATTGGCTTCTAAGTAGCACTGAACGAAAAGTTTAGGGAAGTCAAGTTTCTTGTTACAATTGCTTTTATTTATTTATTTATTTATTTTTTCACCACACCATAGGTTTGAAGAATGCATCGTAGGTAGAAATGAAAATAAACCATTTCTTAGTTCCAACAGGCCCACACAGTGAAGGGGACTTTTAGTTTGACATTAACTGAAGCTCAGGTTATCAAATTCTCTATTCAATTTAAATAATTTAAATAAGCATTTGGAGGATATAGGGCAGATTAGAAGATTTGAGCGTAAGGGACATGCCAAAAAGCATAGTTGATCCATGATTAGGATTAACTAATACTATTCCCAGCGCAAACAGTGCGCCGGCCAAAGCGATGTAAAAAACATATTGAAAATAAAAAGTTTCCCGAATAGTGCGCCGGTAAAAGCAATATAAAAAATATATTGAAAATGAAAAATTTTCCTAGCGCGAATAGTGCACCGGCAAAAGCAATGTAAAAACTATATTGAAAATAAAAAAATTTCCTAGCTCGAATAGTGCTCCGGCAAAAGTGATGTAAAAATTATATTCAAAATAAATTATACGATCTTGGCAGTTTGCTGGAAAAAATATAACCTTTGCCGGTGACAAAAATCTTTCACTGGTATAACTTAACCTTTGCCGGCGAACAAAAGAGTTTATCGGAGAAAATCAAACCTTTGCCAGCATAAATATTTCGCCGGAAAAACTCTATCTTTCCCCGATGAGGTAAGCTTTTTCGCTAGCAAAAGTTATAGTTTTCCTGGCATTTAATTAATGCACCAAAGAAAAATAACGGCAAAAGTGAAAATTGTTGTAGTATATATAATTGATATTTTATAATTATAGAGAATAGAAATTGAAATGTGAAGGAAGAGGGGACCCAGAGTGTTCAATTTGGGAGCAAGAACCCAGAGGTTTGAGTGCCTGTTTTTGCTTGGGCGCGAGGGCCATGAGGTCCGAGGTGATTCTCAAGATTTTTCCCAAGTCACCAATGGTCTCTGCTATTCTTTGTGCTTCAAAGATATTTCGAATGAAATTAACCTAGACTAAATGTGGTAAATTAATGTTAATGACCTAAATGCAAACTAAGAAGGAATCTGATAGGTGCAATCCGATCTGATAAGTTAGGACATCGGGATCCTGAGGTCAAGCCTAATGAAACACATTTAAGTTGATTTTCACTTTGTCCGCGATAAAGTAGCCAAGCATCTCCTCGCAGTTCAATTTATCTCCACCAAAGAACAATTAGCAAATATTCTAAGGGCTTATCCATGATAAGTCCAAAATATCACATATTTAATTAATCAATTCATATAAATTTGTGGACTTAATTAAAATAAAATGCATTGAATTCATAGATTTTCACAAAATCATGCAATTAGACTCTGTTGGATGAACTTAAGTAAAAATCTCATAAAAAATGCATGTCTTAGCGAAATTATCAAATTCTGCAATTTTTGGGCTCCATTAATAGTATCATTCCTTTTAATAAAAATTATTATTTCTGAATTATTTTTTAATTATTTTGTTGAAATTCAGAAATCAGGCCCCGCATGAAGGAAGAAATTAAGAAGAGCATTGAATAGAAGAAAAACAGAAGAAGACCCACCCTGGGACCCACACCCCTTGATCGTGAATCCCAAGGTAGGGGGACATCCAAAGTGGCTCCAACCTGTATTGCAGAAATTCAGATTCCCTCTCTTTTATTTGAAGATTTTTAGAAGATTCAAAATTTTGAGTTTTCAAGCTAAGATGGGAAGGAAATCTACGATGCTTGGTGGTCAAGAAATTAATTAAAAAAGGGAGAGGAATCGAGGAAAGAATGAAGAAAGAGATCCAGCCATGAAGTGGTCGTCCAATGCATGGATTCTTCAAATTTCAAACGTCCAAGTGGTCCCACATCCAATTCAAGAAATCTGACTATTAGATTTACACAAATAAAATCTGATTTCTTGGATCCCACACATCTCAATTAAAAGCAAATCAAGAAGATGAGGGTGGAGCCCAGTTTTGGAATGTGTAGAAATTTCAAAAGGAAATATTATACAGATGAGGAAAAATCTCTTAAGCATTCAAATATTTGAAAAGTTTCAAATATTGAATGGAATCTATCCAAAGGAGTCACATCCGAGACTAAGAAGCCCAAAAATTTCTCACGTCCAGGACTTCTTCTCTTTCCTTGGCGTGAAACTCTCCTTTCCCCCTAATTTCTCTCTCTCCCTCTCAATCTCTAACTCCCTCTCTCTTTCCCTATCACTCACACACAACGTCCCTCTCTCTCTTGGACGTTTTTGATTTTTTTTCCTTTCTCTCTCTCTCTTTCTATCTCCACTCTATCACACGGCCATCATTCTCTCTCCCATTAATCTCTTTCCATTTTTTCCCTCCATCTCCTACATCTCTCACTCACCTATTATACGAGGCCAAAGGAAAAAATTGATGTGTGAAGGAAGAAGAAGAAGGATGGAGGGGTAGATTTGCTGCTTGTAATCTAAGGAGAAAAGGTGTAAGTTGACTTATTTTAATTGATTGATTATGGGTGAGCAATTTTAATTCAAAATTTGATTTTCAATTTATTAATTTATTTTCTTTATTTATGTCTTTTTGATGCCTTATTTTTTAATGATATATTGCATGCTTAAAGGCCGCTAAATACTGAAAATATTAGAAGGAGACTAGAGTCTTTATGAAATTTCTCAATATTAATAAATCTGATTTTGCAGATTTCGGGTCCTTAATGAAATCACCCATATTTTCAGTATTTAGAAAACAACTGAACTCTGACCTTTAGATTGCAAGGCTCTCTTTCAATCTTGAATTTCAATTTAATTATTTCTGAATTTTTAATATCTCAAATTGATTTTCTGATTATTTTTATGGTGAATGCAGTTTTTAGCATAGATCTATTAGACTAGGTCTCTAGTTTAGGATTTTTCTTTAATTCGGATTGTAATTAATTTTATTTATATTTGTAATTAATTTTTAATTATAGTATGATTTTTTTATATATATATTTTTGATAGGCTAGCACTAGTTTTCGATTAGGACAGGTATATTGTGATCATTGGCTCCCTGTGGGTCGACCTGGTTTTACCGGTTATTACTACAATCGTGACGACCCTACACTTGGGGCACGATCAATCCACCAATCATTTTGTGTGTCTTCGTGACAAACTTAACATCCATCTACGGCAATCAAGTTTGAGAGAGCATGTTAAAGGATCATGACTCGGTCAATAAAGATACGGTCTTATCCATGCTGACTCAGCCATATCTTGTAAAATGGGAAGGCCATATTGTAATGAGTCTAAAAATGATATGTTGTTGATATTGTAATGCAAAAATACTGCAATTACTCTCTACAATTCCTCCCTTGACTGTAGGGGCAGATTTATTATAATCTGTATGATTAACATTATAAATACTACATGACTCCTTAATAAAGAATCAATTGAGAGAGAGATTTTATAACTTTATATGGTATCAAAGCATTGTTTGGCCTTGCTGCCCTCTTCCCTCCGATCCTACAAGTTTTTTTAAAAACTAAAATGGCAAATTCATCATCTTCCCATCCATCTCATCCTCCTCACCATCTCCCTACCCACTTCTAACATTCAAAGCTTTTTGCTAGTCAAGTTATCTTCAACCAAACTATCTCTTATGGCGATCTCAATTTCTGCCCCTGTGAATATTGTGCTCCAGCTTGAGCCGCTACAGAGCTCACTTGACTTCTATCCCTATTACATGAATTTGATGTTTTTTTGTCAAAGCCCCCTATCTTGTGGTAAGATATTATTGGTGCTACCTATTTTTCTACCAATCCTCTGTTTCTTACTCAGACAAAACACATTGAAGTTGATTTTCACATTGTCAGCGATAAAGTAGCCAAGCGTCTCCTCGAAGTTCGATTTATCTCCACCAAAGAACAATTAGCAGATATTCTGACTAAGGGCTTATCCACCAATCGTTTTGTGTATCTTCGTGACAAACTTAACATCCATCTACAGCCGTCAAGTTTGAGGGAGCAAGTTAAAGGATCATGACTTGGTCAACAAAGATACGGTCTTATCCATGCTGACTCAGCCATATCTTGTAAAATGGGAAGGCCATATTGTAATGAGTCTAAAAATGATATGTTGTCCATATTGTACTGCAGAAATTCTTCAATTACTCTCTGCAATATCTCCCTTGAATGTAGGGACATATTTATTATAATTTGTATGATTAACATTATAAATACTACATGACTCCTCGGTGAAGAATCAACTGAGAGAGAGATTTTATCTATTCATAGTGCTTGATTTTTTTGGACCAGTGTTAGGTCTTGTGGTTTTTTCCCTGTTTTAATATATATATATATATCGGAAATATTCAAGTGAGAACTATTATATGAGAACTTTTTGTGGGGCCCAAATGTGGGTCCCATTTGGGAATGGGACCAACGGAGATGTAAAGATCTATGTGATACCACCCCAAATATCAAGTTTGACCTCAAACTCATGCCCCTAACCCCTTCATACGTCGCCCAAAAGTCTAAACGCTTCATATTCAAAAAAAGATTCAACCCCCGACCTTCGATCCAACGGTTTAGTCTATTTGAATGTGTGTTAATCCTTGGAATAAGTGACTATCAAGGGGATCTCTATTTGTTCATGGTTTGGATGGGTTGTGATGAGTGTTAAATATTGCATATTTTACCCCTCATTAGTTCAAGTTTTATCAGCAGCTCATATGCATATCATTTGCTTTACACAGAGATTTTATCATTCTATCACATTAACGGATTATCGGATTATTATGAATAAATCCGATTATTTGTAGCGCATTTTTTTGTAATTTCTTTTGTGTAGGTTGACCCCGCGACTATCCCAACCTTCCGACTAATGTCGCAAGGCAACAAGAACAGATTTCAATAAAGAAGTTAAATGAAGAAATCTTGGCAAAGTGTTGAAGAATTCCAAAATAAAAGGAAAAGACTTTAAGGATAAAAGAAGTCATTTTCTAACACAAAGTGGTTGGTGTATTGATTAGAGCTTGGGTGGGTATGAAAAAGTTATGGGTTCAAACACTAACAATTACATATTTTTTTTACATAGAAGATATTTCATCCAACTCTAACCAATTTTATTCTTACTTTTAGATTGTAATTAGGAGCTTCTTTGTAACTAATAGAGAGAGTGTGTATAATTGAAGAACACTAATGAAGATTTGGAGCTCTTTCTTAATGTTTAGTGGCTAAAGCTCTTGGATTATGCTCTCTTTTTGAAGCTAAGTAATGTGATTAGTTCAATTCCATGCATGTTTTAGTTTAAATTTCATACTTGTGCCTTAATTAATTAGTAGATTTTAGATCTAATTGTGCTAATCTCTCTCATTTATCATGCTCTATCTCTACACTTGATGTTTGGATAATCTCAATTGATGCTTTGTAATTAGATTAAGTTTTTTCACATAGCATGCTCTAGAGCCTTTATCTTTGATCTTTTCTAGCTTGATTTTGATGATTAATTGTTAGGGAAGTTAGGTTATGATCTAGGATCTTGGCCTTTTATTTTATTTACTTTAATCTTCATTGTTATATCATCCAATCCAATTAGGTAAGAGATTGCTAATTGGATTGTAGATTTGGGAGTTGAATTAGAACATACATTGGTTGAATTAATTACATACTTAGTGGATTTTCAATTGCTTAATCTTTTATTTTGATTGTTGTTAAGTTTAATCTTTATTTGATTTGTTATTTTCACTTTTAGATTGTTAGATCTACATTTCACATAACTTATTTTAAAATCCTACACATTTCACACCATATCTTCACCTTAAATCTTCCATTTCTACCACCATTCATCCATTAATTTAGTGTAGCTTGTTAGATTAGCTTAGATCTAATTGATTTTAAATCTTAGATGGTTAATTAATTATTTATATTGCTTTGTTTAGTAGTTTTAATTGTTCACTTCAAGTGTCTATATTAGATATATCTTAGTTCAATTCTACTTTAATTGGATTCATTACTTCTTTCATCCTCTCTCCGTGTGATTGATAATCTGGACTCTTTAGTCCTTTACTACTTGACGACACCCTTAATCTTGCGGTTAAATGTTGCACATATAAGTGTCAATCAGGTTGCTAGGTGGGCACCACAAAAGGTTCTCATATAATAGGTGAGAACTACATGTATATATATATAGAGAGAGAGAAGGGCTCTCCTAATCTACAGCTTATGTTATCCTAAGCTGAAGCAGCACTGGTCCTACAAATCAAAGTGTACTATCTCTATTTTTGGCATGATGGAACTGGAAAGCCCTGTTCTAATTGAATTTATCTTGATTTCAGAGACGATGATTTGATGTAGTTTTTTGTGGAGATGATTTTGCAGATGATTTCAGCTTAGGATAACATAAGTTGCAGCTTAGGAAAGCTCTCCTTATGTACACACACACACACACACACACACACACACACACACACACACACACACACACACAAGCCCTGTTCGTGAGGGAGGGACGCGTGGCACTTTCTTTTGAGGTTTAGCAATGACATATGGCATACCCTCTTTATAGATAACTAATTACCCTTTCGATTTTTTTCAAAAACTATCCTTAATTAATTATCTCCATTTTACCTCCATCAAGATTCAAACTTTACTTGGACTAACCAATATCTGTCCCTATTATCTGTCAAAACCAAATCTCCAGTTTCTTTTTATCTTAGAATATCTTTAAATGAATCCCTACCGTCCTTAATATTTTTATCTAAAGCCCACAGTAGTAGGCCCAACTTATAATTTGACTAACATGATGTATAAGCAATTAAAGAAAAGGATAACTTAAGCATTGCGTATAGGAGCTGGCCATATATCAATCACATGTGCGGCGAACATCAAGTTATTGACATGTACATGGTATTGGAGGGCCCACCACATCTTCATATATCAAGTTCGAAGGCCCAATATGGATGTGAACAGTTGAATTAAGGATGCAAAACCTATGGGACCATCTGTAAACACCTCATTTGGAACCCTATGTAGAATCCAAATTAACTACCATGTATAGCGATGCCCCCATTTTACCCAAATCAAATATCTTTTGACATGATTCAAATCAATTTAAGGGATATTAATTTTCGGAGTGTTTAATCCTAAGTGTCAATACCATGCATTAGTTCACTTAGGCCATCTATGTGTCATTCAATCACGCATATCATTCAAACAAATAAAATAATAAAAATGCCAAAGATAAAAGACACTCACCAACATAAATGCCCTCCATACCCTTAGAGATGCTCTAAGAAGTGTGTCCATGATCAATTTATCCCAAAAAAAAAAAAAAAAAGTTTTGAAACTAAATACGGGCCAAATTCATTGATATTACTTTTTAACATCCTTATTGATGTCTGATCATTTTTATCTCTATTCTATCTTAAACTACACCTCGAGACCTATCTGGAGGTATGTACAACGCCAAAATCCGACGACGGATCAAAAGTTATAACTTTCGGAAAACTGTCCTGAAACTCAGCTCGGGCCTCAGGGCCCCCGCACCCGAGCTCAACTCCACCGTCTCGGACCTCTGGGCCCTCGCGCCCAAGTCCACTTTCCTATAGACCTCGAAACTCAGCTCGGACCTTAGGGCCCTCGTGCCTAAGCTCACCTCCACTGACTTGGACCTTTGGTCCTCTGCGCCCAATCCCTTTTTCGCTCAATAAACAAGTTGCCCTAAAATGTAGCTAGGACCTCTGGAGCCCCTGCTCCCAAACTCATTTTCTTAGCTGGCACCTCTGCGCCCTCACACCCGAGCTCATTTCCATGGACTGGGACCTCAAAGCCCCCACGACCAAACTCAATCTCTCCCCAAAGTGGTTCAAACCAATTATTCTTATCTAGATATCAACTAAAACCTTCTAGAAACCCTATCCCACCTAACCATACCTATCCCTACATGCCCAAAATCCCCTTATAATTATCCTTATGGCCTCGTTTTAAAAAGATAGAGCAAAAAAGAATAATGCTAGACCTAGAGCAGAAGGAAAAGGCTAGCAAGAAAGAGATCTAGAGAGAGGAAGATGAACGAAAAGAGACCATGGATCTTTGCAAAGGGCATAATCTTGAAGGAATACTTCAAGATTGGTAACCTTGAACCCCTCCATTGATCCATTCGCTACTCGTCATTATACATGTTTAGATTTCCTTCCCTTTTGTTAAAAAATAGATAGATCTATTTAGCGTTCATTTTGTTCATCCCATTTTTCATTGTTATTACGTAAAGATTCATTTTTGTCAAGAAAATCGTAAAAAGAAGGTGAGATCTAGATCTGGACGACTCAGACCAAGGGGTCCCTGGTACTCTAGAAGACAAGATCTGCTCGGACCTTAAGATCCCTGCGCCCAAACAAATCAGATCGGGATGATCTGCTCAAACCTCAAGGTATCTATGTCTGAGCTGATTGGATTGTGTTTTCAATCTTTAGGCTGCATCACGGTTTATTTCATTGTCATCTAACTTGATATCAGGATCTTAGGGTTTGATTTGATCAGACTAGATTCTGATCATGTAAGACCCCAATCACTAATTTTCATGATTAGTGTGTTTTTAGTTGTGAAATAGTTCTCTAAGTGAAATTTGAGTGTAATTGAGTTGGTTTGTGGATTATAATAGTTTTCTATAGCTTTGGGGAATTTTGAGAGCCATTGGAACTAGTCTGGCAACCTAAGATGCATTAGGTTGCATGTGTCAGCGTGAGGGGATTGTTCTTGATTTTGAAAATTTTCAGTTTTGGTTTCTTTTGATAGGTCAAATTAGCCCCAACAACTTTTGAGTTCACACCGATCTCATTCAAAGCCTAGAAAAACTAATTTTTCCAGCCCTAGGGGCAAAACAGCCTTTTCACATTTAAATCTGAGCCCAAATTTTGAAATTCCAGAACCATGTCACAAATATACTTTTTAAAAACTAGATTTTGTGAGGATCATTTCTCTCTTCTTCGTTAAGTCCATCACAGGCCCAAAAAGCCCATCTTCGAGCCCATGAAGTGATAATAGTTTTGGGCCCCACATACCTTATGTATGTAAGCTGGCCACCCTCTTTCTTCCTTATTTCTCTAAAGTGTTGTACCAGAAAACTTAGCTGAGCTTCAGCTGAGCTCCTTCCTCTTATTCCCTTGCTCATTTCTCTCTCAAATCCTTATCCATCTCTTGCCATTTGGAAGTCTAAATACGCTATCGTCTTCCCCACCTTCCAAGCTCTCTCTAGATGCCATTTTTATGCAAAACAAAGCTGGGCAGTCACCTTATTTAGCTATTACTTGCTGGTTGGACCACCTACAGGTAGGAAATCACTTTATCTCTTCCATGATTCGAATCTATAGCCCTTTTATGCCCCACAACCCAACATGCAAGCCCCCATTTCCATTCCTTCTCATTTTCTCTTTTATGGGTGTTCTAAGATGAGAATTTTGGAGTTTTTGTAATTGGTGTTTCCAGCTACAGGGAGTGATTTTAGAGTGTGATTTGGGACCATTTTGAACCGAGGCAAATGACTGATTTAGCCCATTCCCGTGCATGCTAGTTATTTTGGATATTCTACTTATAAATCATGTTTTTCATCTATCACATGTTTGACTTATTTTGTTTATTGGCTAATCTTGTTATTAGCATCAGATTTGTACACTTGCATGTCACACTTTCAATGTTATGATATGGATTTTTATTTCAGCCTTTATGAAGCTCTTGTTTAATTATTGATTCTATTTCTTGAAAATTATATATTTATGGGAATGGATGATTTATAGAAAAATGGTGATTTTGGCTTTGAAGTGGTTGGAAGTTGGGTTTTTGGAGAGCATGTAAGCTCTAAGTGCAGGGGATTGTCAAGAAAGGATTGGTTTTGAAAAAGGAGAAAGAACAGCTCGAAAAAGAATCTAAAGTGGAAATTCCCGTAGGTGGGCGGTTAGCGTCAGTTAACCAACAGGTCACTGACCCCCTGGTCAGTTACCCCTGGTCGGTTATAATTCCAAAAGGCAACTTTTCCCTTACGAAGTCAGGTGGTCAGCTGCCAGCTAACCGACTATTCATCGAGAGCTTGAAAATGGGATTTTTGCGGAGATAGAAACCAGGGATATGCTGAGAGCAATCAACTTTATAATATGTACTTGGAATGTCGTCTACCCTCAGGGGCACCAATTTATTTATAAAAATCCGACATTCTAGCTTCAAATACACAAGGGGTCAAATGATGTGGTCTTAGCATATGGATGGTGTACTTGTTTTGTAAACTTGAAGTTGAATACGAATTTTACCAACATATACTTGTTTTGACTTGGAAATACCTGATTTTCTTTTATTGGCATTGATTTAACAAGTTTTACATGTTTTGCCTGTCCTTGTCCAGTTTTACATGTTTTACTACAAGAACCACTTAGGGTTATGATTTCTCGTATTTTTCAACCAAAACATATGGGCGGACTACTCATTATGCTGGTACTTGTTTAATTACATGCTTGCGTGTTCTCGCTTTCAGTGTTGCCCCTCTTCTTGACCTGCCACCTGACTAGATTTTTATATCTTGTTTTATGGATTTTGAGCCTTCCTTCTTGAAAGCTTTTGATTAAGGAAACTTGAGGGGACTACTTCTTGTGCTTTTACATACTTGATAGCTTATGCTATCCTATCTTGTCTTGCTTCCTCTGTCCACCTCGCGTGGTGGATGATATTTTAGCTTGTCTTGACAAGTAGTTTCCCCTTTTTCACGATCTGTTTTGAAAATATACTTTCGTTTTGTGCATTCATAAAATTGAGTATATACCACTGAGCTTGGACTACCCTGTCAGCCTGATCCGTTGTTTGGGGATCCTTAAACACTTAGATTGTCTGCAGATTAGTCATATACTTAGTACCTATTTCCGGTTCTGCGGCCGGACCCCGTCTACCTCGTGTGGCGTGAGACTTTGCTTTGCTTTGTCTTGTTTTGTTTTGTTCTGCTTGCTCCTATCATCTTGTATGATAGAGAAGGATGGGCTCTTGTGAGTTTTCCAATCATATTATTATTATGTATTCATGCCAGATTTTTGCATTGCCTCTTGATTATGGATTTTCACTGATTTATTAGCTATGGTTTATGAAAAATGATATATCATGTTTTCCTGTTTTACACTTGAACTGACCCTTGCATCTTCTAATAAAATGCCATGTTTTATCATACGTTAATTAATTAATATATTCTATATGTATTTGCCTATCTCAATCACCTGCCAGACCGGTGCTTTAGGTAGTAAGTTCTCGTTTTGAGTTGGTACGTGTGCAGATGGTTGTAGAGCCATGAGTTTTGTAGGTTAGTTGTGTCAGTGACGTCATGTAGACATCATGCTTGACTCCGGAGTTACATTACCTAGGTAGTACTTGTTCTTAATTTGTTATTTTTTATTGCTTTTGTTAGCCTTTTTCTTTGGAATTGTAATGAATGTACTTGTTAATTTATAACTTGAGCATATTTGGGTAAAGATAACCTGTTACTATCAGCTCTGTAAATTTTGATATCACGATTTGTTCCAGTTCCAGTTTTGAGTATGAGCATTGTTATGACAGCTTTATACTGACAGGTGCAACATGGAATTCCATGGGCTCTGGGTCGCAACGCTACGTAAGCTTTCGCGAAATGTTCTTGATGTGTTTTGAATTTTGTCTTTCTCACACACGCGGATCCTAGGAAAAATATTATTTATCACTTACTTCCCGCTTCGCGTTGTTGAGGTCGGACCGCTGCAGGGATCCGGGTTCGGGGGAGTGACAGATCATTGGGTTTAAGTTTTATCATTAGGCTTGACCTCGGGATCCTGATGTCTCAAATTATCCAAGCATTAAACAAAGGATTGGTAGCACCGACATTATCTCACCACAAGATTGGGGGCTTTGACGGAAAAAACACCAAGTTCATATAATAGGGATAGAAGCCAAGTGAACTCTACAGCGGCTCCAGCTATGGCACAATATTCACATGGGTAGAAATTGAGATCGCCATTAGAGATAGTTTGGTTAAAGATAACTTGACTGGAAAAAAGCTGCTTTGAATGTTAGAAGTGGGCAGGGAGATGGTTGAGGAGGATGAGATGGATGGGGAAGATGATGAATCTTCCATTTGTAGGTTTTAAACATACTTGTAGGATCGGAGGGAAGGGGCAGCAAGGCCAAACAATGCTCTGATACCACGTAAAGTTGTAAATCTCTCTCTCGGTTGATTCTTTACTGAGGAGTCATGTAGTTTTTATAATGTTAATCATATTGATTATAATAACTGCCCCTACAGTCAAGGGAGGAATTACAGAGAGTAATTGCAGAATTTCTGCATTACAATATGGACAACATATCATTTTTAGGGACATAACAATATAGCTTGCCCATTTTACATGATATGGCTGAGTGAGCATGGATAAGACCGTATCTTTGTACGTTGACTCAATCATGATCCTTTAACACATATCTATGTTAGTGGGCCCGCTTGGGCAACCAGCTTGGTTAGGGCTTCCATATTAGAGACCATGGAATGTATTCGGTCATTTAGGAAAATTATTAATCCTAGGGCTTTCTATTGCTAACACGAGTGTTTCAAAAACCTATTATAACTTTATAAGTATGAGTCTATGATAGGTGGTGTTTCAAAAACCTATTATAAGTGTCTCAAAAGCCTATTATAAGTATGACTCTATGATAGGAAGGAAGTTGTCTAAGAAAACTTATATAATGGGCTTTAGGGGTGATTGCTCTTTTCTTCAAAACTCACTGATTATCTTGTTGTTTTATCATGTCTAAAGAAGAAGAAAAGTATAGTGAGTTTTCAACATTAGTACAGTCTATTGATCAAGGGACTCGTAGAGATAAAGCCGTCATGGAATCAAATACCCATTTATATTTTTATATTATGTTGTCTTATTGATCATGTTAGGTGGAATGTGAAAGCAAGAAACTGAATTAAGAAAGCAATATAAAAAAATAGGTTAGGCACATCAATGAAGATGTTTTCTTAAAAAAAATCAATTTTGCACATGTAGGTGGATTAATTGAAATTCTATCCTCATGATACAATGGCCAACTCTGATTCCAAATTTACATATTAGAATCAGAAATATAAAATTTTCCTTTAAAATAAAAAAAGAAGAAAAAAAAGATGAGAGAGAGAAATGGGTTTTGAGAAATGCTCATAGTTACCGAGGTTCTATCTCTGTTCACTATAGTTCTATCTCAGGTTAGTGAGGTTATGTCTCTCAGTCACTCATAATATAGAAAGTAGGCTTCGTTCTCAATCTATGTTCTTTGTCATGTATTGTTGCATATTGCTTGCAGAACTCGAACTTAGGCCTCTTAAATATTATACAAAGCAACCCAATTAGGTTAGGTTTCATCTTCTCAAATAGGCCCAAGGACTCAAACCCCTTCAGTCAACATTCAAAACTGCTCTCACTCCCACCTGTCAACAACTGCCATTTTAAAATTCTAAAATATTTTGAAAAAAGGACGCTCAAATGTCTCTTGAATCTTGAAAATTGATTATTTTTAAAATACCCAACATCTTAGTTTATGAATATCTAATTAAAGTTATGTTTATGGGAAATTCAATACGCACCCTCTTTATGTGCCGTGCACACCTACATTTCATTATATGAATATTGATTAAGCACGGTTAATATAAAGGGATGTGGGTGTGCACAGTATTATGAGAAGGTGTATATGAAATTTTCCTATATATTGATATATCATGAACAGACCATTGAAACCCATCTCTAATTCGAATTCGAATTTGGATTTGATCTCCCTACACTCATGCATTTTGGGTCTGATTAGCTCTTCTCAACCCAACTCGGCCCGAGTACGATCATCCACAAGGAGAGCCCTATTTTGTAATGTATCGTTGGAAGAGATGCGGAATTTTTCGCCGCGTCTTATGATATGCTTTCTGGATAAGATGGAGGGACCGACACGGCGACACGTCGTTGTCACACATACGTGGACATGAGACGACTCAACGCATCCCCTGTTGGTCCATACAGGGACACCCTGTTTGGACCAATCAGGGAGTGCCACATGCAAGAAAAAAAAATTTTATTTATTCATGAAGAAAGTGGGATGTGACATCTTTTCCTCATGTGCCACCCCAACGCACCATCGATAAGAACATCAATCTTTTCTTTTTTATTTTTTTAAGAGAAAAAAAAAAAAAAACAGGAATCTGACTTCATTGTGGATAAGAGAAGTGACTCATTTGGTGGAAATGGAATCCACCGCAGAACTTCTATAGCTTTTTCTGACCCGCAGAACTTCTGTAGCTTTTTCTGACTTTGCACCTAACCAGTAAATCATACTTCTGTAGCTTCTTCTGACTTTACACCTAACGTGTAAATCATTTTAAATAAAGTGGGGTTCACCTGCTACCTGATTATTAAAACCATGGCCCGAAGCCGACCCAACGTCACAATCCCTGAGTTGAAAGTAAAGTAAAGTTAATTCAAGTTTAACATAAAATTAAAAATATTTTTTATCACAACTCCCGCTATTTTTTTCAAAAAAATATCAAAAAACAACTACATTTATTCACTAGAAGATAAAATATCTTCATTTCTCGATACAAAAAGTTCAAAAAAAAAAAAAATTCCATCACAAACAATTAAAAATAAAATATCATCATAACCCACACTTATATTTTATTCTATCTTTTTATTTCACTTCATTCCACATTATTTTAAAAGTAAAAATTTGAAATGTTTCCATTATTTTAAAAATGGTAGCAGTGCCAACTCATGCATGATTGAGGATTTGATTGAATCTTCTCTCTACAGTGGCAGTAAGTTCACCGATTACACTCCACTGAGTCACTATAGGCAACTCCCGCTAGGGTATAGGACGGTAGACCTGCTTGTATGACAGACCGTATGACGTGATGGACCCAGGGCAACTCTACTAATAGAGTAGAGTGAAATAAAGTTGATTTTGAAGAAAAAATAAAATATAAGTGGGTTATGATGGTATTTTATTTTTAATTGTTTATTATGAAACTTTTTAACTTTTTGTAGGGGAAAATGAAATTTAATAAAGTGCTTTTGATGTGACATCTTGTCTGAAAAATGAAAGCTTTACTTGACTTTTACTATATTAGTAAAGTGCCAAAGTTTAGCCCGTTTGGATAGGCAAAAATAGAGTATGGTGAAATTAAATGGGCCTTAACAGTCTAAAATTTCAACTCTACCACGTTTGGATGAGTCTGGCCCAATAGATGAAGTAATGTTGTGAGCCACATATACTCCATTTCACTTTAACTTTAAATACTTCCATTTTTTTGAGTAAAAATAGAATTTACTCCAAACTTTAACTTCAAAATAAGCATCCAAATGGAGTGGAGTGAAGTACTCTACTTTAACTTCAACTTACTTCTCTTCACTCCACTCCACATGCGAAATCCACTTCATTTTACTCCACTCCTCATTTATCCAAATAGGCGAGTTCAGATGGAATTCGGAATCAAGCTTCAAATATCCGGATTAAACCCAAGGATACATAAACAAATATATGAATATATTCTATACATTATATTATCCTTTAAGTATATATATTTTCTAAATTTGGTTTCCTTTTAAAATTAAAACTTACTAAAAAATTCTGGGTACCTAATCCTTAGTTAACTAGCCGAAGCACAAATTGAATTAGGGTAAGGAATTTACAAAGCCGGTCATGTTCAAATTTTATATGGTTGGGTTTAGGTTTGAGCTTACCTACGTGCAAGCTTACCTACATGCATATTGATAAGCTCAAATCTGAACCCAACCATGTAAAAAAATGATTATGTCCAGAACGGCTCCTTACTCAAGCGTTAAGGAGGGTTCAAACTCTGGATATTTCCTCTTCCTTTTGTGTGCGGGTTATTTATTCCCACTTGTGGGGGCTTTTTTCTTATATGTATGAGCTATATTGTCACTTGAGTGTGCTATTTTCTCACGTGTGCGGGCTCTCTTTTAATTCTCCAAAATCCTTGGTTGAAGTTAAAAATAAAAAATAGAAAAAACAAAAAAAAAGAAGAAGAAGAAGAAGAAAAAAGGAAAAAATACCGCTTACGTTGCGCCACTGCTGGGCCTAACCCGGGTAAGTTTCATCCCCGTGAAGCCGATTTTTTAAAACCACGCTACATCTTTTTATGATACGGACGAGTGACGACTGACGAAAGCATCGAATGGTATCTTAAAAAGACACGGAAACCACCTGTCCACCGCTCCATGGCATTAAAATGCCCAAAAGTTCCCACTTGTATCAATAGCACTAAAGAAAATACTTAAGAGTATCGAGTGCGATTCCTATCGGTTTCTCAAATTTCTTCAAATAATCCAAACGCTCAATTGGCCTGTCTCCCCGGTTTTAAAACATTAGCCCATAGAAACGATGAGTCATTTCTTTCCCCACATATGGAGTAATGGAGGGGTGATGTCGTCATGGTTGGCACTGAAATTCGTAGGAAGTAGACCCATGAATTGAGCCCCTTAAAATAGGTACATTAGCTAGTTCGGCCCAAGCACTAAAATATAGAACTTTTAAAAATTTTTGAGTATGGCGGGTTAGGTTTGGACAATAATTTTAAAGCTCAACCAAAATAAGATTTGAAATAGGTAGAACTGGCCCGCCTACAATAAAATATTCAAATTTTTTTTTGTGTAATGCAAGTGAGAAGTGAGAGAAAACTAAGAGAGGTGCAAAAAATGAAAAAGAAAAAGGAAAATACAGGTCCAACCACTCCCTTCCGGACATAGTAAATGCTCAAAAAATTGCAAGCTAAACATTGGATTTTGCATACATCTACGGAAAACTTGGTCCACAAAATGATGCTGCATAAAGTTGCCTTTAAAGGGCTAGTTTGGCACTTTACTAATATAGTAAAAAAACATTCCATAACAAACAACTAAAAATAAGATACTATCATAACCCACTTATATTTTATTATTTTTTCAAAAATCAACTCTATTTCACTTAACAATATTAGTAGAGTTTCCAAACTGGTGGCAGATCCAAACAACTATAACAAGCCCTACCCAAGAACTAATGATGTCGGAATTAGAATCTCTCTTACCAAGCCTTCTTATATGACTCAAAACCAAATTAGGCATCACATCCATTACTCATAGACAACGAATAAAATACTTCCATCATTTTGAATCGTTTCTATGGATGATGGTTTAGGTTATCATGTATTTTATGTTTTGGAATCATAACTGTGTGGGAGAATTTCAGAATACAGAGATTACCCCAGTTTCGGTAAGAGTATTAACTGGGTCTCGGCTTCATCTCGTCTCGGGTCTCGGCAATAGTGCCAGTGAAGATTCTCATAATACTGGGATCATCCTGGCATCAGTAAAGGTACCAGCTCAGTGTGATCTGGTCTCGGTGATATTATTCCAGCTTAGTAACAGTACCAGCTGGGCCTACCTCATCTCGGTTACAGTCCTGCTTGGCCTCGGTGTCATCTGCAGTTCGGTCAATCGAGACAAGCACCGACTATTAGACAATGACAGTTGTCCCATGTTATAGAACGTGTCAGAAGATCAGGACATGCGCCGGATAAAGATAAGCAATTATCATTATCTGGTGGTTACATCTCTTTCAAGATGTCAGGATAAGGTCCGATGGGATTCAACCACTAACAGATCAGGGTATGGTTTGATGAGATAATGCCCCCACCTACTTCCACTAAGGAAGGGCCCAATGGGACTTCCGCCTATAGATTTGCATGAGGTAAAACCACCAAAGGTACGTAAATGCAAGGGAAAACACAATACACTCATAACTCTCCATTCTTCTCCACTCATTCACCCTTTGTTGAGTTGTTGAACTAACTTAGGCGTCGGAGTGCCTTCGGGTGACGACAGTCAGGGCCTCTAACCCTCTTCTCTTCCTTTCAGGTTTCAGGAGTTACAATCATTCTCAAAAGCTTCCAAGCAAATCCTACCTAATCAAGTCCGTATTATTTTAGACACTTACAATTGGCGCCGTCTGTAGGGAATGATTGAAGCAAAATCTTAAGCATCATGCCTCCAAAAACCAAGAAAGGTGAAGATTCGTCAAAAGTCCTACCACCACCGCTGGTGTCATCAGCGCAACAGCTGCCCGGTATTACAAGAGGAAGGGCTAGCGCAGTTGTCGCCGGTATTGCAAGAACAACTGCCGCCAGCCTCTCACCAGAGAGGATCTGGGGGAAGAACTCGTCCATCATGTGCTGGGGAGCCTATCGCTCGGCGAGGTTCGTCTTCAAGGGGGATGACATCACCTCCCCAACAAGATAACCAGCTGATTAGGCATCACCAGCAAGGCAATCCTCATCAGATGCCTCCCCAGCAGAATGCTCCTCCGACAGGAGCTTCACGAAGAAACAGGTCTCCAACACTTGTCAGATCTCATCAGTCACATTACCAGACTGAAGACGACAACGACGGTGACAGTCCTTTTCTTGAGGATATCAGATCTCAGGACCTCATCATCCAAGAGAAAGACGAGTTGATCCACAGGCTTCAACAACAGCTGCAAGAAGAGTTGAGAGCACGATTTTCATGGAGCCAATCTATAGGCTCCTCGCCAACATCAAGTTTCTGCCCTTCTTCAAATGGCCTTAGCCAATGAAGGGTGATCCTCCCACCCGAAATCAAAACAAGTTTGTGCCTATCACAAGCAGAATGGGCACAGAACCGAGGATTGCAAAGCCTTTAAGTCTCACCTTGAGAAGCTCGTCATGGATGGACACTTGAAAGAGTACATCAAAGAAGGCAATCCGGCTCACCAACACCAAAATGAAGATCAGGACAGTGATGAGCCGGAGGGCTTCATTCCCTGAAGCTAAAGAGTCCGAGCTCCTAAATTTCTTGTTATAGAACAAGAAAACGAGCTCGGTACCAGTCAAAGAATTTCCAGATTTACAGTAGTTGTTACAGAACATCCACTCAAGCCCATTTGCGGAAAGGCAAGTTCTTCTGGAAATACGGCAACAAGTTTTGGCAGATCTCACAGTGGAGTTTGTTTCCCTCAGTTTGGCACCGAGACAGCTCGAAACCGAACTGGAGGCAATGGGCATGACCGTGGAGTTGCCGAAACCAAAGACCGACCTCGGAAGCAATTCCTTGGTTGGTCATGAAGCATAAAGGTGAAGTCGTCGAGACCAAAGGAGAACGACCTTAGAAACAGTTCCTTGGTCTATCACCAAGGGCTTTCGTCGACGGATCCTCAAAAGAGCAGGTGTTGGCATGGTCATCCAATCTCCAAAAGGGACTCCCAATTGGTGATGAGCCAATTAAGCGGAGACTACCAAACCCGGATGAAAGGACAACGGCCTACCTAGCTCAAGCAAAGCAAATCGGTCTTGATGGCAAGCCGGTTCATAAAATCTGGCCGAATGAAGACCTTAAACTGTTAAGGCTCACCATGTTACGGAACTTGGTGGACATCTCGGTGGAGTAGCGAGTTCGGTTATGGAACCAACTATGCGAAACACCAACTCAGTGGTCACCTCGGCGGTCATCTCGGCTTGATACAGAACCAGCCATGCAAAACTTTCGGTGATATAAGTCCAGTTACAGAACCAACTATACGCCAACACCTTGTTACAGAACTCGGTGGTCTCAGCTCGATTATGGAACCAGCTACGTAAGTTACAGATATCTCAGCTCGGTTATGCAACCAGCTACATAAGTTACAGATATCTCAGCTCGATTATGGAACCAACATATCTCAGCTCGGTTGTGGAACCAGCTCGGCTTGGTTATGGAACCAGCCACCCAATTCGCCAAGTTACGGAACTCGGCAGTCATCTCGGCTCGGTTACAGAACCTGCCATACAAAACATCGGGTTAAGGAACTCAATAAACTCCACTCGGTTGTGGAACCAGCTATGTAACTCGCCTAAGTTGAAGAACTCAACGGTTGTTTCGGCCCGGTTATAGGACCAGCCATACAAGACACCTTGTTACAGAACTAGGTGACTCCATCTCGGTGGCTTAAGCTTGGTTATTGAACCAGTTGCATAAAGCACCAAGTTACGGAGCAAAAGCAACAATACCAGCTCAGTTACAGAATCAGCTATGCCAAAACACTAGGTTGCAGAACTAGGTGACTACTATAGCTCGGTTGCGGAACCAGCCATACAAAGCATCGAGTCACAGGACTCGATGGGAACTCAATGCATTGGTAAGTCTGGTTATGGAACCGACCACCCGAAACATTTGAGTTATTGAACTCATTTACTTAGATGCTTCCCAAAGAATGTAAAGAACTTAGTCCAAATTACCTCTTTTGAGTTCATTTAAACAGGGTAAATTTGGTACAAGTCCATTTTCTTGAGTTAAGAAACTTAAGAGTTTTATCATATTTCAGTTATTTAACCAATGGCAAACACATGTAAATCTCAAAAAGTTTGCAAAAGCATGGAAGAAAAGAGAAAGATTGTATTGACAGAATCAGAGAGTACAAAATTCTTCATGATACAATTACATTTTCAAAAGAAAAGAAAATACTTAAAAAATAAAGTTCAAACAGCGCCGGCCCCAGCAGCAGCATCACTGGGAACGTCAGCGGGAGGAGCTTCCGGTGGAGGGGTTGGGACAACTTCAGAAGGAACCTCAGTAGGAGGAGCTTCAGGAACAGGAGTCGGGGCAGCTTCGCAGGGAGAGGGGGCAGGACGCAGCTCGGGCACCTGGTCCTTGAGCTTGGGCAGGTTCTGATATATAGGGTGATCCTCAGGAATCCTAACCTCCTTTAAAGTAGCCTTACACCCAAGCTCAAACAAATATGCGCTCAACTCTTTAACCTGAGCCTCATAATCCTTCGTCGCCTCCCGCACCCGTCGCGATAAGCGGCATCGACTTCGGCTTGAGATGAGGCCTCGAGGTCGGCATTTGCTTTCAATGCAGCTTCAAGCTCGGCCTAGAGTTGCATCGCCCTCTTGGCCTTGACCTCAGCCGCCCTTTTCAGCTCATGGGACTCAGCCCTCACCTTGCAGACTTCGTTCACGGCGAATTCGAGCTCTTTCCCAAGGCTGATGTTCTTCTCCTCCTCCTCCTTCAGCTTCTGACAACTGCCCTCCAAGGCCACCGCGAGCTTCTTCCTCTCTACCTCCAGCTTCTCAATCCTGGTGTCCCTCTACTGGACCCTATCCAAAGCCACCTTCACCCTCTGCACGATCTGAAAAAAGGAGACCAAGTGTAAAAAAAAAAACGACCAAGCTCGAGCAATGCCAAAAATTTGTGACGAATGGAACTTACCGAGAAGGCAGACTGCAACAAGTTTATTAGCAGCGTCGCGTTATCTATTCCTTGTAGCCTTTGTACGTCAAGCGGCAGGGCACGAGCATTTGAGAATGCCGTGGCGGCAAGAGGTTTACCATGAAGATGGTCCTCCACTGTCACCGGCCTCCCAGGCCTTAGTTGGAGGGTTGGCCTTTACAAAGCCGGCACCGCAGGCTGAAGTGCCCGATCTTGGCTAGAGCCCCACTCTGCCGAGCCCTCAGCCCTGGGTCTCTTCTTCGGAGCCTTCTCCCTCGTCTCCTCGGTAGGACGCTGCCCCATCTACCGAGCTAGGACCCTCGAACCTGAGCCTTTTCTCTGGCTGGGCCCCTTCCCTTTTGGTCTCGGTAGGGCACTGCCGGACTGAAACAGAAGCCCCGGCAGCACACGAGGCCGCCGAGGCGGGACTTGGATCTGTAAAAGGAGGATTGGAAGCAGAAGGAGCTCCCTTTCCAAAGAAATTATCCCCTAGTTTTTTGGTACGCAGGGCAGGTCGGCTGCGTGGCATCCTCTCTTCTTCTTCCGAGTTCGGAGAGGTGTAGGCTTCAACGACTTGCTGCAAGTATGTGGCTCCCGGCTCGGCACCTGAGGTAGAGGCCTCGGCACCTGAAACTCTTCGACGGTCACGGTCAGCGGAGGCAACCGCGGGCTCCTCCTCCTCCTCCAAAGGCACGTCAGGCTTCCTCTTAATGTAGGTACAATACTTTGGTTCATACCCAAGGAGAGCCCAAGCAGCTCGGCAATGGTGACCTTTGTACCTGCGTATAGCTTTCAACTAAGTGTCGTTTTGCAACCAACCAGATAGGCGAGCCGCACGGCTTCTCTGCTCGATCTCTTCACGACAAACAAAAAGAGCGTCAGGTCGGCAAAGCAAGAAAAAGTGAAATATGAAAGACTTAGAGGAGGTTGGTATTTACTTGGAGGAATCCCGAAGTGACCGGGGATCGTGTACCGCCTCTCCGCTGCGGTCTCGTTCTCCCCAAACTCCCAGTTGCCAGAGACGAACAGACGATCATCCCCGGCATGTTGGCTCGAGTCCTCCAGGTTGGTAACGAACTGCTCCCGCCTCGGTCTCCCCCGGAGGTAGTAACAGTGACCTTCCCCGATAAATTTGCACACATCATATGGATCCTCAATGTCATGGACACCGAGGTTAATCCCCAAGATCTTATTGAGCTCTACGGCGCCCATTATTATTTTGTAGCCATCAGGCATCAGTTGGCAATGGCTGAGATGCTATGTCGCGAGACAGGCTCTGAGAAGGGGATGAACTGGGAACTTAACCCCATTTTCAACTATGACAACCAAAGGGAAGGGCATCTAGCCATCATGGAAGGAGTAGCCGTCAAAAGGGTCCTCAAGTTTATCTAATCTAGTCCGGACATCGTCAGGGATGCCATACATCTCCTTGAAACTAACCATGGCCTCAAGGGTGTCCAACCAGTGCCTATAAGCCCCAATTTCCCCAAAGATGAAAGACAAAAACCCTAAACAGATGACAAAACCCTAAAACGAAGGCGAGAATGCGGAGAAAGAAAGGATGAGGGAAGAAGAAAACTCACGAAGGCTAACAGCGAGACAGAATCTCGACGGCGACAAACACTTTTCTTCTCTGCTCTCTCTCCTCTGTAAAAACCCTTATCCCCAAAAGGATACAAAAGTAAAGGGAAGAGAAGGGGCAGCACCTCTATTTATAAGAATAAAGGCGCCTTTTCGGATTTTGAGGGCGCACGTGCGAAGCGTCACTTTGAGCGCTCCACACGCCTCTTCGAAGATACTAGAAGGCCTATCAGGCAACGACACGTGGTACCGTCGGTTCCCTTCCCATGTTGATCAAGACACCTCATTTATTACCTCGGGCAGACGAAGCGATAGCGGCGTACTAATTGATCACATCGGGCAGATGAAGCGACGAAAAGACATAATGATAGAGATCAGATGTCAGTAGCCGACGCCAGCAATGTATGCTTCAAACATTGAGATCAATTCGACTTCGGTAAAAGTACCAGCTTGGCATACATTAACCTCGGTGAGATTGCTCTAACTTCGTTAGGAGTACCAGTTAGGTGCAGCGCACCTCGGCAACAATCCCACTCCCATCACATTATTTAGCTTCCGACCTCATAGAGTTAGAGAACCCTAAGAAGTCAGAAGTTAGGGGGCAATTGTGTGGGGGCATTTCAGAATACAAATATTACCCCAGTTTCGGTAAGAGTACCAACTGGGTCTCGGCTTCATCTCGTCTCGGCAATAGTGCTAGTGAAGATTCTCACAGTACTGAGATCATCCTAACCTCGGTAAACGTACCAGCTCGGTGTGATCCGGTCTCGGTGATATTGTTCCAGCTCGGTAACAGTACCAGCTCGGCCTACCTCATTTCGGTTACAGTCGTGCTTGGCTTCGGTGCCAACCTCAGTTCGGTTGACCGAGACAAGCACTGACTATCCGCCAATGACAGCTGTCTCACGTTACGGAATGTGTAAGAAGGTCAAGATATGCGCCGGATAAAGATAAGCAGTTATCAATATTTGGTGGTTACGTCCCTTCCAAGATGTCAGGATAAGGTTCGATGGGATTCAACCACTGACAGATCGGGGTATGGTCCGATAGGACAATACCCCCACCTACGTCCACTAAGGAAGGGCCCGATGGGACTTCCGCCTATAAATATGCATGAGGTAAAACCGCCAAAGGTATGCAAACGCAAAGGAAAACACAATACACTCATAACTCTCTCTTTTTCTCAACTCATTCACCCTTTGTTGAGTTGTTGAACTAACTTAAGCGTCGGAGTGCCTTCGGCTGACGGCAGTCAGAGCTTCTAACCCTTTTCTCTTCCTTTCAGGTTTCAGGAGTTACAATCCTTCCCAAAAGCTTCCCAGCAAATCCTACCTAATCAAGTCCGTAATTCTTAGGCACTTACAATAACATTTAATTGCTTTCTCTGAAAGAAACCAACAGGTTAGGGAGAGCCCGTGAATCCAAAAGAAAGACTCTCTCTCTTTCTCTCCGACTCGACCGATATAGGTTAACAGATCTTAACAAATTATTCATAACAAGTTATCCTCGTGATGATAATAGATTATTCAAACATAATGAAACATATTGTAAATATCTCTTGACAAAAACATACAAACCAAAATGTACCAATATAAATAAAGAAAAAGAATAGGCCTACACATAATTTTAAAAAATGAGGAGGGTTTAAAGTCCAGTTCACACCCGGTGTTCGGTGGTAGTATAGAAATAATTAGAGAATGTTTAGCTTATATTCAAGATTGTGCTAAGTCCTAGCCCAACTTGGACCAGCACGGGATGTGATTTGACGTAGATCCGTTCAATTTAGGGCCTAGATTAGACAACCCCCGCTAGGCCCACCCAATATTCAGGACGGGAGTGGACATCCCAAGACCAAGCTCGGCCCGACCCATTGACAGCCTACATAATGCACACGTAGGAGAAGATTCTACTATAAAGTATTACCTAATATGTGGGGCACTAAAAACCTGTGTTTTTTTAAACCATGCTTGTTGTTATATGTCCTTCCTCTTAGCTGCTCCTAAAATCACAAATAGAAATGATGTTTTAAAAAATACCATTAATAACATAGTGAGATTCATTATTAATTAAGGTATTTTCTTAACATGATATCTTGAAAATATTGGTCAAATTAAAATGTATCATCATAACTATATCATGAAGTATCACCATATTTATGATACAAATGGCAAAATGTTAGTTGTATCTATTTAAGAACTGCAGGCCAATATTTATAGAGTTTAATGCACAATCAACTCTCATTTTGCAAATTATTATTACAGATTTTGGGTAGGAGGAACTTCCATTTTCAACTACGGTAATTCTTTGTATTCATTGTACCCTTATAGGTGGTTAATGTTAATTTCTTTATAATTATAATTAGTAATAATTATAATCTTATACTTATCAATGATAGTTTGTATTGATTTCTCGTTTAGATATTAATATATATGTATATAGATTTGCATTTCTCACCTTTTGAATTAAACTTACTAATAATCATATATCCTTTTCTATATTTTTTAATACACTTTTTAAATTTACTTTTATCATATGCGACATCTTCCTTGTAGTATATCCCACAGAAGTCTAAATTTTGAGAATGTTTTCCACAACAGAATAATTTCAGGAAAGAAAATTGCAACTATGGTTGATATTAATCTTTATAAAAAATTTTATTTTTGAGATAATATCTACTGAAAGATAATAGAGAAAACTACAAAAAAAAAAAAAAAAAGAACCCTAGATGGCCACTGACTGAAAAACATGCTACTAGTCAATATGGCACGGAAGTGGTTCCTTGTGACCACTTCCGGTTTTTGGTTTTTGGTTTGGCATTTTTTTTTTTTTTAAGATTTAAATGTATGACGACGCGTCGCATTCAAACCCATACAAATCATAACAGAATTCCATTTCCCCCATTTTTCCCCTTATTCTTCCCATCGTTTTTCCTTTCTCGGGTGGTTTCTTTTCCTCCTTCCTCAGAAGGTCCTTACTTTGATAATTTAGCTGTCCAAAAATAATACAACAAAAGTAATGAAATGAATTAACTATATATCTAAACCCTAATAAACTTTTCTCGAAAAGTAAATATGAAACTCAGGCTCTATGGTAGATAACACATGAAAGAAGGTCAAACTTTGGTGGGCCTACCTCGTTAATGGAGATCAACAACCTCCACAAGGAATATTCAATGTTGGGGGGGGGGGGGGGGGGGGGGGAGTTCAGTTCTGGTTCATTTTTGTACAGAAAACCAGTAATCACAGATGATAAAGGTTGGAGAAGATGCAAATTTAACTAATTAGCAACGACATCGACGCGAACTCTCAATATTAAGCGATGACGTCGTCGCTTGTTGAAAAAAGGCAAAAAAAAATAAATATTTCGGCGAGAATACCAGTTCTATTGTATGAAAACTATGTGTACCTTTTTTGGTTAGTGGACAACTAAGGTGCTTTTTTGAATAAAATTCTCAAGATAATATTGGGATAATTCTCATTTTTAGCTTCTTTTTCATGGTTAAGGAAAACATCATTGAGTATAAAACTGTTTTAAAATCTTGTTAAAATACCTTTAATAAAAAATATTCTGTGAAACATAACAGAAAATCATTATTACAATAATATCATGACTAACTCAAATTCTATTATATAATTGATCAATGCTGAAGAAAAAAAATTTCTTGAATAACCTGAAATATTATAAAATTAATTTAAAACTTAGGAGGTAGATGTGACATGTCAGTGAATTATTAGGTTGTTACCTCCAATCAAACTCATTTTATATTATTGAAAGAGAAATAAGAAAAAGACAGAGAGGAGGAATGAGAAAAACATACGAGCGAGAGAGAGAGAGAGAGAGAGAGAGAGAGAGAGAGATTCTGTCCAAATAAGAGCTTGTAGTGAAAGATACGATACAAAAAGCTAGGGCCAAGGTGAGTGTATTTTTTTTTTTTTTTTATTAAATCTTCTTGAGTTTATCCAAAGTTGCAGCAAGGTGGGCCCCGCACAAAAGTTAAGGTCTTTCAGCTCCACCCTCTTTTAGGATAAAAATGTTCAATGTCCAGCGGACCACTCAAAATAATTGTTTCAGGTACACTTGGATTTGTCCCGTTTAGTGGATGCAACTACTGGTGGCTCGAGGTCAGCTCATGCCCAAATTAGTCGAACCAAGCTCCCAAGCTACCCACAATATCCGACCACAATATTGTAGGAAATCGCT
Source organism: Camphora micrantha (assembly GCA_003546025.1). NCBI lineage: Eukaryota > Viridiplantae > Streptophyta > Magnoliopsida > Laurales > Lauraceae > Camphora > Camphora micrantha. The sequence goes on along the minus strand of QPKB01000011.1, from coordinate 12,735,719 downwards.
GTAGATTTCATATCTATTCGGGTTAAACTCTTTCATAGCTGCAAATAAGAGATTGTTTAATTGGTCGGTAATCCCATCTTTCATCCAAATTTCATATCTATTCGGGTTAAACTCTTTCATATCTACTCCTCTTTTGTGTGAGTTTGTTTCTCCTTGTATGTGCCCTCACTTTTAGCTGGGATACCAAAAATGTAAAAAACTTGTACATTTCATAACAGGCAATTAGTTCAATTGGAATGGAGCAAATTCACTCGGATTGGGTCTACTCTGCAACTTTTCATCTCAGGGGCCTACACTCGTGTGGTTTTGGATTTCTAATCTCCACTCAAGTAGAGAGTCCGGAGACTCAAAAAAAAAAATCATGTATGACATCCTTGGGGTGCTTTTTGAGAGGTGAAAACCAGTTAAAGGACATGAAATTTAGAAAATATATACACTTTTATATAGCATTGGATATGTATCCAATGGGTTCCCCTTACTCTTATAGTAGTGTGAGAGTTACTCTCACAAAAATATTTTCCTATATATAATTGTTATACATACATGCATACTTACGTATATTTAAGCATAATTTGATTTATTCACATCATAAGAGCTTTGCTTTGACCATGTTGGTTTCAACTACTTAAGTTTTATTTTGCTATTTAATCCATCTAGGCCAAGTCCTTAGATAACTTTTTTTTTTGGTAATCCAGCTAAGGGGTTGTCTTGACTGGGACTCAAGTGAGAGCCCGCATACACACGGGAAGACAACTAGGAGCGGATTCAGAAAATGGAACTAGGAGGGCCAAGTTAAAATTATTAAAAGAAAATTTTAGTGGTAAAACGTAGCAATTTGAAAACCATGGCCCCCCTAGGCCTACATGTAGGTCCACCCCTGAAGACAATCCACTGAAGTAGAAAAAGAGCCCGTACATGCGGGAAGAGGTAGTGACATATCTAGGGTTTAAACTCTGGACAGTAAAATGAGAATTGCTACTCCTTACCACTCTGATGATGAGCGGATCACAAGTCCTTGGATAGGTCGGTAAGCATATTATAGCCTTGGGCATCCTCGACCTTAATTTTGAAACCCATATAGATCTCCCTCATTGGAATTCAACTTGATGGTCAAAATATGCTTTAACAGTCCTATTGGAATTCAACTTGATGGTCAAAATACGCTTAAGGACTTAAGCATATTTTGACCATCAAGTTGAATACCAACTCGGGAGATCTATATGGGTTTCAAAACTAAGGTCAAGGTTGCCCCAAAATTTTGCCCGTCGTCGGTTGGTCCATGCGGGTTTGAGAATGACCCATCTCCAGTTGTACTTCTCATCTTTGTTTCGTGATTTTCTCGCCGATATTTTGTGAGATCTACTAGACTAGGGTTGAGATTTGTGACATTCTTTATTGTTCAAACTTGATGATTCCTATGTGGACCATTAGCACACGCAAGCCACGATAGAAATAAAGAAACCTAATTTACTTTACCAAAGGAAACGGGCACCGGAAGCCATCTATAATAGACCAGGCCTCAAGAAGGCGGAGAAGCATTCAAACACATTTTCTATCATGGCAAAGATAGATCAGCCTCTTCTCAGCTCTCTCAGGAGAACTAGTCCTTCTTCCAAAACCCTCTTCATTACACTCTCCTCAATCACCTTATTACTCCTACTAGCTCTACTATCACACCATGTAAACACCGAAAACCAACATCAAGTATGCAAACATGCTTTCGATCCATCTTCATGCCAAGCCATCATCTCCAAACACTCCCCTGCCGGGATCTTTAGAAGGACGGACGCCGATCTCCTTCAAATCTTAATCCAAAAGTCGATGTTCAACATCGATGACATCGCGATTAAGGCGGCCGGACTCTACAAGCAGAGCAATGAGTCGAACCAACGAGCAGGTTTGGAGAATTGTATTGAGATGATGGATCTTTCGCACGGGCGTTTACATGATTGTGCATCAGCTATCAATTCAATCCGCATTCAATCTACCACCCCGGTAGCCGAGGATGTATATGCGTGGCTGGCCGGAGTGGTCACAAACCATGTCACATGCTTAGATGGGCTAAATGGGGTGGCTAAGTCCACACTTGTGGTTCAACTCAATACATTGATAGGTTTGGCAATGACTTCTCTGGCTGTTTTCAGCTCCATATCACCTTCAAGTTTAGCACAAGTGCGGCCGCAGCGGGCTGGGGACTTTCCATCCTGGCTGAGGGCTGAAGACTACATGGTTGTAAGAGGTCTTCACGGAAAAATCAAGGCCGATGTAGTGGTGGCAAAAGATGGGAGCGGGAATTACATGACCATCCAAGAGGCGGTTGCGATGGCACCAGAAAATGGCGAGGCGCGATATGTGATCTATGTGAAGAAGGGGAGGTATGAAGAGAAGGTGGTGATGGGGAGGAAGAAGAAGAATGTGGTGATTGTGGGAGATGGCATGGACTCAACCATTGTAACTGGCAGCCTCAATGTTGCAGATGGATCCACGCTCTTCGATTCTGCTACATTCGGTAAGAGCATGATGACTTTAATTGTTTATTAGGAACATGGAACTTGTTAGATATGGTTGGGCCTCAATAGATCTGATGCCTCACCCAAAAATTCTGGGTCTGGGGTCAGGTGGGAATGATCTGAAATGAACAATTCTTGTATAAATCGGAATTTGGACTCGTTTTTTTTTTTTTTTTTTTTTTTTTTTTTTTTTTTTTTTTTTTTTTCATATTAGGTTGGTGTTTGAGTCCACTTCATGGACATAAAATTCGGGTCCAGGTTCAGGTCATCGGCATACAAGTATTTGGGTGCCATTAAGGTTTAAGTCCAGGCCCTTTATTTGACTCTGGCTGTGGCCTCTGAGTTAGAGAGTAAATTAAAATTAAGCTATGGGTTTTGGTCAGAAGCCTTGACCTGGCCTATTCTGATTTGGATCTGGGAATGGGACATATGTAAGTACTTTGGGTTCGAGTATGGATACACTATACGCCGGACCTGGACTTACCCTATTTTAGTCCCTTGATATAAATTTCCAGATGTGAACGGGTAGGCTTCTGATCAGATCAATCTCCAAGTCCACCTATAATGACTCTGTTTCTATCAAGTTGGGCACATATCAATATTTTAGTAATTTGTTTTGTTGTCTCTTTGTGGATCCAGACCTGATCAATCAGGTCTGAATTTGGATCCAGACCATTTCCATGAGGCCATACCCAAATGAATCATTTGGATGTGGGAAAAGGATGGAACACCCAATGGAATCATTTGGATGTGGGAAAAGGATGGAATCAATAGTCTGTAAAATGTGGTCACCGTCACACTTTAATTATTCCATTCTCATCACTATCATTTCACTGACTTTTCGTCACATCCAAACGGCACCCATTTTTAAATGTGGCCCCCAGTTTCTGTTGGAAATGCCTAGAACAGTTCACTGATGTAACCAACAAATATATGCCAATCTAGTGGGGATTCTTACCATGGCTGATTTCCGACAGCTTCACGTGAGTGGAAAGAGTGGAACCCACGCAAGCGGCTCAATTAATAAAAATCCAAAATTTGTCGGTCCCACACAGTATGATTGAGCATATTTTTGATAACTTAATCAACACGATGTTATGCATTACTAATTATATTTGTTAATCACCTTATCAATGCTACCGAAGGAGTAAAATTTAGGAATGTCGAGTAGCTTAAATTTTTAATAGGTGAATCCATTGTTAGTTCCATCCACAGAGTATCGTCAAGGGATAGCTCAGGATAGCTCATTTGGTCTAAAATCACGGTTTTGCACTTAGAGGTTGTAGGTTGAAAATTATACTATTACATTGAGGCTATAGGAGAGTTTATTCGGCTTTCCTCCTGGCCTGGAAATTTTAGTCTAACCTCAAAGATGAGAACCGTCCTATAGCAAAAAAAATATTTAAAAATAAAAAAAGTTTACATCCACAGAGGTGAGTCTGTCTGGATTGCGTCCTAGTGTCTGAACTTGGTCCTGACTAGATATTATTTCGATCAATGTGCAAACATCAATACATTAGTTAGCTACAGTATCACCCACCAAATGGACAGTCTAGATTCACTATGCAATCAATAATTTCTTGATGGTCATCAATTGGACACACCCAAAAAAAAAAAAAAAAAGGCTTTTGATTTGATGTTAAGATAGGAAGAGAATTAGCGGTATACTTCCCAAGACTTTCAGTTATAATTTATTGAAATTCTCTCTTCTGAAATGCAGTTGCACTGGGTGATGGATTCATGGCACAAGACATTTGGTTCCAGAACGTGGCCGAGTCGAAGAAGGGTCAAGCTGTGGCACTCCTCGTTGCAGCCGATCGATCTGTGATAAATCGTTGTCGCATCGATGGCTACCATAACGCGCTATGGGCTCATTCGCTTCGGCATCTCTACAGAGACTGCACTATTTCGGGCGCGATTAATTTCATGTTTGGAGATGCAATTTCAGTGTTACAGGATTGCAAGTTCATTAGACAGAAGGCCATGTGCAACTGACTAGAACATAGTCGGTGTTGCTGAGTCCTGGGATCCTAATTGCCTTGGTTCTGTGGCATCATCACCAGGAATGACTCTATATGAGAAGCCATTTTTAGAACAATCATGTAGATCGGTGCATCCTTGTACAGCTGCTCACTGAACTTGGGTCGATCACCTTGGCTGATCCATGGTGGGGCTCAACCTTTCAATGTAACCGAATGATCATGCGATTTGGACCATCTTTCTATTAGGATCTAGGTTTGGTAGGAGAATACTAACCACCTGATTTTCCATATGAATGTCAACCGCCACTTGCTTTCCTAAAATTATAAAAAGCTTTTGTTGTTAGCAGTAATTTGAGTGAATGAAAGCCCGACCCAAATACATCAGACAAGGACGTTGATTGAGTACCGGTCTGTAGAATTCTTATGTAATCTTTCAAAATAATAAAAAAAAATCTCAAAAATGAGTAATATCCTAATATTTCTCTTCTCTTCACTTAACCCTTACAGGCAAATGCAATTGTGGGCAGAGGCGGACCCAAGCTATGGCACGCTGGTGCGGTTGCACCTGTTCAATATGAAAAAGGCTTATGATGGGCAGTACAACCATCGCCCCACCTTCAAATTCAATTCCGGCCCATCCATGAAAATGAAGAGTCAAAAACCTAAGACCGAAATTGGTAATACCCCTCCATTGAAAGTAAGATTACATTTTGGTGATTGGTGAAAAAGTGGGTTTTCTTTGTTCTTTGGAGTGTTCTGAATTTTCCTGTGCAACTGCTACAAGAAAGTTCGGTTTTTAATTCTCTTTTTTTGGTGCACGATATTTTTCTACTGTTGTTGCGGAAACATGGGTATGCTATAAAAATTAATTTTACCTTTCTATCAATTGTTGAAAGTTTTTCGCAAATCTCTCAAGATCCACAAGGCATCAATTAAGCCTTGAAAATTGACCCTATGGTTATGTTCAGCCTTCCAAAGAGATCTAACAGTCTGGATCTTGTGTTTGAGACTCACATAATCCATAAAATGCCATCAAATTGCTTATGTCTTTTTCTCATATATTGAGATTGGTGATGATCCAACGGCTGAGATTTAGTCCCATAGTTGGGCTTGATCTTAAGAACAAATTTAATGGTTCGGATTGTGATTTCTATCCCAAAATAATAAATAATAGAAAAACGTTACTGCTTATGGACAAATAAAAAATGGAGCATGATACATCAATGGTTGATATTGTTTTGCAAATATCTTGAGATCCACAAGGTATTAAGTTGTGAAAACTGACCACATAGTCGTTTTCATTCTTCCAAAGATATCTAACGGTTTGGGGCCCACAGATTCCATAAAATTGCATCTAATGGTTCACTTCTTTTTACACATATATCGAGATTGGTGATGATCTAACGGCTGAAACTTGGTTTCATGGCCATATTTGATCTCCTAAATATCTCCAATAGTTTGGATCTTGATTTACATTCTTAGGTTTTGAGAAGAAAAAAAAAAAAGGAGAGTGAGCGTTGTTAGGCCACATATACTGTTCACCCGCCTCTAGTTTTTTCCCTCGACTTTCTATTTGCATCCAATGGTAGGCTATAAGAAAAAGGAGGCATTACCTCCACTTCACTGCACTATTTAAAGGGTGAAATATGTTAATCCCGAGTACATACAGTAATAGTTCAGTATTAGAAAATAGCTCTTCACAACAGTGAAGCAAAACAATTAAATAGAATTATAGAAAGTAATCTAAAACTAAATTGAAATACACTTACTGTTTGAAGGCAGAAAAACAGTACTCAGGAAATTGCAGAAGAATGTTGATCAAGGCTAGTGTTTTAACACTACGTCCTTAAGACAAATTTCGCCCCCGCAATGGTGTTAACGAGCTTCAGCAGCGTTTGTCTCGCAGAATACAATGATCTGTCTCAGAACAGTCGCAGCACTACAAATTGCGTGACTGACGAACCAACAGTGCAACAGGACTCTCTCTCTGGACTCAGATGACTCGAATAATGCAATGCAGCAGCAGTGGATTGGATGAGCAAAAGTGATGAACAAAATGCATATTTATAGCTTGCATCAAGTCCTTTCATGGGGGTTGCATCTGTTCAGAACAGTGACTGTTCAGATGAACAGATGCACCTCTTCTTTAGACACACCTCTTGTGGTTGGACACACCCTTTCAACTGCGAAAGGACACACCATTATGTACACATCCCATTTGAAAAAGAAAAATTTTATAAAATAAAATTTCTCCAAAAAAATAAATGGGCAGTGGGCTGAGCCAGGCCCAACTCGCGCGTGAAGCCCAGACCTGAGCCTGGCCCCCCGAGTCAGTGAGCGCGCGTGTGTGGTGGTGACCTCACTTTGGTCTAGGTCCTCCCTCCTCCACAAAAGTGGGATGCCCCTTGGGGCTCATCTTATACTACCAAGGTAAGTATATTTATACCCAAGGAATGTTTTACTCCCAAGCAATATGGGAAGCAAGTTCACCACTTCCTTTTGTTTCCATGTTTAACATGTTCAAGTAGTGGTGTTTAGGAGGTAATTTCTCATTCACTCCTTAATGGATTAGAGCAACCCAATACATGTCTCTAATCTACTCATGGAGTAGATTACATACCCATATATTCTCACCTAAAATGATAAGTGGGTCCCACTTAGTTTTTGGCTCAAAGTTTACAAAAAATAGTGGTTCTCTAGGCCATTTTCCAACAATCCCCCACATGAATGAAATTGACCGAAAACAATGAAATGATATGCATATACACAGAGAGAGCACAATTGGAAATCCTCTGTATAGAGAAAGGTAACTTGTGGCCTTGAACCTTCCCTTGTGAATTACTATCGGATTTACTGGTTGAACAGTGAACATGATGTCATGAACTGGTCAACCTTTTACGTAAATCGAGACAATAGAGTTCACATAGAATCTTCCCGGATACAGTTAGTTCTCATGATTGTGTTCGTTTTGGCCCTGAACAATGCCTGGTTTCATGAGTGCTTTAGACAATCTAGCCTTATTATTCTCATAGAATTGGCCCAGTACACACTCACATAGGTGATTTTTATTAAGAGTATCCTGCTATACCCCATCTGATAAGCCAAGATATAAGAATCATTAAAAGCTTAACTTATCTTAATTACCGCTGCAGGTATCACTATTAATATCATAGGAATGAGCAGGAGAGTTTATCTCCATAGTGATTTCGTTAAGTTACATACAATTCAGTTGTCCCTTTGAACCTAGATATTGGGATCTCTAGTCAACTAGGTAGGGTTTCCATTATGGCGAATTTTCATTCATAGGCTTTAAGCTCATTTCCCTCGATGAACGATTTACTTGCTCTCTCTCTAGCTAAACCTTTGGTAAATGGATCAGTAATGTTATCTATGGACTTTATGTACTTTATCGTCATAATGCCATTAGAGAGCAGTTGCCTTACGGTATTATGCCTTTAACGAATATGTCGAGATTTACCGTTATATATATTTTACTCAGTGCCCTTCTAATTGCTGATTAATTATCACAATGAACGCAGATAGGAGGCACAGGTTTCGACCACATTGGAATATCTTCGAGGAAATGACGAAGCCACTTAACTTCTTCACCAGCTTTATCCAATGCAATAAACTCAGATTCCATAGTGGATCTAGCAATGCATGTTTGTTTAGAAGATTTTCAAGATACTGCAGCACCACCAAGCGTGAACATATATTCACTTGTGGACTTTGAATCTTTGATATCTGATATCCAGTTGGCATTACAGTACCCTTTAAGTACAGCTGGATATTTAGAGTCATGCAATCCATAGTTTTTGGTGTATTTTAAATATCTTAAAACCCTGACTAAGGCCTTCCAGTGGTCTGCTCCTGGGTTACTTGTGTATATACTCAATTTACTAACCGCATATGCAATGTCAAGACCAGTGCAATTCATTACATACATTAGGCTGCCAATAATTTACGCATATTCTCGTTATGATATGCCTTTTCCATTATTTTTGGATAAATTGATACTATTATCTATAGGTGTTCTTACTGGACTGCTACTATCTTGATTATATTTCTTGAGTATTTTCTCAAATTAGTGTGATTGAAATAATATCAGTCCATCCGATGTTTTAGAAATCTTTATTCCTAGTATGACATCGGCAACACCTAAATCTTTTATATCAAAGTTATTGTTTAACATTCTCTTTGTAGCTTGAATGATACCATCATTGCTACCCATAATGAGCAAATCATCAATATATAAGCAAATAATGATACAACCATTGTTAGTGTTCTTGACATACACACACTTGTCACATTCATTGATCTTAAACCCATTTGACATCATCAAACTGTCAAATTTCTCATGCCACTGCTTTGGTGTTTGTTTTAAACCATATAGAGATTTGACAAGCCGATAAACTTTCTTAGTTTGACCTGGAACATTAAACCCTTCTGGTTGTTCCATGTATATCTCTTCATCTAATTCACCATTTAGGAAAGTTGTCTTTACATCCACTTGATGTATCTCAAAATTGTGTATAGCAGCAATTGCAATTAACATTCAAATGGATGTTATCCTCGTAACTGGTGAATAAGTATCGAAATAGTCCAAGCCTTCATTTTATCTGTGCCCTTTAACAACAAGCCTGGCCTTGTACTTTTCAATTGATCCATCTGCTTTTATCTTTCTCTTGAATATTCACTTGTATCCAAGAGTTTTGTAACCTTGTGGAAGATCTACTAGTTCCCATGTATGATTTTGCAAAATGGATTCAATCTTGCTATTTATTACCTCTTTCCAATATGGTGCCTTGGGACTGGACACCGCTTCTTTAAAGCTTTGAGGCTCATCTTCTAACAGAAATGTTAGAAAATCTAAACCAAACGTTTTTTATGTTCTAGCCCTCTTACTTCGTCTAGGTTCATCAATCTCTTGTTAGTTTTGATTACTGCCACTAGCAGTATCATGAGTTCTTTTAGGAGAACGTTTCTTTCGATGGTTTATAAGGAAATACATATTCAAAGAACGATGCATTCCTTGACTCAATAATAGTATTAGGATGCATATCGGGAATCTCAGACTTGTGAATTAGAAACCGATACGCACTGCTATTATGAGCATACTCAATGAATACATAGTCAACTGTTTTTAGTCCTATTTTCACCTTTTTAGGTGTATGAACCGCCACTTTAGCCAAACACCCCCACACTTTCAAGTATTTGTAAGTAGGCATTCTGCCTTTCCATAATTCGTAGGGGGTCTTATTGGTTTGCTTTTGAGGTATTCGGTTGAGAATATAATTTGGGAGAGGATAGCATACCCCCACAAATTTTGAGGTAATCCAGAACCTATTAACATAGCATTCATCATTTCTTTTAAAGTTTTATTTTTTCTTTCAGCAACACCATTTTGCTGAGGTGAATAAGGAACAATAGTTTGGTTTATAATGCCATTTTGTGAACAGAATTCACCAAAAGGTGATTCGTATTCACCACCTCTATCGCTTTTTATCACCTTGATTTTCTTATCAAGTTGATTATCAGCCTCATTCTTGTAATGTTTGAACATTTCCAAGGCCTCATCTTTACTTCTCAATAAGTAAACATAACAGTATCTTGTGCAATCATCAATGAATGTAAGAAAATATTTCTTACCATCTTTAGTTTGAACAAACTTCAGGTCACAGATATTAGAATGAATTAACTGAAAGGGTTCAGAATTTCGTTCAATTGAATGAAAGGAAGTTCTAGTAAGTTTAGTTTCTACACATGTTTTACATTTGATATTTGAATCAAAACTGCATTTAGGCAAACATTCCATATTAACTAATCTACGCAAAGCATCATAGTTAACATGACCTAGTCTACCATGCCACACATTAGATGACTCAAGCATATAAGCAGAAGACTTATTCTTATTAGAAACAATAGTCATTACATTCATCTTAAAGAACCCATCTCTCATGTACCATTTTCCCACGTACATCCCAGATTTAGTGAGTACAAACTTATCCGGCTCAAATACAAGTTTAAAACCCTTCTTACTCAGTAGTGAGCCTGATACCAGATTCTTACGAATATCAGATACATGCAGCACATTGTTGAAGGTGAGTTCCTTTCTAGAAGTCATCTTTAATACCACCTGTCCTTGGTCTTCAACCTTAGAAGTGGCAGAGTTGCCCATGAAGAGTTGTTCTCCTGTTGATGCATGGTAAGTGGAGAACATCTCTTTAATTGAGCAGACATGTCGAGTGGCCCCAGTGTCCACCCATCATTCTCTAGTGTTGCCAACCAGTTTGACTTCTGAGACCACAGCAGAACGACTGATGTCGGAAACATCAGTGGAAAGAGTGTCCAATTCTGTCATGTTGGTCTACGTTGGTTTCTTACTTGTATTGCCTTGGTCCTTGTGCTTACGACAGTCCTTAGCACGGTGACCTGGTTTGTCTCATACATAGCATTTCCCTTTGAACTTTTTGTTGTCATTGGGACCTTGCTTTGGACCGTTGGGATTGTTCTTCTTCTTCTTGGGATTCTTCCCATGTTCCACTATATTTACCTTGGCTTTAGTGAAGGTTTTTCCTGCTTTCTTTTCAGATGCACGATTGTCTTCTTCTATCCTCAATCTGACAATCAGGTCTTCAAGTTTCATCTCCTTTCGCTTATGCTTAAGGTAGTTCTTAAAATCCTTCTAAAGTGGTGGCAATTTTTCAATGATTGCTGCCACTTGGAAAGACTCACTAAGAGACATTCCTTCTGCATGAATTTCATGGAGAATTACCTGAAGTTCCTGAACTTGATTGATTACTGCTTTGGAATCGATCATCTTGTAGTCAAGAAATCTACCAACAACGAATTTCTTCATTCCGGCATCTTCAGTCTTGTATTTTTTGTCAAGTGAATCCCATAATTCCTTAGTAGTCTTTAATGAACAGTACACATTATATAATGTGTTGTCTAGTCCAATGAGGATATGATTTCGACAGAGAGAGTCAGCATGCTTCCAAGCCTTTACAGCAGCAACAACTTGCTTGTCTGTCTCACATTCTATTAAAGCAGAAACTTCTTCATAGAGGAACCTAGCCAAGTTCAAGGTAGTGAGATAGAACAACATTTTTTGTTGCCATCTCTTGAACTCAGTACCATTGAACTTCTCAGGTTTCTCTCCATGGTTAACCATAACAGGGGTATGGGTACTAACTGGAGTATTCTTCTCAATACCCATTATTGTTAACAGAACAGAAATAAAATGAACACAGAGAATACTGCAGACTTATAAACTAACAGTACTGTAAATAGAAACTCAGACTATATGGTAACCAGATATTGGCTACTGTATACTGAGACAACCAGATAGCAATTTACAGAACACACTGAAGTTCTATAATTATTTATAGAAAAGAGGGAAACTCAGTTTCACAATACCAGTTTCAGAACTAGAAGAACTAAAAACCAGCAGTGAAACTGACATAAACTGAAACCAGAAAATACTGAAGTAAAATTGATAACAGAGTGTACTCAGAGAAAAAGAAAAATTTGTCTTAAGATTGTTAATCCCGAGTACATACAGTAATAGTTCAGTATTTGGAAACAGTTCTTCACAACAGTGAAGCAAAACAATAAAACAGAATTATAGAAAGTAATCTAAAACTAAATTGAAATACAGTTACTGTTTGAAGGCAGAAAAACAACACTCAGGAAATTACAGAAGAATGTTGATCAAGGCTAGTGTTTTAACACTATGTCCTTAAAACAAATTTCGCCCTCGCAATAGTGCTAACGAGCTTAAGCAACGTTTGTCTCCCAGGATACAATGATCGGTCTCACAACAGTTGCAGCACTACAAACTGTGTGACTAACGAACCAACAGTGCAACAGAACTCAGCAGTGGATTGGATGAGCAAAAGTGATGAACAAGATGCATATTTATAGCTTGCATCAAGTCCTTTCATGGGGATTGCATCTGTTTAGATGAACAGATGCACCTTTTCTTGGGTAGTGGGCGGAGTCAGGCCCAACTCGCGCGTGAAGCCCAAGCCCAGGCCGGAGCCCTGCCCGGTTCGGTGCGGGGTAGCACGCGCGTGTGTGGTGGTGACCCCACTTTGGTCTAGGTCCTCCCTCCTCTACAAAAGTAGGATTTCCCTTGGGGCTCATCTTATACTACCAAGTTAAGTATATTTATACACAAGGAATGTTTTGTTCCCAAGTAATGTGGGAAGCAAGTTCACCACTTCCTTTTGTTTCCATATTTAACATGTTTAAGTAGTGGTGTTTATGAGGCAATTTCTCATTCACTCCTTAATGGATCAGAGCAATCCAATACATGTCTCTAATCTACTCATGGAGTAGATTACATACCCATATATTCCCACCTAAAATGATAAGTGAGTCCCACTTAATTTTTGACTCAAAATTTATAAAAAATAGTTATTTTCTAGTCCATTTTCCAACAAAATATGCTGCCAAGCGCCTCTGTTTTTAAAGTGCCTACCTTCTTTAAAAATTTTGAAGAACAGTGACAAAGGATAATGATGCCAGACACGGGCATAGTCCTATCAAAAAGTGGGGCGGGGCAAAAACAGTAAAATGATAAAAGTGACAATCGGAAAAGAGCTGTGCTACATGGACAGACTTTGGGACCGGTCTTTGGACCGATCCCAAAGTTCTCATTCAAATATTGGATGAGAACTTTGGGATCAGTTTGGATGAGAACTTTGGGATCGGTCCAAAGACCGGTCCCAAAAATTCTGTCCATTTAGACTTTTACTCGGAAAAACTTAAAATACGTTATCCTTATATGAGAATTTCAAATAAAATTGGGAGGGGACAACTGTCTAAATCCGTCCCCGTCTACCCCATCCAAACAAAATTCCTATGTCTGCTGCTGCTTGTGGCCTCATCCCACAATGCTAACTTAATATGAGAATTTCAAATAAAATTAGGAGGGGACAACTCTCTAAATCCGTCCCCGTCTTACCCCATCCAAACAAAATTCCTATGTCCACTACTGCTTGTGGCCTATCCCACAATGCTAACATCTTGAAGTTATTGCTTGTAAAGGTGCACGCCAAATAAAAGATGACGCAAAAAGTAGATGGAATAGCTGTGTTTCTGTTTGTTTGTATATGTTTGTATAGGGTTGAGATATGCAAACAATAGAGTTTTATAAAAGAAAGAGACAATGTTTAAATCAATTATATCAATTTGCAACACGATATCTTTTTTTATTGGCTTTGTTTTAATTGAAAGGACTTGAGATGACCTTTTGTCTTCTTGTTATGATTTCAGCAGTTCTTGCTGCCCATAATTGGGTACTCTCGTGAGCTCACCTGAGGTAAGCCCTTCAAAAGCTGTTCCAGGACTAGTTCAATCAGAATCAAATAAAAAGAAATATCACTAGTATATATCTGACAAGCTATTCATAGTAACAAAATGAAAGGAACTTACCTATAGTAGGCTGATCATAGTAAAAGATAAAAGAAAACATATATCTCTAAATGGACATGTTTAGATGTATGGTAAATTAAAATATGATGAGGTAAAATATTAAATTAAAAGAGAATAAAATATAAGGTGTTATGAGGGTATTTTTTTTTTAGTTGTTTGATACGTAATCTTTTTAATTTTTTATATAAAAAAGAGAAGTTATTTTGTCTTTTAGTAGAGAAAAATATTTTTTTTTTTTTTTTTACTTTTTTTGAAAAAGATGGAGAGAATTTTGAAATTGTGTACTTTTGATATGACCCATTGTTTTTTTTTTTTTTTTTTTGTCTGGATAATAGAGGCTTTACTTCACCTTACCTCAGCTCACTTCACCACACTTCCAAATATACCCTAAAACTCTAGCAGCTCATAACAGTAATGATGATTAAACATTATATATGATAAGTTAATAATATGATTAAAAATCCATTCTCAATTAGGCCCATATATAAAAGTAAAAAATGAGCCAACATATACCATTTATTTTGCTGAGAATAGTATAAGAGTATAGATGTATAGTCGTATCTTTTAATTATATGCATGAGAATTTCTTACAAAAAGTCTAAACAGCCCGGGATTTTTGTCCCGGGCTGTGGCACGACTCCCATGGGAGCCGTTGGATCCCATGGGAGCTTGGGATCCAACGGCTCCCCCCATAGCCCGGGTTAAAATCCGAGCTGTGTAGCACGGCTGAATTTCTTAAGCCTATACGTACTTGCACATGCTATGATTATCTATCAACGGAAAAGAAAGAGAGATCATAAATGAGAGAAAAAGATATCAAGAAGGAAATATGGAATTTATTCAATTTACTAATCTATGCAAAAAAGGTGTTGCCTTCCAATTTAAAAAATAAAAAATAAAACTTATTTATATATATATATATAACCACATTTATTTCCAAAATACACGTGCGTATATATTTAGTTCATGGGTCACGTCAAGTTGAGCCGAAGCTTGCTTGATCCCAAGCCATTCAGTTATCGGGCCTAAAATTTATGTCAAAATTAACTCATAGACCTGAAACTTAAGCCCATACAATATAAAAAATACATACACTTATTTGTATTAAATATATAATAAAAGGGCTAGGCCTATCCAATTTAGCAACCTAGCCATATAACTGGCCTCAATTTTAGCTTGCAGAACTAAAATGAAGCCCAAATCCAACTCAATGTTGGTAACACTAGCTTTAGATTGAGTCATAAAACTTAGTGGCTTCTCTCCATTTTGCCACCGCACACCATTCATATTTGCCATATAAAACCTAAGGACTCCATTCAATGAGTTCATTAGCTCCCAAATATCAAAATCTATCATATTATGGCACTAAAATCTCATCAAATTTTATTTATTAATTTCCCTTACTCTTGGATCCAATAACCTTATATTCCATACATTTTGTCTTTGAATGTAATTATGGATTTTAGGACATGTTTGTATAGCCACATTTCGACGAAAAAGGTTACGAAAAGTGGGACGCTTTTCCACATTGAAAATCTCTCATAATTTGGGTGGCCACTTTTCCATTTGAAAAGGCACAAAATTGAATTCAGTTTTCTACAACTCGACCAATCATTCTTTTCCCACAAAAGCAAAAGTCCATAGAAAGCCTTTTGCCTATTTGATGCGGAAATAGTTCTTTAAGGGGCTTGTTTGGCATCGTCCTGATGTTGTTTCCAAGTTTTTGCTCAGATCAAGTTGTGTTGACATTAGGATGTGCCGAGGTTATGTTGTGTAAAACTTGTTTGACAACATCATCTTAAAGCATTCTAGTGAGAATATGTTGCACCGAAGTTGTTTGGAAACATTATAAAAACTTTATTTTAAGAAACAAAAACAAGATAATTATAAGATTTACAATGTGGGACCTACATCTTATTGTTTGCGGCACTCTATTATTGTCATACATGGGACTCACCTTTAGAAATTACAATGTGGCGCCCACATTTATAAATTAGAATATGTGGCCTACATTTATATGATTTACAATGTGGGCCGACCTTGTACAATTGTGACCATGTGACCCACTTATAAGAGTTATAAAGTGGGGCCATATTTTTTTGTATTTTGTGAACACATAATCCAGCTTTAGAAACTACAATGTAGTACCCACCTTTAAAAATTAGAACACAAGGCCCACATTCATAGGATTTTTAATGTGAGCCTACCTTTATTAGAATTATAATGTAAGACTAAATCTTTGTGAATGTGAATACAGGACCTACTTTTATAATATGAGGCCTGCATTCATAACATTAGAAATTACAATATGGTGCCCATTTTGAGAAAAAATAGAATATGAGGCCTACATTCATAACATTTATAAGGTGAAAAAATAGAATATGAGGCCCACATTCATAACATTTATAACGTGGGTCCATCTTTAATGATTGTGACCATATGACCAACCTTTAGTAATTATAAAGTGGAGACACCTTTTTGTGCTTGTAGACATGGGACCCACCTTTAGAATTTACAATGTGGTGCCCACTTAAAAAAAAAAAAAAAATAGAACATGAGACTCACATTCATAGGGTTTACAATGTGGTCCCACCTTTATAGGATTTATAATGTAGGCCTACTTACCATGTGGCGTACCTTTAAAAAGTACAAAGTGAGACCACCTTCTTTGAAACTGTGAACACGAGGCCTACCTCTAGGATAAGTGATAGGATTTGGAATTGATAAGTCCTTAAAAACGATCATTTCTCATCATTAGTTTTTAAGTAATGAAGGACTTAATCATTAAATCATGCTTGATTTCAATGGAAAATCATGACTTTGTGTTTTCAAGTCAAAATCCTTTGAAAAACCAGATTTTCACATAAAATTATGAAACTTTCTATCTTTAGTATGAAAAGTCACAAATCTCTCATAACTTTTAATTTACACATGAAATTACAAGTTTTCTTTTTACCAGTGATTTAACTAAAGAAAAATAGATAAAATGATGACATATTATACATCCATTTAGTGTGAATTAGGTCCCACATCTTGCACTGTCCATTTCCAACATGAAATGATAACTCCCTCAATCATCGTTTTATTCTGCGTGAATTCCAAGGTAGGGTACAACCAATGTGGGACCCATTGATATTGCAAATTCATATTTCTTTCCTATGGTGTTTGAGAATATTTTTGAAATTCAAACTCAAAATTGAAGCCATGAAAAGAAAGAAGAGCTAGAGACTTAGGAAGAAATAATTCCAAAGAAGGAAGGAGGGAGGAAACTTCTTGCACAATTTATTCCCATCTTTCAAAAGGGTAGCAAACTTGTAATGTCCATAACTTTCAAACCAAGTGTCAGATCGAAGCAATCTACCCACTGTTGGAAATCTCTTTCTGAGTTGAGCCCAAGATTGCATCGATCAGAGCTATATTAAGGGAGATATGACCTCGAGAGGTTGATTGTTGAAATTTTAGGTGGGACAACATTATAATTTGAAAGAAATCCTAATTCCATGTGGGGCCCGCATGTGCTCCAAAGATGTGAAGCGAAATTGAAATTAAGATTTGAGAATTTTCTCAATTCCAAGTGGGGCCAAGTGAAGAAAGCTGCAAGCTATGAAGAATTTCAAGTTTAGAAGATCTTGGCAACCAAGCAACTCAATTCCAACTCAAATTTCAAAAGTCCAAGATCCTTGCATCCAAGTTTCCAAGAATTAAATCCAAGCTTTAAAAATTTGGGCTTTTGCAAGAAAATAATTATCCAAAACAACGTGTCACACTTCCAAGAGGTCCCCAAGTATCCCAAGTTTTACAATGAAAATGCATAAGTGACATTTTTGGTAAGTTACATTTTTGGTATCAACAGACCAACTTAGCAGGTCTAGTGGGGACTGAAGATTCTTAGGATGGAAAAGGTCATATATCGACAGTTGGTGAAAGAAACCGAGAGTTCCAGTTTTGAGATAACGTGCCCTGGGAAGTATAACATGAGAGAGACTTGAGAGTTACGAGTCAAAGTTAGTTACGAACAGCTTGCTAGAGTTGAACCTCTCCTTTTTGCTTGCCTCTCCCTTTTGCTTTAATTATGCGTAATTGCATTTAGAGGACCAAATGTTTTTAAGTAGGGCAGAATGTAAGAACCCAACCCTTAACCCCTATGATTAGCACTAATTAATTATATAATTAGGGTACTGAGTGGGATTAGAGGCCAATAATAGTGTTTTGTGTGTTAGAATAGTTTTTGAATAACTTTGAGAAGTTTTGAGAGCTTAAGAGTCTAGTTTGATACTTTTGGAGTCTGTTTGTAATTTTGAGTAAGACTAGCGGTTATTCATAATTTTGTAAATCTGTTATTCTGAGCTCTTTTGATGGGTATCATCATTTTGGACAACTTTTGTAATCAGCTCTAATCAATTTAAGGCCCTGAAACTGTCCAATTGAACAATTCATTAATAAATTTGGAAGCTTTGACCTGACAGTTGAATTTGTCCTCGGAGCCTCGAAATGAGTTAATCTTGATTCCAGAAACTAGATCTTGATACGTAACTTTCATGTTTAGCCCAAACTCATCTGAGGGCCCAAGAGCTCAATTTGATCCCTGGCACTCTTTTCGAGGTGTTACCAGTCATTTTTGGAAATCACAATTTCTGCTAGCAACCTCCAAGAATTCTGGTCTTAGGTTTGTTGGAAAACTCTTCTCATCACCTTCAATTGTTATTGTTTGACCGAATCCAACCGGGGTCCCGACGACACTCATTTAGCGTAAAAAACTCTACTAAAGTGTAACAAACTCACACCATAACCCTTTAATAAACCTCTCACCTACCATGAGCTACCCCATTTACTCTCCTTCATTGCATCGTTCCAGCTAGCAAAGAGAACTTCTCTTCTCTTCTCTTCTCTTCTCTTCTTTCTTTTCTTCTCCTTCCATGGTGTCACACCCCAATTTTGAATCCCAAGTTTACCGCCAAGGTCTCTGGATTTGGCGCGCGATTTCACGAACTAATCGGGAACTACTAAGATCATAGGTCCGCAGTGAGGTGCAATTTAAAACTTTTTCGTCAATATCAACAAAAATAATTAAGTGTGGAAGCAAATTCAGAATAGCGGAAGTAAACAATAAAATCTCTACCATAAACCATGTGTCAAATAACAACAGAGCATAGTCCAAACTAATCTCCAAGTACGAAATAAGGTGAGTTTATACAATCCAAAGGTATAGAACCTAGCTAATCGTCACGCAAACCACACTCGAGACACAAAATAAGAGTCACTCAACCCTCTGTAGGCTCTCCATCATCTGGTAGTACTCAACCCTCTGTAGGCTCTCCATCATCAGGCACTACCACAAGGTCACTTGGATACCACCCGTACTCATCAGTTGATGGCGCCTCAAGGAATCACTTACCCTCGAGGGTAATGGGGTTGGTGTTAATCCCTGAGCACTAAATAATGGGTGAGATCTAAAAGGACCTGGTAGCCCAGTATACTAATAACTTGTATGGATGCATAAAAAAGGAATAAAGAAGAAATAAGATTAATAGAATAACCAGATAACAAAGTTAGGCAAATCGTGCAGATCATAAGCAACATGGATCAATATAAAGGAATAAGCTAAACCATTGATCTAATCAATATAGCACATTTACACCAACTAGTACCACGGGATATTATGACACTGTCCTCCTGTACAGCCTTCGAGTTGTAGTGGGGAAATGCATGGGATCATAGCCCAGTCATATCGTATTACAGGAGTCTGTCGGTCGTATAATGGTATCATGTGATACCCTAGAGGCATACATCCACCTTATCCAGCTCATCATGATGGCCTTACACACACCCAAAAAAAAAAAAATCTCCTACAAGGGTGACCGGTGCCAAGGCTAAGCTCATATCAACTAAGTGGATGCTTAAGCTGACTTTAGGGAACCACATAGTCAGGTCAAGTGTCTGACTAGGCTACCCTTGCGTGAGCAAGGTTTCACATGTCCCTACAAGGTCCTATATTAAAGTCCAGTCCATGTTCTCATCATATCTCCCATACAGTCCATTATAATATCTATATCCATCTCCATGTCCCTATCCCCATCCTTACTCATTCTCATATACAATTATCACAAATACATCCATATCATGTGCTTATACAATCCATATACTCCGTGGTCATAACATCAACCCCTTCCTTAGGACATATGATAGCTTGCTTGGCCACAGACATGGGTCAAGTGTTCTCCGTTCACAGCCAAGGTCACCTTTAGGTCAACCATAGGTAAAAAGGCCTTCCATCTCTATTTATTAAACATGTTTAACAAAGGTATAACAATAGCATGAAATAAAGAGAAGAGCGTATAATCATGTGACAACAAGAATCAATCAATGAAAAATAGTACTAAGTAGTCCAACCTAGGTCAATGCCCCCTTTTAGGTCCACGGTCCCACCTCACCCAATTCCATCATCAAAGATAGTCTCAGATGCTAAGAGTGCGCAGTTGGTACTCTGAAATTACAGGACATCTAAGACTATTTTTAAGAACCGAATCGGATTCCATTTCATAGCCTTAGACCCAAATTTGAGTGGCCACATGGGTCAAGGTTAAGCTCGACCCTTGACTCATGTTTGGCACATGAATATGGGTCCACATGGAAGGTCAATGAGCCTAGGAATAGCTAAGTACAAAGACGAACCAATTCTTGAAGACTGTGCTAATAGAGAACTCAGGTGGATAAAACATCAAATAGGTATACAGCAGGTGTGCTCGCTTGCGCGAGCCTAGCTTCGCTTGAGTGGGTGTCCTAGAGAGTCCCTTCACTTGAGCAAACTGTTGCTCGCTTAAGCAGCTGCACTCTCTGGAGCCTGCGATTGTTCCAGAAATTTTGTTTGCTTGAGTGAACTGAAGCTCGCTCAAGCAAACAACCAATCCTGGGTTTCTAGTGAACTTCCCCGATTGAACAACAAGATGCTCGCTTGAACGGAAGTTCAAAAATCTGTTTCCCATTTCCAGCTTCTTTTTCCTCTTTTAAAACACATTGATCCCACTCCAAGCATCACAAAACCAACTTTAATCATACAAACTCCATCATCCACCACAAATCCAATATCCATGGGCCATTGATCTTCCAAATGGGAGATCCCTTCCATCAATGGCCATCAAACCATAAATAAGAGCTTAAAAGGGTAGATCTACATATCAAAACATCATTAGAATAGAAATTGATAGAATTCAAGAGGGAAGAACATGCATTCTATGCTATCAGATATATTGCACTTGCCTTTGGTTTCCATTAAAAGTCTCCTAGCTTGGTCTTCAAGATCCAAGGTCATGTTCTCAATTCCAAGCTTCTAAGATCTTTAATTCTCACAATAGTTGCCAAAACTCAGATCCACAACTGCTACACTCAAACCCTAAGGAGAAACTACATAGGAGAAGGGAATTCTAAGGGAAGAAGAAGATCTATAAGGAAATTGAGCTAAGGATTGGAGGTTACCTTGTTTTGTAGAGGATAAGAAGATCTTGGAGCGATGAGAGGTCTTCTAGCTTAGAGAAGATTGAAGCTTGGAGAGATCCTCGCTCTTTTGATGATAGAAACACTAGATCTAGGAACTCTTGCAGAGATTTTTGGAGGGAAATGGGATGAGAAGAGGCTGAAGAAGAGAGAAATGAGAGAGAGAGAGAGAGAGAGAGAGAGAGAGAGAGAGAGAGAAATCATTGGAATGGGATGGCGTAGTTTTATAGACTTGGTTTGATATGAAGTGTCCAAAGAGCCCATACTGAATTGATTGTTTTGTGAAGGAATTAAAGGGTATTTAGGCACTTTAGGTTTAGTTGCGCAAATCTCCATGAAAAATCCCTCATATTCTTATAAATTACTTCTAAGAGCCTCGAACTAACTAACAAACTCTAAAAAGTCCAACTAAACCCCTATCAAGCTATAAAATCTCAAAAGACTCCTAATCCTATAAAATAGGCTAAATTCTTAGGAAAAGAGTAAATTAAACTACGCTTACTAACCCCTATAATTAACATAAATAGGTATTAATTAACATATAATTAGGCTACTGAAGGGGAGGGGCCTCACATTCATCCCCCCTTAAGGACATTTGATCCCCAAATATAAAAACAAACATGGAAGCGTACCTCTGATAGAAGGTGTGAGTACTTCTTCAACACATGCTCGTGAAGCTCCCAAGTTGCCTCTCTCGGGGTGTGATGCTCCCACTGAACCTTGACCCATGGATTGGTCTGCGTCCGAAGCACATGATCCTTGGTGTCGATGATGGCGACCGGCTTCTTGATGTATGAAGCATTCGGCTAAATACTCAGGGGCAGATGATACAAGCTATGCGTCGGATCCTCCACATATTTCTTCAACATCGAAACATGAAACACGTTGTGTATGCCTAAAAACTCTGGAGGAACTTGTAACTTGTAGGCAAAATCACCAATCTTGTTCTTGATCTTGAATGGTCCAACGTATGTCCGTGCTAGCTTACCTTTCTCGCCGAATCTAAGAGTACCTCTGGCTGGGGAAACTTTCAGAAATACTTTGTCTCCCTTATGAAACTCAAGTGGTCTTCGTGTGTTGTCTGAAAAACTCTTTTATCGGTTGTGACCTATCTTTTGTCTTTTAACAATCTACCAGACTTTCTCACTGGTGTCGCTAACTATCATTGGTCCATCAAAACTCCGGACACCAACCTTCTCCCAATAGACTGGAGTCTTGCATCTCCTCCCATACAAAGCCTCAAATGGTGCCATCCCAATGCTCGAATGGTAGTTTATGTTGTAGGCAAAATCACACAATAGTAGGCAATCCTCCCAATCCTTCTTATACTCCAAGACAAAAGCTCACAACATGACCTCTAGTGTTTGATTTGTCCGCTCGGTATGACCATCTGTCTGTGGATGATTAGTTGTGCTAAAGCTCAACTAAGTACCAAAGGCCTGCTTAAGACTCTCCCAGAAACACGAAGTGAATCTCAAGTCTCTATATGACACGATCGACATAGGTACTACATTAAACGAGATAATTCTATCCACGTACAACTTGGCTAAGCATTCCAACCCTAACCTCGTCCCAACTGGCAAGAAATAAGTTGATTTCGTCAATCGATCCACTATCACCCATATGCCATCACGATGCCTCTTTGTAGTTGGTAGCACTGCAATGTTGTCCGTTGTGGTATGTTCACATTTCCACTTAGGAATCTCCAACTGGTGCAATAGCCCTGGCGGCTTTTGGTGCTCAGCCCTCCCGGCTTCCGGTGCTCAACTTTGATCTACTCACAAGTTAATCATCTGGCAACATAACCTGCGATCTCTTTCATCATGTTATTTTACCAGTAGTAGCTCTTCAGGTTCTGGTATATCTTCGTGCTGCCTGGGTGAACTGAATATCTATTATAGTGAGCATATGCCAAAATCTTGTCTTTCAGCTCCTGGACATTCGGAACACACAGTCGGTCTTGATAGTAGTGTTGGATCTTACACCCCATTGAGCTACCACTTGTCCTAAAACCCGCAGGTGATAGGAAGTGTAGAATCAATAGTTTTATAGCGATGGGGAACGACTAACCGTTCAGGAGAGAGGGTGGAATGTTACCCTAAAAATCCCCCCTCAACGGTTTACCCACTGCGACTCACACATTGCAGCGGATCCCGCGGATCAAACATCCGACCTCTAGGCTTTAATACTAACCGTTGGATCTTACACCCCACTGAGCTACCACTCATCCCAAAACCCGTAGGTGATAGGAAGGGTAGAATCAATGATTTTATAGCGGTGGGGAATGACTAACCGCTCAGGACTAGCAGCTTAGGAGCGAGGGTGGAACGTTATCATAAGAAGTAGAGCACACTACCAATCAACTTGGACTCTGGACTCTGGTCAACATGCTCGATCTCCCTAACAAGATCGGGATTGCTAAGTTGGCTATCCTTGACCTTCGCAATCAACTCTAGCTCCTAAGAAGACATGCTCATAAGCATCACTCCATCCCTGAGAGGCTAAAACTCAACATCAATATGTCTGAAGATATCAACCTGAATCCCCTTTTACAATCAGGAAACGGGCTAAGGCGATCTTCCTGCTTGAAGCATCTGCCACAATGTTTGCCTTACCTAGGTGGTACTTGATCGAAAAGCCGTAGTCTTTGATATACACCATCAATCGTCTTTGTTGAATGTTGAGATCATTCCGCGTGAACACTCCAAGCTGTGATGGTCTGAATGCAGCTCGAGCTTTGTGCAGTATAGGTTGTGACACCACATCATCAAGGTAAACATAAGCACTGCTAACTCAAGATCGTGAGTGTCGACACCAAAAATATCACTTTACCTCTTTATACACTTTCAACATCAAATAAGCTACATGAAGCTGCATCCGACCACAACGGACAATACTACTTCAAGCATCAGATCTTGTCAGAACCATCCAAAAACTTCAAGATCCTTCAAAATAGTCATAAGAAGAGTACACATGAAGTTTTAGATCATTTCAACATCATTTAGCCTAACTTTACTTTTTCAGTAGCTAAACGGGACCTCTCAGCAGCAGCGAAGCTGGAGACTTTGTTATACAAAGCAAAGCACAAAGTTGGCCTCAAAACCCCACTAGAAGACTCTATATCAAATTTCAGGCCATTCCAACACCGTTTGGCCCAAAATGCCAAAAGCCGCATTATTCATGTGACAAAGTCAGCCCTTTCGGCGACAACAGCATCAGAGACATCAAATCTTTTATCGGAGCTTATGGATGATCTTGAAATACTTCCAAGAGGCTCTATTTCAAACTTTAGGTCAAACCGATAACGTTTCACCCAATATCGACCCTTAGACAGCAAAATCAGGCCTCCCAACGATGAAAACCACGAAAGTCATCACTCATCAAATAAAGTACATGGATGGTCTCAAAATAACTCCAATGGGATATATGTCAAGTTTCAGGTCATTTCGACATCATTTGACCAAACTTTGACCTCTTAGAAGCTAAATCAAGTCTCCCGACGACGGAGCACTTTGGGACCATAATTTTTGAATCAAAGCTAATGGATCATTTTAAAATGATTCCAAGAGGCTCTCTGTAAAATTTCAGGTCCATCGAACATCGTTTGACCGTACATCAAAGCACGATAGCTTCATCGCAACAAAATCAAATCTACTGGCGACAGGACCCCACACTGCTTCAAAACTCAAACAAAAGTCGATGGTTGGTCTTATTTCTTGCCTATGAAGCTTCACCTCAAATCTCAGATCATTCTAACATCGTTTGACCTAGTTTTGGCTTCTAACAACAAATCGACGCCCCTCCATCCCAAAGTCTTCGGCTTATCCAAAAAATCAGAAACTTTTCCTGCTATTTTGAACTGCTTCTGGTCAAGCTTTATGTAGGGAAATCATGCCAAAAATTTTACAAAAATACCAAGAGAAATATGCGAAAGAAGAAAGATCCAAAAAAAATCAAAAAGAGGTTGAAAAATGTAACCCAAAGGGCGAATTTGCCCCATGGTCGCCGCGACCATGAGTGGTCGCCCGCGACTCTGGAAGTTCGGGTCACTGGATTTCCGCCGAAAGCCCAGTTTATGGGTTCTTTATGCGTTTCTATCTGTTTGGCCTATGTGATTTTCCAAAAATCTAATTTTTGTGCCATGAAATTTGTCTATCTTTGACAACATATGGATTCATCGTCGAAATTAAAGATTCGTCATCGGACACCTCGAGATCATCAACCAGCCAACCAAGAAAGCATATTATCTGCCCGACCGATTGAGATGTCGATAGAACATATGGTATCGGCCCACTGGTAGCAATCAATGTCTAAAATTGTATGATAATCCGACAAAAATCGGGATAAGAATTCCATCGGCGATCAAGGCTCCTTATATCGTGGGTAAGATTCCAAAAGGTGCGGCGTGGTCCGCGATTCTTTAAGCACTTCGGTGGCCACTTAATGAGGTTAATGACCCATTTTTATGACAAGTTAATGTGGTTAATTACCCATTATTATGGCGGCCCAATTATAATCCAAGGAATTTGGGTTATAAGTCAACACAATTATGGCATTAAACCATGTAACTCCTCCTATCATCAAGTTTGAATGCAAATAAAGGCCCATTATTCTCCAACGGCCAATCAAAAGTCAAGAAAAAAGAGTTACAAAAATATAAATTCAAAACATGTTACTCCTCCTATTATGGGGCATTAATGCAATTAATGCATTTAAAGCCCATAAACTCTCTCATGGCCACCAAAAACCTATAAAGGGAGGTCATTTCCACCATTCCAAGGCATGGTGTGCAAATCCCAAAAAAATTTCTACATCGTTGCTACAGCCCTCCAACGATGATCTCTCCTCTATTAAAGAAATTCTACAACGATCACCACTACAAGGTGATTAAAGACCCTTGGGGTAGGGGGCACCCACAAGGCCCTCTCATTCTATCTCTATGGCTTAGACGTGGCTTTTCAGACCGTCTATTTAGATGTTTATTGGACATATGAAGGACCCACAAGGCCCTCTCATTCTACCTCTTGATCCTTATTCACTAAAAATCTGAGGATCAAGTTGAGCCAAGAGAATCAAAAGTATTCTCTATTATCATCTGAAGGATGACGGAGAAGTCCGAACATGACTTGCAATTATCAATCTGAACGAGTCCTCGCAATCTCCTACGAAGTCAGATTTTCTTTTCTTTCTTCTCATTGTATTTGTATTTTTTAAAAAGACAAAAAAAAAAAAAAAGTTTTGTCTTTTCTTTTGATGAGAATTGTGAATCGCCTTTCACGGCAAACATAAAATTGCCTTTAATGGAAAAAATAAAATCGCCTTTCATGGGAAACAAATGAAATTCTGCCTTTCACGGCATCCAAATCTAAATGATATCTCATTTCTTAACACGTGTGCAATGAAAGCTAGAAAAAATTTATTTTCTTTTCTACTTGGAAAAGGTTGATCTACTGACCACTGCTTATTATTTCTAAGTAGAATAGAAAATTTGGCATACTCGTACATAAAAAAATTGATGTTATTCACTCGTTTCCAGTTACAAAAAGGCTGGACCCTACGGATTCTCACATCCATTGACCTCGGTAGTCCCGCTACATAGCAAGCAATCAGTGAGTAGCATATTTTTTATAATATTCTTTCAACCAACGCAATCCGTAGGCAATTACTTTTACGTCCTACATCAACACACAACCCAATCCAACTTCGGAAGCATCGATGAATACTACAGGACCACCACTCCTTGAAGGCACGTAAGAATCTGAGCTGTCGTTTATCTCCTTTTTAACTCCTGAAAGTTCATCTCGCAATCATTTGTCCACTCGAAGGGCACATTCTTTCTTGCCAGTTTGGTCAATGGAGCTGCAATCGTAGAGAATCCTTAGACGAATCTGTGGTAGTACCTTGCCAAACTAAGAAAACTCCATATCTCAGAAATATTATTCGGACTTTCCTAATTCACCACTGCCTCAATCTTCGCTAGGTCCACCGATAAGCCATCTTAGGAGATAATATGCCAGAGGAACACCACCTTCTCAGGCCCAAACTCGCACTTGCTAAGCTTCACATACAACTGATTCTCACGCAACAGCTGCAAAGAAGTCCTCAAGTGTTGCTTTTGCTCCTCCCTAAACCTCGAGTATACCAATACATCATCAATGAACACCACAATAAACTTGTCGAGGTTGGGAACAAAGATCTTGTTCATCTAAGCCATGAAAAATGCTGGAGCATTTCTCAATCCAAACAGCATGACTTGAAACTCATATTGTCTATATCGCATGTAGAATGTGGTCTTCTGAATATCTTGATCCCTGACTCGAAGTTGATGGTCGCCTGATCTCGGATCTATCTTAAAGAAGCATCGTGCACCTTGAAGCTGATCAAAGAGCTTGTCAATCCGCGGAAGAGGATACTTGTTTTTGATGGTGACCTGATTCAACTGGCGGTAGTCGATGCACATCCACATGGGACCATCCTTTTTCTTTACAAACAACACCGGTGCGCCCCACGGTGACATGCTAGGCCGAATGAATCATTTGTCCAACAACACCTGCAACTATGTCTTTAGCTTGCACAACTTTGCCGGAGCCCTACGATAATGAGCTCTGGATATCCGTGTTGTGCAGGGCACAAGCTCAATGGTGAAGTCAGTCTCTCGAACTAGAGGCAATCCTAGGATCTTGTCGAGAAATACATTTGGAAACTCGCAAACCACTTGAATCTCCTCCACCCCTCTTGACTGTTTATCTTCTGTGATCAACCTTTAAAGTTTTTGGAAATGATCCATTAAAGTTTTAAGAAATCAAGAACCATAAAAATCACAATCTTTGACAAGAAAATAAGAATCTAAACATTACTAAAATCATGTGTTCTCAACATCCAAACAATTGAATATATTTATGAGAATCAAAGGAGACAACCATAGCATGCTATACAAATTAAATTGTAGACTTGCCTTAGCATCTAAGCACTCCCAAAGCACCTCTAAAATTAGATGAAAAAACCTCTTAAATTGCCCCAAATTCAATTCCAAAAATCTCCTAAAAATAAAAAATCCATGCTACACTTAGAACCACCTCATGCATGCAATATATGATGATTCTGGGACCACTAGATCAAGAAATTAACTAAGGAAGATGAAGCTCTTACCTCTAAGAAGCTCAAACAAAGGAGGGAAGGTAGTTCAAGGGGCTGTCGGTCATGGATTTATTCCAAAACGAAGTATGTCATGTAGGAGATGACGTAGAATCAATCGGTGGGGTCTGATTTTGCAAGAGAAGCCTCTAAGTTGATGATCTCCACCATGCCATGGAAGGAGAAGAAAGGAAAAAAAAAAAAAAAAATGAAGAGAAGAGAAGAGAAGAGAAGAGAAGAGAAGTTATCTCTGCTGGCTGGAACGATGCAATAAAGGAGAGTAAATGGGCTAGCTGGTGATAGGTGAGAGATTTGTGAAAAGGTTAGGGTGTGAGTTTACTGCACTTTAGTAGAGTTTGTGATGCGTAAACGAGGGTAGTCAAGACATCAGTTAAACTCTGTTAAAGAAGAACAATGTAGGTCATGAGAAGAGTTCTAAAAAAAACCCAAGACCAGAATTTTTGGAGGTTGCTGGAAGAAATTGCGATTTCCAGAAATGATTGGTAACACCTCGGAAAGAGTGTCATGCTTCAAATTGGACTCAGATGAGTTTGAGCTAAACATGAAAGTTGTCAGGCAGGTCAAGATCTAACTTTTAGGCTCAAGAACAATGCATTTGAGGCTCCGAAGAAAAATTCAACTTTTCGATCAAAGTTTCCCAATTTATGAATGAATTGGTCAATTAGAGGGTTTCAAGGTCTCAAATTGATCCAAGTAGAATACGAAAGCTGTCTAGAATGATGATACCTATCTAAAGAGCTCAGAATAATAGGTTTACAGAATTACGAATTACTCCCAGTCTTTCTTGAAATTACAAACATACTCCAAAAGTGTCAACCTAGATTTTGAGCGAGGCTCTCAAAACTTCCCAAAGTTATTAAAAAATTATCCTAACACAAAACACTATAATTGGCCTCTGATCCCACTTAGTACCCAACTTATAGAATTAATTAGTGCTAATCATAGGGGTTAAGGGTCGGGTTTCTTACATTACAACAACCAAAAAAATAAAGAAAGAAACCATTCAAAATAAAGAAAATAAAAGATGAATAGAAGAAAAACCTTTCTTCCATGTGCGTAGGTCTCAAAGGAGGGGAAAAAAGAAGAAGAGGAAGAGGAGGACAAGAGGTATGGGAAGAAGAGGCAAAGTAAAGAAGGAAGAGGAAAGAGAAGAAGGAAGAAGAGAAATGAGGCGTAAATAATCAAAGAGAGAATTTCGTGACTCTCTCATGAAATAGTCAACCCGTGAAATCTAATAACATCTCATTGCAAGATTCTTTCCTACAACAAAAGGGTGTAGGGTGAAATCTTTGGATATTTTAATAGAAAAGGAAGTATTCTTTTAAATTTAAGTGGCCCAAACAACCCAATTTTGAAGGCCAGGACAACTTTCTTAAAAGATTAAGAGCTCGCACATTCTTGTGCATCCAAACAAGCCCTAAGCAACCATATGTCATCTATTTTTCTAAGAATGGTATAAGAGTATTGAAAGCGCTATCTTTTAATTAGGTTTTTTTTAACCAAAAGAAGCTTCAAATATCCCTATACCTCCAAAAGCATCATTAAATACATGTAATACCCAAAAGCATCTTTTATCGTGTACTTCATTTTTTTCTATTTGGGTTTTCATTCACTTTATCTTTCGCGAGCTAGAGACATGACACTTGTGAGCTTGAGACATGACCCGCAGCTCAAAACATGACATTTGGGAGCTCATGTTTAGTGTCCATATATGTGCCCGACATTATTCGCGATCTCAAGTCTTTTACCTCTGTTCAATTCCATTCACCATCATCCCTTGAGCATTCATTAAGTTACTCTATCATGTTAGATCAATTTATATTTTCTATGAAATCAAATAATGTCCTCATTCTAATTGTTCACTTACTACAATTAGTAAAGAATTAGCTCAAACCTACAGGAGTCTACCATAGCATCACTTTAAACTTTTCAAGGGATATGACGGTCATGTTAAACTCAAGAATCTATGAAGTTAGAGTTAAATAATTCCATCGCAATTTTGTTTAATAGTTAATGTGCTAATTCTGACCGTACTTTTAGTATAATCCGTGGAGGATTTGCTTTAAAGCCTACAATGCTCTTCCCCACTTTCCTCACTTTTCGAGTATGAATTAAACATTAATTGATTAAGTCATGATGTCAAGAATCGACTTGCGATGTCGAGTATCAACTCGCAATGTTGAGACTAGACTCATGAGTTCAATAGTTAAAGTTTTCCGAAATAAGATACATACAAGTGCATTGGGTTTGACTAATAATTTTAAAGCCGAAGCAATGATTTTTCTGAATATATGAGTTAAACCATTCTACTATGAGTTTTCTCAATAGTAAATGTACTCACTGCGACCATTCTCTTAGTACAATCTGTGAATATTCTGCCAAAAAATAAACCATTTCATTTTTAGGAAAAAAAGAAGATAAAGAATTGTGCTCTTCTCCATGCCTTATTTGTAACCCTACTTTTACTATAGTCTATGGAGTGTTGACTACAAATTTGAGGATATATTCCTCCACATTTCTCGCTTTAGAATATAAATATAAAATAACAATAAATACTCACAATGTCCAGGATAAACTAGCGAGTTCGAGAGTTGAAATAAAAAATAATGACTCATGAAATATGTCAAAGAGCGAATGTGGTCGAGTCTCGATGTTGCGAGAGATAAAGTGAAGGGAAGTTTGGCCTAAAAACAAATGAAGTATACGGTATAAGATGCTTTTGGGCATTATATGTGTTTGAAGATTCTTTTGGAGGTATAGAAATATTTGAGTTTTTTTTTTTTCCGTAAAAATCCCTATTAATTATACGCAGGAACAACTCTTAATTATATATGCACTTGCACATGCTATAGTTATCTATCAACAAAAAAAGGAAGAGAGATAGAAAAGATATCAAGATGGGAAAATTGGATTTATTTGACTTACTAATGTATGCAAGAAAAGTCTTACATTCAAATTTATAAATTAAAAAAGAACTTATTTAGATATTTAAGCACATTTATTTCCAAGATACATGTGCGTATTTGATTCGTTCATGGGTCACGTCAAGCCAAGCCGAAGCTTGCTTGAACCCAACCCACTCAATTATCGGGCCTAATATAAATGTTAGAATTAGCTCATAGATATGAAACTTGAGCTCAGGCCGTTTACAAAATACATACATGGCTAGGCCTATCCCATTTAGCAACTAGGCCATAAAATTGGGCTCAGTTTTATCTTGCAGGACAAAAATAAAGCCGAAAATCCAATTCAATGCTGTTAACGCTTATAGATTGAGTCATAAAATTTAGTGGCTTCTCTCCATTTGGCCACCGCACGCTTGTCATATTGGTCATATTGAACCCAGAGACTTTATTTAACTAGTTCATTAGCTCCCAAACTTCAAAATCTATCATATTATGAACTAAAATCTCGTCAAGTTTTATTTATTCGTCTCCCTTACTCTTGGATCCATTAACCTTACATTCCATACATGCATTCCGTCTTTGATGTGTAATTATGAATTTTTAGGGCGATTTTGTATAGCCACATTTCGGCGAAAAAGGTGATGTAAAGTGGGATGCTTTTCCACATTGAAGATTTCTCATCATCTCGGCGACCGCTTTTCCATTGAACATTGAAGATTTCTCATCATGTCGGCGACCGCTTTTCCATTGAAAAGGCACAAAACCAAATTCAATTTTCTAGAACTCCACTACAAAGCATTTCTTATGTGGGGAGTAGCAATTTTTTCCAACAAAAGCAAAGTCCACAGAACCGGTTTTCCAAGGATGTTGGACAAACATTCCCTTCACCTATTTGATGAGGAAATAGTTCTTTAAGTTTCTAATTATCATTTCCTTACTTTCTTATTGAAGTAATGAGTATCATATTATCTCTAAACAACAATAACAAGGAACTTTCTATATTAGAGTTCGATATCTTAGGTTGGCTTGTTCATTAACAAAGCCAATAAATAAGAGCTCAAAACAAGCCTTGCCTAATCCAACTTGAGGAGAGAACTTAGTCACTTCCCCCACTAATAATCTTTGCATTTGTTACTACCATCCACAGACTTTTCAGATAGCTCTATAGAACAATGTGCAATGTGTTTTCTCATTAATGTCCGCCAAGTTTATTGTGTTGACACTACTAAAATTGTTGTTATTGGCGAAGGAAAAACGCGGGCAGCCGCTTGTGGCGGTGGCAAAAGGGACCATTAGCCGCCATAGCGGTCGCTAATGGTCCTTATTTACACGCCAAAGCCCACCCACCTTTTCTTCTTCAGTTTTTCCTTCCCTCTGTTTTTTCCCCTTCTGTGCTCTGCCCTCCCGCGCCCAAACTGTGCCCTCCCACTGTACCTGCCACGCCATTGCCAAAGCCGCCACCGGCTCTCTCTCCCTCTCCCTCCCTCCCTCCCTCTCCCTCTCGCTTTGCACTTTGCCCTCCCGCGCGCCGGAGCCGCTGTCGGTTCTCTCTCTCTCTCTCCCTGCGCCGGAGCCGCCACCGGTTCTCCCTCTCCCTCTCTCTCTTTCCTGATTTATACTTACAGATTTTTTTTCCCATTTCTCTCGCTCCTTCTTTTTTTGTGTATCTAGGAAGCCCTAGCTCGCACCAAGATTGTCGATTGTTGCCTCTACACAAACCCTCTTCGGTTTCATCACCTACTGCCTCTACACAAACCCTCTTCGGTCCTTTTCCCCATTTGAAGGAGTCTGAGACGATGGTATGTGTAGATTTTGTTTTTGTTTGTGTTTGAGCTGCTTAGGATTTTGTTTATGTTGTTTGTTTGGTTTTGTTTAACTTTTTGGATAGTATTGATGGAGAGATAGGATTTTGTTTATGTTCTTTGATTGGTTTTTGGGTCTTGTTGAAGAATTGTGTATATATCTTGGTTTTTTTTATTTATGTGGATGTTTTTTTTGTTTTTTTTTTTGTCTTCTTATTGTTTGTTTTCTGCTCATTTTCCCTTTTCATTTCTCGAATCTCCTACTAACAGCCCCTCTAAAACGCACTTTTTTTTATTACATCATATTTGTAAACAAGAAGAAATCACTACAGAAGACAAAAATCGACATGTAGAACAAAATATAAAATAGAAGATTTAACAAAATAGGCGGAAAAAACAATCTGTTCTGTTAAGTGAAATCAGTAGTGTATTATCTCCAAGCATGACCATCCTTCTCCCCCTTCATCAAAGCCTTCAACTCTCCAAAGCTCCACAAAAAAGAGGTTGGAAAAATGCAGAGATGACTTGAGGTGGCATGAAAATCAAGTAAGACCATGGATGAAAATAGCGGCCGCTACGTAGCGTAGCGGCCGCTATATCGGCCGTAGCGGCCGCCACCGCTACGCTACGGCCGATTTATCGGCCGCCACACCCGTAGCGGCCGCTACGTCCGCTACGGGGCCGCTACGTCCGCTACGGGCCGCTACGGGGCCGCTACGGGGTGAGAAAATTTCTATTTTTCAAATTTTTTTAAAATGCATAATAAGACTTTTTTTTTTCTTCTCTCCAAATAACATTTTTACACAACTCTTCTACTCTTTTATGTTTAAAAGAACACCAAAAAGCACATTATCTTGCCTTATTACAGTCGATACAAAGAGTTATTCTCAATGATTCTTCTCTAAGTACATCCTATTAGACACCCCCTTTGGTAGATGTATTTTTTTCTCTAGGTACTCTTAAGTCTTGACTTCATGACATAGTTTCTTCTTTTATAAGCCTTTCATTAGTTTCTAAGTTAGCATAACTAAGGAACATGAACACATGTGAAAAAAATGATCATTACTATTATTTTCTATTTAGACAGCGATACAGGACCTTATACAGTGAGGGGACCGCTACGCCCCCTTACCTTAGTTACTTTTGCAAAAAAAATACATTTTCTCTCATTTTCCAATATTCTAGATTTTCTAGAATTTTTTCATATTTTTTTGACGATTTTTCCAAATCGCACCGCTACGCCGCTACGTAGCGCCGCTACGCTACGTATCGCCCGCTATGTAGCGTTTTGGCGGCAGGCCGCTACGCCCGCCGCTACCGCTATTTTCATCCTTGAGTAAGACGCTGTTTTATTTCCTCACATCATATTAACACTAATTACGAAATTGGTCTGGGGATGTTAAAAAAGAAGAAGAAGAAGTTGTACACCTAATGTTTTTATTTATGTGTTGTGCGGTGGAGCAAATACCATCCATTTTCCAAAAACATTCAGATCATGCTTTCAATTTAGAATTGTCCATATCATAGTAGTTCAGTATGAATAAATTCAGTAATTGTTGAAGTCATTAAATGCACGGACTACAAAAAAAAAGATCTTACCCCTGTTGGCAATAAAATTCCCCTAATAGTACTATTGAGAACATGACTTGCAAGGCATGGTAACTACTCACCGGAATGGTTGACAAACTAGTAGGAGGATCTTGCTGCTGTAGTCGTTCTTCTGGGCTGAAGGAAGAGCTGTGGCTTTGAACCAAACCAACATTTCTATAGCAATCCACATTTTGGGGCCTTGAAGGCTCATTTTTATCAGCCAGAGGGTGTCCAGAGCCCACATCTGATGCTGGAGAATCATCGCTGGATCTACCTTGGTCTTCTTCACCACCAGAAACATCTTCACTGGAGCATACTGGAATTGATAACATTATGCTGCTGCCAAGAGGCAGAAAAAAAATGAATAATTTGCATTTGTAATAAAAAATAGCATCATGATTTAGGTAATCTAACAATGAACTCACACAATTCATTTCATTGTCAACAAGTGAGGATGTCAATAGACCTCTTTAACGATTTACATAAAGGACTGAACCCAAATAATCTGGGTGGGTCCATGACGACTACTGGGTCTGGGTCTGTGTCCGATCTGTGTTCAGTCAAGTCCATACTAGGACACCACCAAAGTGACATGGACAAGTATATATATATATATATATATATATTTATTATAATGACAAATCACGTCCAGATCCATGGACTCGACCCATTTGCATCCCCATCAACAAGTTCGTTCCCCACAGCATGCTAAATAAAAATCTTTCTGAAATAAAAGAGAAAAAAATGAGGTTCTTAATGGCAAAATCATAGCATCTTGATTGCTCCACATAATAAATACCGATAAAAGGCCAATCCACAGAAGTGGGCTCAACCGCTCGCTCAAGGCCTAGTGATCCAGACAATTAATCTGCTAGTGCCATCATCTTTATTTTATTTTTTTTCAGTACACTTCTCATTTTTGTCTTTCCATCTGCTACATCTCTTCGACTCAAAAAGACCCATTTGTAGAACCCCAAATTTTTTTTAATAGTAGTGTAGGTTCGTTTGGTGTGTATTTGGGTAAAGTCTCTTATTTTATTAATTGCTTGATTGGATTTCTTTTTTCTGTTTGGTTTGGTGGATTGTTTCACATGAAAATGCTGCCAGCTAGACTTTTAAGAAATGGGGATCATGGGAAATGGTGTTTTTTCATGAAAAATCTTTTGGGTGAGTATAGCCATCAAAAGTTGGTGCACTCCCATGATATGGCATTGTACTCTTGATGTCTATGACTTGTATAAGATGGGAGTTTTTCTTAGTAGGAGAACATGAGTAGGATCTTTCTCCATTTCTTCATAAATCCAAACCTCCAAGATGATAAATGGGAAAGTAGACTTTGTTGGGGGACCTGATACACCTCAAACCATGCAAGGATAGAAAGCCAAATTTTTCTTGCAACACATTTTATTGAGAAGGAGGTGATCTACACTCTACCCAGTCCTCAAGCCAATGGAACAGCCAATGAGTATTGTTTGTTTTTTTTTTTTTTTTTTTTTCCTCTTGTACCTGATAGGGAGTTTCAACCAAGCTTTTAAATCTTGGTGCTAGTCTTTGTGCTAGTTAGGATCAGGACGAGTTGGCTTTGCCAATGCCAATCTGTGTCATACTGTCATTCTTCAAAAAAATAAAATAAAAAATCATACAACTGATTGGACAAAAGAAAATAAACATAATAGGAAAACACTAAAAATGTGTGAATATGATGATTTAATTGTATCTTGCATCAATCCTAGAGATGTTTGACTTTTGAAAGGCTAGTGTGATGTTCATCACTTCATGTGGCTAATGGAATGATCATAAATACAAATCACTCCAATTACAATTATAGAAGATTTATTTATAACTTAACACTTCACATAATATTAAAATGACAAACGACGAACCACTTGATCTTTTCTCACCTGGGATTGTTTTTAAATTTCATCCATCCCATGCTTTAATCTTTGCCTATGGTTTTCTGCTGAAGCTCTATTATGATTCACTTTGAATCTCTTTTTTATGAAGTTTCTTTGTAAAAATAGTTTGTACGAGTGTCTTTTGTTTTGTGGTAATCATGGATGAATTGTTTTTGCTGTTATTTAAGATTGGCACTTACTAATTACAGTTGATATATTACCTGTTTATATCAAGAAACATTTTTCTTTATTGATTAAGGTAAAAACTCTCATTGAAAGTGAACAGAGCATGTACACACCCATCCCTAGAGGTCAACCTTTGAAACCTTCAGTTGGGGAAGATTTTTATCTCAGCCTATTGAGGTTAGTTGACTTATTTCTTGGATTGTTTGAGTCCTCTATTACTTTTTGGTTGGATTTCCTTATGTTTATACAGTACATCTTGGAATTTAAACTTTGAGGGAGTTAGTAAGTTACAATTTCCTCAAGGTTGTTGTAGTTGGCCTAACACCATATTGCCCACTACCTTATGGTTTAAAAATCCTCATGGAGGAACAGTCCATTGTATTATTTGGTGTTTCTTCTCAAATTGTTGCTCGCGTGTTTGTGTTCGAGTTGGGGGGGATTTGAAATAAGACATGGCTGAGTTATTTGAAAATTTCCCCTAATCATTGAGCTGAGTGGTTTGATTAGTGTTTAACTCATTCAATTTATATAAACAATGGTGCTTCTGAAATGAAAATTGGATTTTAACTTTTGGGAAGGGAAAACCCCTTTTGTTTCTGAAATTTTGTTGTTTAATGAGAATGATTGTCTGGGGAATGTCTGCATTTGGTGTTATTCATTTGCTTTTATTTTGTGTTTGGATACAGTGTTCAATTGGGTTATGTGATAATCCACTTTCTTTAACTTTGTGTGGTCTTGGATGCAACATTACAATTATAAAGGCTCATTTACCTATTCCACATTGACCCTTAATTTAGAACTGCTATAGATGGTTTTATATTTGAAGAATTCATTGGTTTTGAACCTTCCACTGCAACTTTTATTCATTTGCATACATTAGTGAAACTTAGACCCATTCGAGAATTGTGTACGACATCTGTTCGGTAATCCTTGACGCGATGGATTAGGTCTTTGACTAGATTCGTTGTTCTTGTGATGTACATTCGAACTTTGTCGTATGCGATTCTTGAATTGTCCAGTTCGGATAGTTTGGAAATGCATCTATCCATCTTATACTCAATAGCTCATGCAAGTCCGATGTTAGATAGAGTTTCGGTTGATGTCCCATTGTTATCTGGGTACATACATAGGTACGACTGATGTTGTATCTGTGTCATGTACTGTTGGAAATAAGTGGGCCTTGTGGATAGGTTTTTAAAACTTTTGACCCACTTGACTTAGGGATCAAGTACCCATAAGGCCATAAACCACATCCAGGATGCAATCACTCAATCTCATCAATCATGTACAGCAATAAACTCTATCTAATAGATAGAAATCAGCAACACCATGCAACCAAAATAACCCACAACAGATAATGAAGCAGATTATACCTTTGGAGCCCGGTAGTGCTCTAATGGAGAAGAAGATAATTAATTTGATCAAGAACTCTTCTTGAAGCAATTTGGGATCTCCGAGACCTTGTTATCTTCCACTCTATGACCCGCTATCAGATCTCTTTTCTCAAGGCAGATGGTGGAAACTTCAAGAGAAAACTCAACTAGAAACTCCAAGGAACTAGAAGAGAAAGAGAGGAGAGAACTTGTGCAACACTTGCACAAAGAAGAGGGCTGGGCGTGTTTCTCCTTGTTGGACATCCAAGGATGTGCTTCCCCTTTTTATAGCCCTTTGCAACTTCTCTTACTAATAACTAATTAGAAGTCCTACTTCCAAAATAATTAGTAACTTTCTCTTCCTACTATTACCACTATTAGAAGTCTTACTTCAAATAGAAATAGTAACTTTCTAATTCCTTCCTTTTTGAGTTCAAGTAGGATTAGTATCTTTCTAATAACTTGGGCTCGCGTGGGGACCACTAGGGATTCTATAGAAAGTTAGCTCCAACTGGGACACCTCGACCCCACATCTCATGTGCAATCCGGGCCCACAGTTAATTGCAAATAACACTACTGTATAAATGCAATTGCACTCCAGTCTTAGGAATGAATTACAATGAAGACCCTAAACTTTCCGATTACCACAAGTAGGCCCCTCTATCAATATCCATGGATTAATTGGACTAAAACTGTCCCACCAATTTAAATTCACATCTTATTATCCTTAAGATCCAATTAATCACAGTGATCATTAGTACCATCCAATTAACTCTTAATTGAGATGGGTGCGCACTTACTAATGACAAATCCATTAATTGGCACAAGGGGATAGTTAAGATAGATTCCGTCTTGACCATTGCGTGTTCCCACATTCCTACTACCACCTACCCAAGGCACCGAGGTGTTAACCTATAGTTGGCCTCACTCATTGGTGACTCAAAACAAATGAATAGATAGAAACTTAAGTTCATCAATATCTTAGAATTGAGAGCCTATTGCTAGGAAATTATGAGAGCAAACCTTAAACTCGAGACAATATTCCATAAGGTGCTTCTCATGGTCCTTTAATACATCCAATGTATTATCACCGTGATCCAGAATCTTATATTCTGATGATTGAGACAAATCATACTATCTCATAGTGATCAAAGTGCTGCAACCTTATCAGATGAGATGCCCAGTTTCATCACTGGTTGTAAAGATATTTAAGTATAAGATTTGTGACACATGTCTCCCGTGTGTAGATCTCATCCATACACATATATCACATCTAATATACTAATAGAAGCCGATTCAACTCATGAACCATTATGTCATATGTATTCGTCATGTGCATTAAGTAATAAAACACCATTCTTCTCATGAAAGGAAAACATGATATTATTGATAAATAAAGAAATTAATCAATTTATTACATCATCTGATGGATTGAGTCCATACAATTTAACAATCTCCCACTTAGATTCAATGCCAGTCAGTGTTGCATCTCATGCTCATCCCGTCTACATGCTGTTCAAAGACTTTAGTAGTCAAAGGCTTAGTAAAGGGATCTGCCAGATTGTCCGCAGAGGCTATTTTGATAATAGCAATATCACCTCTCTGTACAATCTCTCTGACTAAGTGATACTTCCTCTATACATGCTTTTTGGCTTTTATGGCTTCTGGGCTCTTTGGACTGAGAGATTGCCCCGCAGCTGTCACAGTAAACTGTGAGCGGCTGTTGTGCCAAAGGTACCACCTCAAGTTCCATAAGGAATCTCTTGAGCCATACTACTTCCTTAGTTGCTTCACAAGCCGCTACATATTCAGCCTCCAAAGTGGAATCAGCGGTACATTCCTGTTTTATACTCCTCCAGCTAATAGCTCCTCCACCAAGCATAAACACATAACCAGAGGTGGATTTCCTTAAATCCTTATCTGACATGAAGTCAGAATCTGTGTATCCGACTAGAATAAGCTCATCACTGCTATAAATCAACATGTAATCTCTAGTCCTTCTCAAGTATTTGAGAATACATTTTACAGCAGTCCAATGTTCAGGTCCTGGATTAGACTGATATCTGCTGACTAGGCACACTGCATGACATATATCCTGTCTAGTACATAGCACAGCATACATGAGGTTACCAACGGCCGAAGCGTATGGTATCGACCTCATCTGCTCCTTTTCCTCTGGTGTCTTGGGATACTGATCCTTAAAGGTGCACTCTATGCCTGAAATGTATAATACCCTTTTTGGAGTCTTGCATAGCAAACCGTACCAGTATCTAATCTATGTATACAGCTTGAGATAAGCTAATCATCCTATTTTTTCGGTCTCGATGGATTTTGATCCCTAGGATATAGCTAGCTTCTCCCAAGTCCTTCATATCAAAATTTTTTGCCAACTAAACTTTCACTGTTGACAACATTCCTATGTCTTTCCCGAGGAGAAGGATGTCGTCGACATATAAAACCAAAAAAACTACCCTGTCACCTTCACTTTTCATGTACACATGACTCATCCGGATTTTGACAAAAACCAAATGACTTGATTGCCTGGTCAAAACGGATGTTCTAGCTTCGGGATGCCTGCTTCAATCCATAAATGGACTTCTGCAACTTGCAAACCTTTTGCTCTTGGTTTTTAGCTATAAAACCGTCCGGTTGCACCGTATAGATGTCTTCCTCAAGATGGCCGTTGAGAAACGCCGTCTTGACATCCATTTGCCAAATCTC
Source organism: Camphora micrantha (assembly GCA_003546025.1). Taxonomy (NCBI): domain Eukaryota; kingdom Viridiplantae; phylum Streptophyta; class Magnoliopsida; order Laurales; family Lauraceae; genus Camphora; species Camphora micrantha. The sequence goes on along the minus strand of QPKB01000011.1, from coordinate 12,694,667 downwards.
GTAATCGAGATGAGCCGTAATGGATAAAAGTATTTGGATAGACTTGAGCATGGCTACCGGCAAGAAGGTTTCCTCATAATCGATACCTTTTTTCTGAGTATATCCTTTCGCAACAAGCCTGGCCTTAAAGGTCTCCACTCTACCATCTGGTTCTCTTTTTCTCTTGTAGACCCACTTACACCCAATAGGTTTAATATTGGCAGGCAAGTCCATAAGTTTCCAGACCTGATTGGAGTACATAGACTCCATCTCAGCTTTCATAGCATCTTGCCAACGTCCCGAATCTATGTCATTAATTGCTTCATCATAGTTACAGGAATCTTGTTCCGGTTCTTTCGGGATTGCCTCGTAAGAGTCTCCCAAGAACGAGAACCTGTCAGGAGGTCTGACAATCCTTCCACTACGACAAGGCACTGGTGTAACTACTGGGTCTGGTAAGGGCGGTTCTTCCTCAAGTTCAGTCTCACTTGGATTAGAAATTGATTGCTCTTGAATCTCTTCCAAGATCACATTTTCTAAAGATTTTCGGTTTATCATATAATCTTCCTCCAGAAAAAACCGCATTGGTGCTCACCAGCACTTTCTGCTCTCTGGGATTATAGAATAACCAACCTTTAGTTCCCTTAGGATATCCTATAAACGTGCATACTTCTGACTTCGTTTCCAACTTATCCGTCTTAACCTTTAGCACGTGTGCCGGACAACCTCAAATGTGTAAATGCTGTAGACTAGGCTTTCGCCCGGATCACAACTCCCTGGGAGTCTTAGGGCCAGTTTGGTAACTCTACTAATATAGTCAAGCCAAGTAAAGTTGATTTTGAAGAAAGAATAAAGTATAAGTGGATTATGATGGTATTTTGTTTTTAGTTGTTTGTTATGGAATCTTTTTGAAATTTTTGTATGAAAAAGTGGAGTTTTTTTGTATTTTAGTAGATAAAAGTAGTTGCTTTTTGACTTTTTGTATGGAAAAGATGGGGGGATTTTTTAATAAAGTGCATTTGATGTGACAACTTGTCTGAAAAATAGAGGCTTTACTTAACTTTGATTATATTAGTAAAGTGCCAAACGGGCCCTTAAGTACAGACTTAGATGGTACAAGATTTAGTATGTATATCGCAGTATCCAAAGCATATCCCCAAAAGGATATAGGTAATCCTGAGAAACTCAGCATAGACCTGATCATATCTAAAAGAGTTCGGTTCCTTCTTTCCACTACTCCATTCTGTTGAGGCATACCAAGAGCAGACAACTGGGATAAAATCCTATTTTCTGATAAGTATCCCATAAAATCAGCAGAGAGATATTCCCCTCCTCGATCTGATCGAAGAGTCTTGATACTTTTACCCAATTGCTTTTCCGCTTCCGCTCGAAACTCTTTGAACTTTTCAAAAGCCTTGGACTTGCGGTGCATAAGGTATATGTATCCATATCTAGAGTATTCATCTTTGAAAGTGATGAAGTACTCATATCCTCCTCTGACCCTGACATTAATGGGTCCACACACATCAGGATGAACTAATTCAATAAATCTTTGGCCCTATTGCCCTTAGATGAAAATGGTCTTTTGGTCATTTTGCCTTCTAGACAGGACTCGCAGACTGGCATTAGTTCTATCACCAATGAAGGTAAGATACCATCTTTCACTAGCCTGTCAATCCTATTTAGGTTTATATGAACTAGCCTCAAGTGCCAAAGTTTTGTTAGGTTAGATGAAGGTGACTTTCTCTTTAATGATGGTCTATTAATTGTTTCAGTATCATGTATCTCATACATCGTGGGAGTTAACAAATAAAGCCCATTGGTTACCTTGGTAGAACATATAAAAGTACCATTTCTCTTTATGACAACTTCAGTACCAAAAGTAATAGAATAACTTTTATTCAACAAACTAGAAACTGAAATTCAATTCCGCTGTAAAGACGATACATATAATGAATCTGACAAAACCAATTTATTATTTGAGAAACATAAAGTAATGACTCCCACTGAAACAGCCTCCACCTTAGCGTCAGATCCTAGGTTGACAATGGTTTCCCCATCACTTAGCCTCCTGGTTTCTTTGAACCCCTGCAACGTATTACATATGCAATTAGTTGCCCCGGAGTCCACACACCAAGATTTTGAAGTACCAGTTGCAAAACTAACTTCAGATATAAGTGACTCAATCATACCTGAGGTCTCCTTCTTAGACAGATATTCTGGACAATTCCTTTTCCAATGTCCTGTCTTACCACAATGGAAACACTTTCCTTGTCCCTGAACCCTTAGCCTTGGCCACACCACCATTAGGACCATTCTCTACCTTAGGACCCTTCGGAACTAATTTCTTTTTTACTTTCCGCCCTTTGCCTTTCGGCTTAGACTTGGCATCTGACTTTTTTGTCACTAGGGCAATTGACTTCTTCTTCATAATCCCTTCAGTCACTACTAGCTGACTAGACAGCTCAGCCAGAGTCAGATTCATCTTATTCATATTATAATTAACCTTGAAATTGTTGAATGACTCTGGTAGTGACACAATGATTATGTCGATTTGCGATTATGTATTAATCGCAGCCCCGAGTACTTCTAAGTCATTCAATGAGTCCATCATTATCAACATGTGTTCCTGTACAGATGTACCTTCAGCCATCTTGGTGCTAATGAGCACCCTCATAACTGCCTGCCTAGCAAGCCAACCCTGTTCCGCAAACATCTCCTTTAAGCTCGATATAATATCGTATGCAGTCTCATAGGATTGATGTTGGTGTTGCAAAATAATAGACATGGATGCCTGAATGTAACATCGGGCCATTTCATCGTCTTTGGTCAATTTGGTGTAAAGTTCATTTTCTTCTTCTGATGCATCCGGGCTAGGCTCATCAAGGGGGGGTTTGGTAAGGACATATTTATATCTTGAAGCAGTCGAGACAATATCCAAGTTCCATTTCCAGTCTACATAGTTGGATTCCACCAACTTATTTTGGTCGAGGATGGTCGCAAGTGGATTGAAAGTATTTGCATTTATGCTTGAAATACTGAAGCATACAACCATACATTCAATTAATGAATTTAAATGACATTAGGGTTTAGTATTCTACCAAAATTATGTGGGAATACTCATAACCACAAAATTCAGAATACATCGGAATCCCAATCCCTGGGGTGTGCCTCCTTGGGAAATGCATATACACCTAAATTGTTGCGGATCAAAGTTGGTCAAAATTATGATTAAGACTAACTATTCATGATCCCCATCATTCATTATTATCTAGGTATCTCATACCAAATAATGTATGACTCCCGATTAGCTTCGATTTCTAAAATACATGAGGCAAATCCTTGGGGATACTACATCATTATTTTAGTTAAGTGTAACCCACCAACTAGCATTGCATGACAACCGTTGCGGGCAGTTCCTCCTTGTGGAGTGGCCCCCCGCCTCGTCTCACCAACACTATCCATAGGAGATCCATATCTAGTAGCCAGACAAATACAAGCTCTCCGTGGGGAACGGCCATTCTCAAGATGGCGCGAGGCTAATACTTTTCTTACAATGGACTTATGGTGGAAAACCATGGGGATTTCTAAATATAAATGCCCCGCTCCCACTTAATATTTTAGAATTGAAGATTTCCTTATAGGTATATGGGCCCATAAATATAGACATAAAATCATCTCATGATATGACCAATGATTGGTTCCAAGTCAAGTTATTTTAAAGAAAGTCCAGTTTCTTAAATTAGTGTTACCAATGGATCCATCTCATGAGCCCACCAACTCTAATTAGAACTCTTTCCAAAAATTAATTTGATTTGACTAATTTTGGAAACTGCTATGTTTGGATCAGATTTGGAAACATTTTAAAACAAGCAACAATCCACAAATAGAAAGTGCTAAAATTAGAAACCAGTCATCTCCTCTACATGGCCCAAACTGAATAGACTTCTTGAACTTCTAGACTTTCCAAAACTTTGAAATTCCTCAAACTCTTTGGGCATCTCCAAAACTCTTTTGGTAATCTTCAAACTCTTTGATTAGGAGTCTAACTTCACTTTCCTTCTTCGTCTCGGACATAACCCGAATTTACAAATTATCGAAAATTACATAAATTCTTATGCCTCAAAGATGAGACTTACATGATAATCTAAACATGAAAATAAAAGGGCTATAGGGAAATTCACCATGCCTTGCCCTTTCACGGGAAACCAAGGAAACCATGATGCCCTTTACACTTAGCCACAAATAAACCAATAATCATATAAAAAGAAAGTAAAAGAGTTGTGGGCCATATGGAGAGGACATTATCACCTGGAAGTTAGTATCTCATACAACAAAGCATCTCACAAAACCAGGTTACCAAACCAAAACGGAAAAACAAGATGCCAAAAGTTGCCACTTCTTTAAAACATGAATTTGAGAAACTTTGGCTCTTTAAAAGATCGTAGACATGTTTGAGTTGGCATTCGGATCGGCAAGGGAGCATTGGCGATCTTTGAAGGGTCTATTGGCGATCTTTCAAAAGTACAAAAGTTAAAAAAAAAATCAGATCTCACACTTTTGGATTCAAATTTGAGAAACTTTGGTTATTTCTCTTTCAGATAAAAGCTCGCAGAAATGTTTGAGTTGGCGTTCGAATCGGGGGGGGTGGGGGGGGGGGGGGGGGGGGGGGGGGGGGCATTTACTCTCTTTGATGGGTCCATTGGTGATCTTTCAAAAAAAAAAAGTTAAAAAAAAAAATCAGACTTCTCTCTTTTGAATTCAAATTTAAGAATCTTTGGTTCTTTCCCTTTCGGATAAAAGCTCAAAGAAATGTTTGAGTTGGCATTCGGACCGGGGGGAAGGGCCATTTACTCACTTTGATTGGTCGATTGGTGATCTTTCAAAAAAAAAAACTTTGAAAAATTTTGATTTCTTACTTTTGGATTCGGATTTGAGAAATTTTGATCTCTTTCGTCTTCGGATAAAAGATTGCAGAAATATTGAACTTGCATCCGGAGCGGGGGAGGGGGCATTTACTAATCTCCAGACATATACGGGGAAAGGTTCAGCTAGACAACACGTCATCCACTTCAAAATCGTAACACGAGCCATGATGGATCAAGATGCCCTAAAAGGTACGGTCTTCGGTTGATACTCCACTTTACCGGATAACTCCATCCAAAAATACACCAATATCCATCTCAATATCTATCCCTTTGGGCGTATAATTTTGGGAACCACCGTACTTGCATGTCTATGTTTATCTTAATTAAACTTTTGTATTGTTATCATAGTTCATGCACCTCGTCAACCTGACCCTAGTATCTTGCTCTATAGGACTCCTGAGGTCTTAGCACGCAATTTTTGCCCTGCTTGACCATTGGATGTACCCAGTATCACGCCCCCGGACCGAGGTCCTGATAATCAAGTCCTTAATCCGGGGAACGCGGCGCGACGGACTAGAAAATTTCGCCCGCACGCGCTAATTATTTTCCCACAGGATTCCGCGGTGAGGATCCCAGACAATCCATCACGACTAATGAATCGATTTCACATAAAAAATAATGTTATGCGGAAGCATGTAGCAAAATAAAACTCACAAGATAAAGGTACAAGTTTGATATCAAAAGAGAAATATATACAGAGCATAACCAAGGTTAATTACAGTTGTGAGGACAAAAGTATTCTAAATTATACATCCCTACAAAGCCAACAAAGGCTATAAACAAAATTCCCAAAATAACTGCCACTTCCCCAAAAGATGTTATCGATGCTCCAAACCAAACGTGACGTCTACATGACATCATTTGGTTGCCACTCGGGCTCCACCTGAGGCCCTACTGCCTCCTGCGTGCACTCCGCCTCAAAGGTTGCGGGTCCAACATCTGACACCAAACAAGAGAAATATCAGACACGACGGTCTGGCAAGTGAATAAAACAAATATGATATACAATTGATGAACATCATGTTTAAAATCGTAAAAATGCTGATAAAACAAATCATGTACAAGGAGTAAATCAAATGAATTATTTCGGTGCAAATGAATTTAAATATCTCAAACTAACTGACAAATATTCAAAATATTGGCAAACCACATTTAGCTAAATTCTCCTATTACCGAAATAATAAGAGCACACAGACAGAAACCGTTGCCATATAGAATGGCCAGAACAAACTGACAGAAACCGTTGCCACTACCCGTGGGACCGAAAAACAGAACCGTTGCCATGGCCGGACAAACAGATAGAATCCAAACTGCAGTTGGCAAATAGTTTTAAAGATTCCAAGCCAGGTGATCAGCCCAACCAGGTAACCTAAGCTTAGTGGTGCCGATTCAAATCCAAAACGATATAATTCAAACCATTAAACACAATTTAATCATGATAAAAGGACTACTCTTTATCAAGATAATCAGATAATTTCAGAACAAATCAGATGAGTAGCCTTTTCATTGTTTTTCAAACATGACAAATTAACCAACTTCGTTTCAAACGAATTAAAAAAAAAAAAAAAAACATAAACTTTCTCTAACTTGGAATGAGACGATTAGTAATGTTTGATGGACTTACCGGGGACCGTCTCATTACACACTTGGTATCTCCATGTCGGTTTATGAGTGAAGAGGTTGGTGTCTCTGAAGGTCACCGACAATTGAAGGCATAAAGTGTATATTAAGACTAATAGAAAATTCCCGGGTAAGTTTAATTCTTTTCCAAACTTTCTCTATAGTTTGAATCAATAAAAAAAATGATTCGGGTTCAAATTCTTGACTCCCGATGCTTAATAAATCATTAGGAGATTTTTGTATTCAAACCGGGCTCAAAACTAGCCTAAACAGCCTAAGAAAAACAGGCCTAAACGAACCAGGGCCTTAACCCAGGCCCAGCTCGAGCGGGCCCAGTTCGCTCGAGCGGGCAGCCACAGAAGCCAGGCCCGCTCGAGCGGGCCCAAGCTCGCTCGAGTGGGCTGGGCTTCTGTCCAGCCCGTGGACAGTCAGCTCCCAGCTGACTGTCTTTGCTCCTTTTGGTTCAGATTTTTCCCTTCCTTTCCTCCATTGGATCCTTACTCCTACCAGCAGCATGTAGAACCTTACTAACTCCATCAACTCCCTTCAATCATTCATTTTAATCACATATCAAATAGAAAGAAACCATAGTAGCAAAAATTCAAGAACATGAACTAAAGATTGCCAATTGAATTCCCATCCTGGCCAAAACAGAATTTGAAATCTCTACAATCAAATGCAACTTATAATAAGTCACCTTAAACCATTCCTTGAACATAATCTGAACCAATTCATTGAAGTTAAAATCCTCCCAAATCTAAGAAAGTAAATTCACCAATATAAGGAAAAAAGTTCACTTCATTTGCATGCATTTCAATCTAATTTATTCACTTGCCTGAGACAAATTGAGTCACAAAACAGTCCAACAATCTTCTATTCAACTCAGCTACAAACCTACACCCAAGCCATGGAAAAACCACTAAAAATCCACAAGATTTTGGAAAACAAAGGAGCTCTTCATGAAGGCTCTTGCATGTATGGTAAAGAAATTCTAAAGAGTCTAAAAAAAACAAGATTTCAAGAGGGAAGCCATTGCTAACCTTTTAAAAGTTCTAGACAAGAAGAAGATCTTGGAGAAGATGATGAATTCAGCTGAAATCCCTTAAAATTTGTATCGATAGCAAGCTAGAGTTCAAGAGAAGAGGTTAATGAAATTTGTTTGTCAAATTGGGTTCATTTGCAAGACATGCAAAGGAGGGGAGATGAGAGAAAAGAGAGAAAGCTCTCTTAGGTGAGTTGTAGGAAATGAAGGAATGAAGTGAGGGAGAAGAGATACAATCGTTGGGTTGATTTGTTTAAATAGGTTGTGGGACCCAATGGCCCTGAAAACTTCACATAGCTGGATCTATTATTTATAGGTTCCGAATGAAGTTGACGAAGAAGGGAAAAATGATTGTCGAAAAGTCTAGTTTTCAAAAAGTATATTTTCCTCATGGTTTTCCAAATTTGAAATTTATGCACAGATTTGGGTGTAAAAAGACTATTTTGTCCTTTTTCTTGAAAAACGCGATTTCTGGGGTTCGAATGCAAACGGAACAAATAGGAAAGTTGCTGTGATCAAAATAACAAATTCAAAGACATTGAAATCCACATTTTTCTAAAAATCAAATAAATCCAATAACTCGAATTCCCACACTAATGCGCGTCTTACGGGCCACCCCGAGCCCGGTCAAACCGAACACAACGCTCTCAAAATTCCCCAAAGCTAATCAAAATTCTAATCCAACTAAAAATTCAAGCTAATCGTCCTCTAATCCCGCTTAGTGACTAATCACAATTAAAATATTAATAAGTTATACTAAAACTGGGTCGGAGTCTGACACCCAGATCCTTAGAGGTTTCTCGGTTTTCATGCGAGTAGTTATTGCCATGCTCTTCCCACTTACCTGGATTACCTTGACTTACTATCATCCATTTTGGCTTCCTTATTTCTACCCGAAATGCTACCCCATTTTTCCGTAGAATTTTTCCGAATGTAGAAACTGTTGTTTGAAAACCTGTTTCAACTTGGTTACTAGTTTAAAAACCGAATCAATATTTTTAACGTTTTTAAGCATTCTATGTATCTGTTTTAATTTCCCCATGCATGCACATATGACTCTTGGGATAACAAAATTACTCATTAATTCCTGATTCAAGCATTGGGCTTGCATTTCTGAATTGATTTTCAAGTCGGCACCACCAATCTATTATTCTAGTGTGTGTGTGTGTGTGTGTATATATATATATATATATATATATGGGGAGAGCTACAAAACGCCCCATGTTTAACGAATGAGATGGAGTTATATGCTACTTTTTCTCCCTCTTTTATTGACTTTACAACTTCAAAATGCCTAAAATTTTGATAAATTGGAGATAATGATGAATCCTATCTTAGGAGGCTGTTGAAATTTAAATACTTGTAGATCTTTAATGACTAAGAGTTTGCTTCAAGTTACCTGATTTGTTTTACCAAAACAGATAGAAGCAACACCCATTCATCGTGTGTGTAAGTCATTTTTTCAGTGGGGGGCACTTATAAAAATGAAAAATGATCAAAGAAAAATAAGATTTTCACAAGTTGATATGGATCCACTTATAAAAAAACTTAATGATCAAAACAGGTGTTGATTTGTACAAATTGTTACGGGCCACTTATAAAAAATCTAATTCAATCAAAATGAATGCCCTCATCTTTTATGGGCCCGCAGAATTTTTTTCCAAATAGGTGCAATCAAAATGAATGCCCTCGTCTTTTATGGGCACACGGAATTTTTTTTTCCAAATAAGACTGGCCCACCATCAGAATGCTTATTATAGAAAACTTAAAATCTAAAAATCTAACAGTGGGCCAAACACCTATTAGTGTAAATGGGGGCTCATAAAAATCTAGCCATTTGTTTTCATCGATTTGGAGACCGCACGGGGGAGAGTTACAAATAAATGAGTCCCTAGAAACTTACACAGGTGACGCTAAATGACTCCTTGTTTTTCTCTTTATGTCTCCTGATTTAGCTGGGCATTCAGTCAAAGATAATACTCAACAATAAATAAACGATTCTTACTGGATGTTTTAGAGGGGTGTAAATGCCCCTTTTTAACATGGGGTGTTTTTTTAGAATTCCCCATATATATATATATATATATATATTGCTTGCTACAGTTTGAGTCTTGTACGTTACCAGTGTCACTTAAGTACCCATCTTGTCCGAGGCAAACCAGGTACCCCCGTGACAGGGACTCCAAGAAGAGTTCCAAGGTACACCCAGCCAGCTTGTTACGGGCTAGCGGTTCCTCCCCCTTCCAAGGATTTATGCGAAGTAGTTGCCAAGTAATAATAAGTCTGAATTAATTAATGTTTATGATTATGTTAATCATATTTTCATGCATCAACATGCCCAACTCACTGACACTAATATCCTAAATAATCACCCATATCTATATTATGCTTTGTACCTGCAAACTATGCCTTTTATCTTGAATACTTGCCAGACTCCTGTCTGATCTACGCTTGATGCTGTAAGTAACGAGCTCGTCTACGCACCCGAACTGGACTTTGCGGGGGTCCAACAAGATCCACCGGTTATTCGAGAGTGTGCAGCTAACGACATAGAGTAGCGTCCGACGCTGCGGGGCCTGTACCATCATCTTTTGGGTTTTGTTATTTTAGGGAATTTCATCTTTTGATCATTGTAATTATTGGCCAGTGTTTTTGTGTGGCCTTTATCTGGGATGTAAATAAACTTAATCTTTCGTTAAACATGAGCACTAACTGATGGAATGAATTCTTTTCTGTTATCCAGTCTAGCTAACATTGGCATTATACTCTGATTTTTATGCCTGCTTCTTGAAATGGCCACTGCAAGCTTCCACCATGATGATCCTCGAGGATCGAGGACCCTTCAGAATCTCACATAGTGGGATTCTGTGGTGAAATTAATTGCCACGCGGATCGAGGTTCAATTGTCCTCGTCTTCCGTGCGCCGTCACGGCTCCATTAGCCCTAATTGCATCTTAATCCAGATTAGGGATTTTGGTTCATGACAGAGTACCTTTACCGGGGGCTTGAGCGATCTTTTGCTTTTGGGTTTGAGTGTTTTTTGTTTGAGCAAGGGGGGATTCATTTGATATGTACACACTATTATTTCACAATTTGAGAAAGCTTAGACACATTCCATGCTTTACACTTGTTTTATGGGATTGATACCTTTATTGCTTCCTCATTTTTCTGATATTGCTTCCGCTATTTTACATATGCTTCCAAACTTAACTGTTGATTACAAATGTTGGTGAAAAGTTTTAAATTAGACCTCACTATGGACCTACGATCTTGGAATTTTTCGGTTTATTTGGGAAGTAGCGTGCCAACCATAGTGGTAAACTTGGTATTCGATATTTGGGCATTACAGAGTACCAATCGAAAGCCGTACCTTTTAGGGTACTTGCAAAGAAACGAATCTTGAGGGCATCTTGATCCACGATGGCTCATGTTTGGATTTTGAAGTGGATGACATGCTGTCGGGCTGAACCTTTCCATGTGTATATCTAGAGAGTAGGTTGCTTGAATTTTACAAGAAACGAGACCAAGTCCATCCAAGAGGGATATGGTGAATTAATCCCAATTTCTTTGAATGTATCCTCCTCTTTTTCTTTGGCGAGAATGTGATCAACGTCCTTTTCTGTGAGGGCGCTAAGTCATTTTCTCTTTCACCTGCTCCGTCCTCTTGATGATTTGGTGGAACTTCATCATTTTCCTGATGTTGGAGGGTGAGAAGAGGGTTTTCCATCAGGGCCTCAATCCTTTGCTGACCTTGCTCCAGTTGATGGATATGCACAGTCATGTCATTTTGAGACGAATTGTGAGGTGGATTTTGAGGTGGCTCAGAAGCTGTGAACAAGATGTTCATCCCTTGGGATTCGAAAAAGGATATTGTCTTGGTGACTGAGCTAGAACTCATTCTCCTGGATGAGGTGCTGGAGGAAGGGTTACTCTGTTCTCCTTGGCTTGAAAGAGCAGGAGATTCTTTTTGATGTCTTCGTATTCGAGTGATGCTGTGAGTCACCGGTCGTTTGACATGGATTTTTGTTGCTAAACTTTGGCATCTATTGGACTTGCCAACCATATGGACAACAACAACGCTGTCGGGTCTGTCTTTTCCGACCCATCTTTGAGAGACTTGAAGTGGAGGAAGCCAATTCATTTATTTCTCGAGTCTCTTTCGTCGATACAATGAACGACGACGTATGCGATAAGCAATTTGAGCCGAAACTGGCTATGGCCGGGCTTTAGCAATGAAGGAGGTGCTCCCTTGAGTGCAACAACCTACCTTGTCTTCTTTATAATTTGGCATGAACAGGATCTGGACTCGGTCTTTCGCCTGTTGGAGCGACGCCTTGAACTTTTCGAGTTCAACCCCTGTTGAGAAGAGGGGTCGAACCAAAGGGTTGTAGGCCTTAGAAGGTTTCTGAGGAGGCCTTGTGATGCACGATCTGACCTTGGCTTGTAGAAGCGGGTTGGTTCGTGCGAAGTTGATTTGGATGTTCGATGGAAGGCGGATATGTCCTCTTTCATGTGAGCAAGAGGATAGAACTGGTTTTCTTTGAGTGGGCCAAGTATGTTGGCCTTGTAGATTTTTCAAACCTCCTTTTGTTTTAGTGAAGGCTTCGGGGACCAAGTCTTAGGGTAGACTTGATTTTTAGTAGAATGAAGCTTTGAGGGAGTGCCACAAGATTCAATTTTCTTGATGTTTGCCTGGGTGTTACGATGGTGACATGTCCCGAGGAAGTCTTTTGCTTTTTTATTGGCATGACTTTTTTCTTCGGGAAGTGGGAATGGTCCCAACGTTCCGAAGATAATGGTCCGAGGAGTAGTAGTCGACCCAGAGGTTGAAGAGTTGCCGAAGGAGATGACCCTCCAGCAGCTAGAAAGACGCTTGTTGGCGCATGCATTTTGCTTTTCTTGAAGCATGAGTTGGTACTATTTTCGTCGAAAGTGATGGTCAATGAAGTTGCCACGTTAGTTTCGAAAAACTTTGAAACAAAACCACATCCATTAGTAATCATAAGAATATGATGATAATAAATGAGAAACTATGTGTCCGCCTCCTTAAATCACTTGAAAGGATAGGGTCCAACTTAAGCGAGATGAGGAAGGCAAAAAGCAATAGAAAATACAATTGTTCCGGTCGCAAGTACAGTAGATTGAGAGTGAGCATACCGGTACTTACTAGAAACAATTGTATGCTTAATTCAAATTACCAAGGACCAAGGCTCAATACAAATGTTTGTCACAAATACAGTAGACCCAAAAGGGCAAACTAGCAGTGCTAGGCGAACATGTTGGAAGGAAAAAGTGTGTTGATTGAGAATAGAGTAGATCCAAAATGGCGTACCTGTATCGCCAGGCACAAATGTTGAAGATTAAATCCATGGAATGGACACGAGAAGGGATTAGTTTTTTTTTTTTTTAAGATCACAAATGGATCCATCAAAGAGAGCAAATTGCCCCCCTAATCCGAACGCAAACTCAAACATTTCCACGAGATTTATCCGAAAAGGAAAGAACCACAATTTCTCAGGTCAGAATCCAAAAGTTGAGAAACAATTTTTTTTTTTTTTTTTTTTTGAAAGATCACAAATGAATCTATCAAAGAGAGCAAATGGCTCTACAATCTGAATGCAAACTCAAACATTTCTGCGAGCTTTTATGAGAAAAGGAAAGAACCACAATTTCCCAAATCTGAATCCAAAAGTGAAGAAAATGATTATTTTTTTTTTGAAGAGTTTTTTTTTTTTTTTTTTTTTTTTTTTTTCGTTTTGGAAGTTCACAAATGAATCAATCAAAGAGAGAAAATGGCTCTCCAATCCGAATGCAAACTCAAACAATTCTACAAGTTTTTATCTGAAATGGAAATAACCATAATTTCTCAAATCTAAAACCAAAAGTGAAAAATAGATATTTCTTAAAGTGTTTTTTTTTTCCTTTTTGTTTTTTTTTTTTTTTTTTTTTTTTTTTTTGAAAGATCACAAATGGAACCATCAAAGAGATCAAATGGCTCTCCAATCCAAACGCAAACTCAAATAATTCTGCGAGCTTTTATCCAGAAAGGAAAGAACCACAATTTCTCAAATCAGAATCAAAAGGTAAGGAAATAGATTTTTTTGAAGAGTTTTGTTTCTTTTGTTTTTGTTTTGAAAGATCACAAATGGATCTATCAAAGAGAGAAAAAGGCTCTCTAGTTTTTTTTTTTTTTTTTTTTTTTTTTAAGATTCAAACAACAACATAAATGTGTAATTTGAACATGACAAGTGACATAAGAATTTGAAAAGTCATTTGAGACATTTTATTTTTTTTAAAATAAAGGGTGGAGTCAAACTCAGAATTAGAATTCAAAACCCCATGAATATCTTGTTATGTTTTTTTATACCAAATTCAACCAAGGCCACCAAGTAAGAAAAGAAGCCAAGGAATCTAGAAACGAAGTATAAATATAAACATAAAATAGAATATAATATGCATATGTTTGTTTTCCAAGCATCATCTTATCATAACAACGAGTCCCACCGGGTTTGTCAATGAACTTTTATACGGTTCGTTCAGAGACTATTGGAGTCGGCGGATGTGAGAATCAATGGGGTCCACCCTTTTATGGCCCAAGACGACCTAATAGCCGCTTTTTTTTTTTTGTATGGGTATGCCAAATTTTCTATTTTACTTGAAAATAACAAACGGTGAAAAATAAAATAAACTTTTTCTCTTTCAGTGCATATGTGTTAAAGAAGAGACTTATTTTGATTTTGAATTTTGTGAAAGGCGAATTTCATTTTGTTTTCCTTGAAAGGTGGTGTTTTTTCCGTGAAAGGCGATCCTTTGTTTGTTGTAAAATGCGATTTTTGGTGCCGTGAAAGGCGATTTACAATTTTCATCAAAAAAGACAAGACTCTTGACTTCTGTGTCTCTTTAAAAATATAAATGCAATGAGAAAAAAGAAAAATGAATCTAACTTCTAAAGAGATTGCGTGGAGTCGTTTAGATTGATAGTCACAGGCCATGTTTGAGCTTCATCATCATTCTTCTGATGATAATAGGGGAAGCTTTTCATTCATTGGCTAGGCTAGGTCCTCGGATTTTTAGAGAATAAGGATCGAATAGAGATCCTATATCCAATAAAAATCCGAGTAGACGGGTTAAGAAGCCGCGTCCAAGCAATGGAGAGAGAAGGAAAGGGCGTTGGGGGGTGGGGTTGAGCCCCTAAGGGGTCTTCTATTACCTTGTAGTGGCTGCTATTGCAAAACCTCTTCAATGAAGGAGAGACCGTCGTAGGAGCGTAGTAGCAACGGAGTAGAATCATGCAATGTTGAAAAGGCATGTTTTGGAATGATGGAAATGGCCTACTTTTATAGGCTTTTAGTGTGCATGAGGAGAATTTATCTGCTTTAAATGCATTAATGCTCCATGATGGGAGGAGTTTCATGTTTTGGATTTATGGTTTTGTAACTCCTTTTGTAAATCCTTTTTCTTGAATTCTCATTGGACCGTTGGAGAATGATGGGCCATTATTCTCAATTAATCTTCATGATAAGAGAAGTTACATGGTTTAATACCATAATTTCTTTGACTTGTAACTCCCATTTCTTGGATTCTGCTTGGGCCGTCCATGATAATGGAAAATTAATTGCATTAAATTGTCCTGAAAAGGGTAATTAACCGCATTAAGTGGTCGCCAAAGCATTTGAAGAGTCATGGGCCATGTTACAAGTTTTAGAATTCTTCCTGCGACGTAGGAAGTCTTGATCGCCGATGAATTTCTCATATCAATTGTTGTCGGATGATCATACAGTTTCAAACATTGATTGCTGCTAGTGGGCCAATACTATCCGTCCTGTTGATTTCTCGATCAGTCAGACAGAAAGTAAGTTTTTTTGGTTGGTCGGTTGATGATTTTGAGTGTCCGATGACGAACCCATGATTATGATGGGAAATCTGTGATGTTGACAAAGATCGACAAATCTTGTGCCCCAAAAATCAGATTTTCATAAAACCACAAAGGCCAAATGGCAAGATTGGAAATGTGAAAATGAGCCAAAAAATGGGTTTTCGCAGAAATCCGGTGATCCTAGATTTCCATGGTTGCCGGCAACCATGCATGCCTTTTCAACTCGTTTGGTCACTTTTTTGGCCTTTTTCCAATGTTCTTTGTTTGGCATATTTTTTTGGTATTTTTGTACAATTTTTGGCATGATTTCCCTATAGAAAACTTGATGAGAAGCCACGCAAAATGAGGCGCAAAGTTTTTGATGTTTCGGGAAAGCTGAAGACTTTGTCATGCAGGAGCGCCGATTTGTCGCTATAAGCCAAAATCGTGTCAAACGATGTCGGAATGACCTAAAACTTGATGTGAAGCTTCATGGGCATGAAATAAGACCAACCATAGGCTTTTGTTTGAATTTTGAAGCTGTTAGGGGTCCTGTCGCCAGTAGATTTGATTTGTCACGAGGAAGAAGTCGCGCTTTGAGGTGTGGCAAATGACCTCCGATTGAACTGAAATTTGTTAGGGAGCCTCTTGAGATCAGTTTAAGATGATCTATCTGCTCTAATTTTCAAATCATTGTCCCGAGGGACTCCGTCGCCTGGAGACCTACTTTAGCTATTGGGGGGCCAAAGTTGGGTCAAATGTTGTTGAGATGACCCAAAACTTGATATGTGACCCTTTGGAAGTATTTTGAGACCATCCATCTGCTTTGTTTGAAGAGTGATGATTTCGGTGGTCTCCGCCGCCATGAGAATTGGTTTTGCTGCTTGAAGATTGATGTTAGGTCAAACGATGTCGGATTGACCTGATATTTGATATAGAGCCTCCAGAAAGTATTTTAAGATCATCCGTGGGCTCTGATTGAAGATTTGATGTCTCTGATGCTGTTGTCGCCGGAAGGGCTAGCTTTATCGTGAGGATAACACGACTTTTGTATTTTGGGCCAAACAATGTCGGAATGGCCTAGAATTTGATGTAGAGCTTTCTAATGGTATTTTGAGACCAACTGTGTGCTTTGTTGTACGAAACAAGATCTCCAGCTTTACAGTCGTCGGGAGCTCCTGTTTGGTTACTAGAGGAGCGAACTCAGGTTAAATGATGTTGAAATGGCCCAAAACTTCATGTGTACACTCCTCATGACTGTTTTGAAGGATCTTGAACTTTTCAATTGATTTTTCGGAAGCTTTGATGCTTAAACCAGTTGTTCCCCCTTTGGTCAAGAGAATAATCGTTGCACATGAAATGATGCTTAGACTTCTCCAAAATGGTGTAGGAGCTTGGAAGATCACACTTTTGTGCCTTGATGAAGCTTCGTGTGACTTCTTGGATGTTGAAGATGTATGAAGAGGCATAACTGACATTTTTTGTGTCAACATTATTGGAAGTAGGTGGGCTTCATGGATAGGTTTCAAAAACTTTGACCCACTTGATGCAAGGATCAATTATCCATAAGGCTACAAAACCAATCTATGATGCAAGACCTCAAACTCATCAACCATGATCAGTAGAACACTATCTCTAAGATAGTAAATAGTAGCAAACAAGAAACCACGAAATCTACAACATGCAAGATAGTAGATCTTACTTTGGGAGCCTGGTAGTGCTCTAATGGAGTAAACAACATGCTTGACGAAGAACTCTTTTTTTGTAGCAAATTAGGATCTCCAAGACCTAATTGTCTTCCATGCTATGACCCGTATCAAATCTCTATTCTCAAGGAAGAAAGGTGGGTTCTCCAAAAGAAACCAACTAGAAACTCTAAGGGAAAACGGAAGAGAAACTAGAAAAGAGAGGAGAGGAGTTGGGCGTGCAACACTTACACTTGTTGGGCATGAATTCTAGTCAGAATTAGAGTGATGGACGTCCAAGGCTTCTCCCCTATTTCATAGCACTAAGCAACCTCCTCTTACTAATTGTTATTAGAAGTCTCACTTCTATAACAATTAATAACTTTATACTTTCTAATTATTATTAGAAGTCTCACTTCCATAACAATTAGTACCTTTCTATTTCCTTTCCTTTTAGAGTTCAAGTAGAATTAGTAACTATTTAACCACTAGGGATTCCATAGAAAGCTGGCTCCAATTGGGACACCCCGGCCCCACATCGCATGTGCAATCTGGGCTCATAGTTAATTGCAAATAACTCTACTATATAAAAGCAACTAAACTCCAGTCTTATGAATAAATTACATAAAGACATTAAACTTCCCTATCACTACAAGTAGGCCCCTCCATCTATATCCATAGATCAATTGGATAAAACATGTCCAACTAATTTAGATCCATATCTTATTATCCTTGAGACCCAATCAATTATAGTGCTCATCAGTACCTATCCAATTAACTCTTGATTGGGATGGGTGCGCACTTACCAATGATAAACTCATTATTTGGCACAAGGGGATAATGACGATAGATTCCATCTTGACCATTGAATGTTCCCACAATCCTACTACCACGTACCCAAGACACCGAGGTGTTGACCTACAATTGACCTCACTCATTGGTGACTCAAAGCAAATGAATAGACAGAAACTTGAGTTCATTAATGTCTCAAGATTATGAGTCTATTGCTAGGGAATTATGAGAGCAGGCCTAAAGTAAAAACAGTGCTTCATAAGGTGCTTCTCATGGTCCTTCAATATATCTAATGTACCAGCATGATGATCCAGAGTCTTACACTCTGATGATTGAGACAAATCACACTATCTCATACTGATCACAATGCTGCAAACTTGTCAGATGAGATGCCCAATCTCATCACTACTTGTGAATCTATTTAAGTATAAGATTTGCGACAATGTCTCTGGTGTGTAGATCTCATCCATACATATGTACTACATCTAATATACTTGTGGACTCCAGTTCATCTCATAAACCATCATATCATTCGTATTGGTTATGTCCAAGTAGGGAACAAAAGCATTCATCTCATGAAAAGTAAACATGATTATATTAAAATAAATCAATTTATTACATCATCCACTAGATCTAGACCATATAATCTAACAAACATATCACATTACCCGAGTCTATGTGGGGTGAAGCACTAAAAATGACCATGTATATTTTGAACCATGTACCTACCAAGGCAGTCCCTAAAATTCCATTTGATTTGTGGACTGGAAGAAAACCTTGCTTAAACCATTTTCAAATTTGGGGATTTCCATCTGAAGTAAAGGTGTTCAACCCACAAGAAAATGTTGGATCACAAGCCGGTAGTGGATGTAGGCATTGAGGCCGAACCACTATAAATCCTTGTGTTATGGTGAATGCTTTGTGATAATTGTTTTTGTTATCTTCCACACTTTAGTTCTATATCATCACTTGTGACTAATTGATTTTAAAAAAGTTAGAATTTGGCATAATTGGTCACTTATTAGAAGCTCACCCTATTCACCCCCCCTCTAGGGTTCGGATCCATGGACTTACAAGTGGTATCAGAGCCAAGGTTACTCCATTTTAGGGCTTAACAACCCGGAGTTGATCCTTATCTGGATTAGAACCCCAGTGTTGTATTTTATTGCATATCTTTAAAATAATTTCCACTATGATCGAAATTGATTTTTTTTTTCCTTCCTAACTCTTTATTTCCCCAAAGAATCTTTTCACCACTCTAAAAATTTTTTTGAGTTAAATCTCTAAGAGTTGGTGAGACTTCAAAGTGAACTCTCAAGGACAACCTTTTCAAGACCTTAGGTGAATCTTCAAAGGTAGATATTTAGACTATCCTTAAGGCCTTGAACCTCTCTAGACCAACCTATTCTTTTTAGTTATATCTTGTTGTTGGTCTTGCTACATTTGCATTTTGTTTCTATATAGTCACATCTCTTAAAATGCAATGTTTCTTTGTGATCATTTGATTTTTTCTTCATGTTATATCTCATGGTTTTCAAAATCCTTTGATTGCAATATTATCATGATAGATTTGCATTTTGATCATTAGTTATATTCTTTTATGCAATTTATCTTGTTCATCACAATGCTCATTAGTTATGTCATTAAAAGTGATGAATATCCATCTATGATGCTTGATGGAATTTTGTGTTTGTCACATCCTTGCTCTTAATCATGTTTTCAAATTCAATTGGTTTCAATTGGTATAATTTTCAATTGTTGTAATATCCAATTGATGTCATATCTTGAGAATGTGATAAACCATGTACATTGGATTGAACTTTATAGTTATATATTTTTGTTCCATGTTACATTCCATTAGCATCATAATTTTTCATGTTTGCCACCTCTCTTGCTCATATAGGTAAATCTCATGACCACCATGTTTATGTGATCATAACATTGGTTGATTAATAGTTGAGGTTGGCTTCATGTTTGAATTTCATTTCACTCATCTTGTACTTGATAGTCATATTTAAAGATTGGTTGAAATGATTTCAAATCTTTCATAGCATATGATTTTCATAGTTATATTGATTGATGCTATGTTTAGTAAACCCCATAACATCATATATAGCTCTAATTTGGATTTTTCCTAATAGTTATATTCTTTTTAACTCCATGTTAGAGTGATTGTTTTAATAGTCATATCCTTCAATCTCAATTGGTATATTTGTTTTATATATATTCCAATTGGTATCCATGATCGCTTTTTTCCATGGCCTTGCTCTTTATATTGGCAATTTGATCATATTGAGCTCTATAGTTATATGTGTCTAATTCTTTCCTTGAAGTTTTTCCTCAATTGGTAAAACAATCTTCTTCTTGCTCCAAATAGTTAAATATTTGTCAAAAGTTTGACAAAAGAAGAGAATGGATTGAGGGGGAGTGTAAACCTTCATAGAAAGTATTAGTTTTGATCAAATTGACCTTTGTATTGGCTTTGAACCCTTAGAGACTTCTTCCATACATGATGGCCTGTTATGTATTTCATTTTCGTTTTCTTTTGTTAACAGGTGCTACTAAAAGGTATTTTCCTTATTTCATGTGTATAGGTACCTTTGCAATTTAATGTCAAAGGGGGAGAGAGCAATCAAGTTGTTTAAAGGGGGAGAGTATGTCCATACATCCTAAGAGGTGATATTGTATGATCTTTTACAGGGGGAGAGAATGCATATCTTGCCAAAAGGAGAGAGTACATGGTCAAAGGGGGAGAGTGAAAGAAGTGAAAGCTTGGAAGCTAGAGAAGATGCTTGGTCAAAGAGAGAGAGATGAAAAGAAAGCTTGAAGAATGATCAAGCTCCAAGCATCAAGAAGATTGAAGAAAAAGAACTAGAGTCCAAGCAAGAGCATCCAAGAGATTTCAAGACTTGTCTAGCTTAGGGAGAGCTGAAGACTCAGTGTGTAAATTCGGTGTTGAGTAAGGTTTGCCATCAAATTGCAAAGGGGGAGATTGTTAGGAATTTTGTGTATTGCAATTTGATGGATGCATTATCATTTGAGCATCATTCGATTTTTCACACTTGCATTGATTTAGAAAATCTTGAAATCTTGATTTACTCATGCATTGTTTTAAATCTTGTAAATCATATGTTTCATGCATGTTTTGATTGGATGCATTTTAATTTGAAAAGAAGTTTAATGAATCAAGCTAGCGTATGTTTTAAATCTTTCAAATCATTTTATACTTTTATGTTTCATGATTTTAAAAGAACTTAGATTGAATTAAAATCATGATTCCAAGCTTAATTTAATGGCCTAAAAGTCTCCACAAGAAATTACTTTAAAGAATACAATTTTTTGGGAAAAAAGTCCCAGGACCCAGTAGACCCACAGTGTGGTCGGTCGACCGAGCCGATGGACCCGGTCGACCGCGCACACTGCGGGTCGACCGGAAAAGAGCCGTTGGAGCTCTTTTCAAACGGTCAGTTTTATGATCGTTGAAGACCAGGTCGACCGAGCAAGGTACCAGGTCGACCGGGGACTAGCCGTTGGGCATTTTTTTGTATAAAAAGAAACTCATTCCTAAATAAAAGTAGAGGAACAAAGAGGCCCTCCTTGAGATGTTTTGAGGCCAATCAAAAGGGAATGAGCTATGGAAGGATAAGGGACATTTGGAAAGCTAAAGCTTCGTTTCATTGAGTTAAATCACTAAGTAAGCTTTACTTTTCCTAATCATATGTTTTCATGCTTTGCTTTAATTATTGGTAAATCTTTTCTAGCATGATAAACTATGATTTGTTGTGTCCTTAACATGTATAGGTTTTGAATTGATTTATTTTTTTGGATGCAACACTTTGATTCAAAGCAAGTAGTACTTAAATTGGTAAATCTAAGTAAATCATGTTTTGTAAACATCTTTGAAATTATATGTAACATGATTCCTATACTTTGTTGAATCTTTGGTTGTTGTTTTTCATCATAAGAAAATCACTTTCAAATCTATCTTATGTTTTGAATTCAATAACTTCACAAATCATATATACTTTTATTTTAAAGTTTCACAACTTGCTTAGCTTTGATAGGTATATCATTTTCAAGTTGTATTTTAAGTACATGTGATTTGTCCCTTGATTTCAATCAAATCTATATTTGTGTTTTACACTTTCAAGTGCTTTAAGCATACATATATTAAGCTTCATTGTTAATTTGATTGAAATCCTTATGCATCACATGTTTTGTTCTTAAACTTTCACAACTTGTTTGAACTAGATAGGTAAATCTTTTACAAGTTGTTTTTAACATGTGATTAGCATTCTTTCCTTAATCATAAATGTTTTTATGAGCTAAAACTTTTAAAAGCCTTTAGCATACATTTATGAGCTTTAATTTGCAAATTGATTGAGGACATCATACATATATATTGTGCATTCATCTTTGCATTCATAGTGTGTGTGTGTGTGTGTGTGTGTGTGAATTAAATTTTTACTTTTATATCCTCCTAAAAGAGGCATTGTATTGAGCTATAATTGTATCTCCATCAAGTGTATTCTAGACACTACTTAGAGAAATAACCAACATTTTGGTTGTAAAGGTTATTGCTTAGCCTAAAAAAAGCATAGTGTAAGAGGTTATTGCTTAGCCTTGGAAAG
Organism: Camphora micrantha; assembly: GCA_003546025.1. Taxonomy (NCBI): domain Eukaryota; kingdom Viridiplantae; phylum Streptophyta; class Magnoliopsida; order Laurales; family Lauraceae; genus Camphora; species Camphora micrantha. Next base: position 12,672,135 of record QPKB01000011.1, on the reverse strand, counting down.
CATATTGTAAAGGTTATTGCTTAGCCCATTGAAAAGCATAAATAGTGGAAATCCGGTGGGGTGTTGGATCACAAGCCGGTAGTGGATGTAGGCATTGAGGCCGAACCATTATAAATCCTTGTGTTATGGTGAATGCTTTGTGATGATTGTTTTTATTATCTTCTGCACTTTAGTTCTATATCATCACTTGTTACTAATTGATTTTAAAGAAGTTAGAATTTGACATAATTGGTCACATATTAGAAGCTCACCCTATTCACCCCCCCTTTAGGGTTCAGATCCATGGACTTACAGAAAAGAAGCTAGTCCGATAACAGTAAGTGGGTATTTTATTAGTTATCCAAAAAGGTGTAAAGGGTATAGATTTTATTGTCCTACTCTTATTACTAGGATCGAAGAATCCAATAATGCCGAACTTTTGGAGAATCACCAAAATAGTGGGAGATATGAAATAAGAAACATCACTTATAAAGAAATCAGGGATACAAGTGGATTAGTTGTTCCATTTGATATTGGTGATCAAGAGGTACAACTACCACAAGTTAGACGGGAAGAATTAGACGTTCTTCTTGATATCGTGAATAACAATAATCCAGAGAAGCAATAACCCATCAACAATGAAACACTCCTAGAACAGACTATTGAAGGTGATCAAGTTTCAAACAATACACTACCAAATGTTAATGATATTGATTCGGGAGTATTGAGAAGGTCTACTGTTAGTATTTTTATGTTGGCTAATTCATGGGTTGGACAAAACTCTGGGTCCATTAGATTGTATTTTCTAATTTATTTTAGAATGGACTATGGTTGTGTCGCCGGAAGAGCTGAAGCGAAGAAGAGAAGAAAAAAAGAAAAGACCAGGCGAACCTCCCCAGGCCCGATTGATCGCAGCCTCAGTCCGATCGATCGGACCATAAACGCATCCAGTTATTTGGGTGGTCCGATCGATCGGATGCATTGTCTGATCCATCAGATTGGTGCGCAGAATTCTGGGAAAGTCTCCTATTCTGATTTTAGAAGTGTTTCCTTTGAGGAAATGTTTCCTAATTTAAGTCCTACTTGTGCACTAAGTCTAAGGCATGAATTCGGGGCTATATATGGGGTATTTCTCTCAACCCTAGACACCACTACTCTCATTATTCAGAGCCAGAGATATCTTAAAGAGAGTTTATTCTCTAGAGCCATTGAGAGACTATTCTAAAGGGTTGTTCTAGAAGGTTGTTGCTGCTTCTACTTTTCTTGTAGAATATAGTTCATCTTGACTGGTAAGGTGCGAAGAGATCAAGTAAGGAGAACGGGGCATGGTGGACGTCATGTTAGTGGAGTTTTTGCAAGAATAACTACAGTCCTTAGGTCGAGGTACAGGCTGAGGTAAATGAGCTTGTGAGTATATATTGTAATTGTTCGTGAACTCTTGATTTCTGGTTTCTGGTTTCTGGTTTTTCTCCCTGGATAGGGTTTCCACGCTAAATATTGTGTTTACCTTCTTGTGGTGTGTGATTAGTAGATAACTAGTTCTATATTGTCTGATTGGTTATTTCCGCTGCATTGATTGGTTAAATTATAACTAGTAATCCATTCTAGTAGCCTCCAAAAACTTTCAGTTGGTATCAGAGCGGGTTGCACTGTTTTATTGTGTTGATCCAAATATTGTTAGAATGGATAACTACCGTGAGAGCACTTCAACCAATAAGCCTCCTTTGCTGGACGGTAACAATTATGCTTATTAGAAAGCCAGGATGGTTGCCTTCTTGAAAGCCATAAATCTGAAAGAGTGAAAATCTATTGTGAAAGGCTATTCTTTGCCCACTGTCACTACTGATGGTATAATCAATCTGAAATCTGAAGAACAATGGACTAAGGATAAAGAATTGGCAGCCACTTGCAACTCTAGGGCTTTGAATGCTATTTATAATGGAGTTAGCATATCTGAGTTTCGTAGAATTTCTACATGTACTACTGCAAAAAAAAAAAAAAAAAAAGCTTGGGATATTCTACAGACTGTGTATGAAGGGACTGACATTGTCAAACAGTCGAAACTTCAAAAATTATATATAGCCTTCGAAACCATAAAGATGGAAGATGATGAGACTTTTGATGAGTTCAATTCGAAGCTAAACGCAATTATGAATGATACCTTTACTTTAGGAGAGCCAATTCCTGATAATAGAGTTGTGAAAAAAATTATGCGTTCTCTTCCATAAAGGTTTGATGCAAAAGTTGTGGCCATTGAGGAGAATAAAAATCTGAATACTCTCAAATCTGAAGATTTGGTTGGCAACCTTCAGACTTTTGAACCAAACCTAAGGACTAAAGGGAAATCAAAATCCAAAGGTATTGCTTTGAGAGCCTCCAAAGAATCATTCAAGAAAATTGCTAGTGATTATGATTCTGATTCTGAGGAGATTGATCCCCAAGTTGTTGTTCAGTTTATGAAGCAATTTCAGGCTTTTATGAAGGGGAAGAAAAGTGATCTAAAAGTCCCTAAGATTTTTGTAAAGAAGAAATCTTCTAAAGGGATTCAATGTTTTAAGTGTCATGGTTGTGGACACATTGCTGCTGACTGTGCTAATAAAAAGCCAAGAAGGAAGGCTTTCAATTTGACTTGGGATGATGATACTTCTAAGGAAGATGATAAAAAATCTGAGTCTGAGAAGCCTGAAGCTAGCAAAAAAAAATTTATGGCGTTCATGGCAACTTCAGTTTCTACTACTCCACCAGTTTCTTATGATGGGACTGATCAAGATGTTAGTGAGTCAGAGACAGAACATGATTAGCAAGCTGAATATCATATATTATTTGCAAGGACCATGAAGATACTCAAGATGAATGAAAAAGTGGCTACAAGTTGGAAAGAATCTGAAGAGCAGAATACTTCTTTAAAAGCTAAATTGTCTGAAGCTCTTACAAAAGTGAGTCACTTAGAGGCAGAAAATAACAAGTTGGTAGATAAATTGACTGTTGAAGTACAGAAGTGTGTTTTGATTAATCACAATATGAAGACCTTGAAAGCTGAAAATACCGACTTGCAAGGAAGACTCAAGATGGTTCTTTCTGAGTTGGATACAAGCAAGGCTTCACTAAACAGGATGAATACTGGGTCTAAAAAACTTGAAGACATCGTGTGCAATCAAAAGGCAAAGACTAACATGCATGGCATTGGATACGCTGATGGGGCATTTACATCAAAAGCCAAAGGTACTAACTGTTTTGTTCAAAATTCAGTAGTTACTAATCTTACTATTCAAGTTACAAATACAGCTACCAAGAAGAAGAATGTGCCACGTCCTGAACGATTCCCACTTGCCATCACTATGGAATTAAAGGACACATTCGACCCTATTGCAATAAGCTGTGAAAGTCGCCAAACCAAAAGTAATGGAAAAGGCAGAAGGAAGAGTCACCTATGAAAACCAAAGCTGTCTGGGTCAAGAAAGAAGGCCTTCCATCTGTCTTGGTACAAACTTAGCTGAACCATCTGAATATGCAAGTGCGTGTGCCAAAGCTTCATCACCCCTGATCTACAAGATCAAGCAACCTCCCTAATGCTGATACGAAGATCATATTGAGGAGGAGCTGTAGAATCCAGATTGACAGAAGCTGCTTGAAGATAATTGTTTGTCAATTATGGACAAAAAGGGGGAGAATATTGAAGCTAGGGGAGAAAACAAGCAAAGATCCACAGGAGCTGATTTTTTTTTTCAGGCTGAAAATTCAATGTGTTTTGGTTTTTCTCTTGGATAGATCATTTGTATTGTTCTAGGGAGTTTTGTCCATGAATTGCCAAAGGGGGAGATTGTTAGTAATTTTGTGTTTGTGTCGCTGGAAGAGCTAAAGCGAAGAAAAGAAGAAAAAAAGAGAAGACCGGGAGAACCTTCCTAGGCCCGATCGATCACAGCCTCAGTCCGATCGATCGGACTGTAAATGCATCCAGTTATTTGGGTGGTCCGATCGATCGGACAGGCGCGCAGAATTCCGGAAAAGTCTCCTATTTTGTTTTTAGAAGTGTTTCTTTTGAGGCTATGTTTCCTAATTTGAGTCCTACTTGTGCACTAAGTCTAAGGCACGAATTTGGGGCTATATAGGGTATTACTCTCAACCCTAGACACCACTACTCTCATTAATCTTAGCCAAAGATATTTTAGAGAGAGTTTATTCTCTAGAGCCATTGAGAGACTATTCTGAAGGGCTGCTCTAGAAGGTTGTTGCTGCTTCTCCCTTTCTTGTAGAAGATAGTTCATCTTGACTAGCAAGGTGCGAGGAGATCAAGGAAAACGGGATACGATGAATGTCGTGTCAGTGGATTCTTTGCAAGAATAACTATAGTCCTTAGGTCGAGGTATAGACTGAGGTAAAGGAGCTTGTGAGTATATCTTGTAACTGTTCACGAACTCTTGATTTCTGGTTCGTGGTTTTTCTCCCTAGATAGGGTTTCCACGCTAAATATTGTGTTTGCCTTCTTGTGGTGTGTTTTTGGTGGATAACTATTTCTTTATTGTCTAACTGGTTATTTACGCTGCATTGATTAGTTAAATTATAACTAGTAATCCATTCTGGTAGCCCCAAAAAACTTTCATCTACTCAAGTAAGAAGACCTGCAATTACGAAGGATTATGTTTTGTATTTGGAAAAGGAATATATTGGAATAAAATAAGATCTTAGAATGTTCAAAGAAGCCGTAAATAGTGAGAATTCTAATAAATGGATGGAATCCATTAGAGGTGAGTTAAAGTCCATGGCTAATAATGAAGTTTGGAATATTTTTGAACTTCTTAAGGGGTCCAAAACTATTGGATGTAAATGGGTTGTTAAGACCAAAAGGGACTCCAAAGGAAAGGTTGACCGATTCAAAACACGACTTATAGCCAAGGAATTTACTCATAGAGAAGGTATCGATTATAACGAAACCTACTCACCGGTATCAAAGAAAGATTCATTTAGAATTGTCATGGCTCTTGTAACTCACTTTAACTTAGAGTTGCATCAAATAGATGTTAAAACAACATTTCTAAATGGAAACATGGAAGATGAAGTGTGCATGGAACAACTGATAAGTCCACAAAATTAGGTCATTAGGTCATCATTTCATTAGCATTTGTGGACCTAATTAGGTTTAATTGCATAAAATTGCACTTAATTTCATGATTACATGTATTTGAGGTTATTTTTGAAAACATGGTCAAAATAGGTCAAAATTTATTGAATTGCGTGACTTTTGTGAAATTTAGTTTTTCTCATCACATTTATCAACCCAAAATTAGGCTTTTAGTTTCATCAATGCATATCTTGCAAATTTTTAACACCATATGCGATTTTTGAAAAGTTTGTCATCTTGGTGCATCATTAGGAATGTAGGGTCCCATGCATGATTCATGTTTAATTTCTTGCACGTAATTTATGTGAAATTTATTTCTTTCAATTTGTAGGAGAAATCCGTATGGGACCAAATTGATGAAATTTGAGAAGAGAGGTCAAAGGAGGGTCAAATAAGCAAGCGAGGAAAAAGTCCAAGCATGTCTTGGACGTCCAACATGGCCCCTCACACCCCATTTCATGCCAACATAGAAGTTTCCATTTGTGCACAATTATTCCCGAATTTTTCAGGGGCAGTAACTTAAAATGGCTATAACTCTCAAACCGAGTGTCGGATCATCGCAAATCTACCCACCGTTGGAAAGCTCTTTTCGAGTAGATATCCGTGGAGCCCAAGATTACATAAATCAGAGCTATATTGAGGCAGATACAACCTCGGGAAGTTGTCTACTACAGTTTTAGGCGGGAATTGCAAGAAATATCAATATTTGGAAAGTTTCTTCCTTCTACATCATCATGCAATTTTTAGAGATATTTTTGGAATTGTACAAGGAAGGTGTGTGCATCAATAAACCTAATAAGGCAAGGAGATCTCTCAAATTTAAAAGTCTTTCTAAAGAGAGAAGCTAGCTTGGAGCCTAAGCAAGAATCTTAACACATAAGGAAACAAGAGCCCTAAAGATGAGAGATTCTTTACTAAAAAAAGATTTGCAAATATTATAAAAGGGAGTCATGGTAAGGGCTGGACGTCCAATAAATCTTGTGTAGAATCTTGGAGGCTTTCTCTCTCCATCTCATTCCACTCCCATCCATCTCTCTCTCTAATCCCTTTCTTCTTCTTCTTTTTTCTAATTCTTTAGACATAGATTGAGAGATCATGTTGAGAGAGATGAAGAGAGAAGAAACTTAATTTTTTGTACTCAAAGATCAAGGAATAAAGACATTACTTGGATTGATTCTGCATATTCTCTATATAAGTTATTTAATTTTCTTTTTTCTAGTTCTTTTATTTGTTTTGATTGGAGACAATATTTCACATAATTAGATCTAGGACTTTGAAAATAAAATAAACAGATTAAAAGTCGAGAGACAACAAGTAATTACTTGCATAAATTTATCCTACTCTGAGAAGAGAGGACATAATCATCGCATTGTCAATACTTGCAGGATTATCTAGTTTCTAGATCTTTGGTACATCTTTTCCGCTTTTTATTTTTCCACCCCTTTTGTTTTTATTTTTCAGTTAATATTCTGATTTTTTTTACTTGCAAATTCTTGATTTAGAAAACCCAACTTGCATTTTTTTTTTATTTTTATGTTTAGTAGAAACTTTCGATTTTTATTAATTGCATAATATATGGTTGGAAAGTGTCTTTGTACATACTTCATATTTAGAAATTGCATTAGAACAAGGTTTTGTTGGTGAAATCACAAGATTATCAGCTGATTGGAAAGACTAAATTCGGACTTGGTATGTGAATAGTGAAAAATCATGCACAGTTTCAGCAGAATTGACCCAACTGTGTTACAAAAGTGCACGATTTGAAAACCAGGTGAACGTGAACATTTTGGCCGAAAAAATAGCAAATTTAAAGTATGGTAATTGGACTTTGAAACCCCAGAATTTCAGTCAAAAATAATGTCGGGAACCATGTTAACCAGAGGCTTAAACAGGGGTAGTTGGTAAGCATGCGTTCAGATTTCAGCAGCAAAACAGTTAAAGTAGGCATCTTTAGGTGAACATATTTTTTTCATTTTAAGTCCTTTTTCCATTATTCTTTTTTTGTTGTGTTCATGCATCATCAGAGTATTGATTCCAGCCATTAGATTTAGTTTTATATCATCTTAGACGAGTCATACAGTCCAGAGAAATTTGGCCTGTGCAAGAGTTCTCGTACTTGGAATTTTTTACAGCATGCATCAGATTTGTAAAAACTTGCATAAAATTGCATTAGGGCATTATAGATCATTCATATTTGCATAAAAAGTATTTTTGGTAATTAGTATCTAATTTAGGAAGTTTTGTTTTGATTTATCTTATATTAAATTGGTTGTTTTAATGAGTTTGTTACTTTTGCAGATTATAGTTAGAATAGGGTTGAATAAACTAGGTTTCTTTACTTAGTTTAGGTTTATTTTTTTATTTGAAAAGTTGTAATTTTTAATTTTCAGTTTTTAGGAACTTTCTTGTAATTTGATTAGTTTTTTTATTAGGTTAGATTTAGTTTCTAAATTAGGACAGGTTAAAGTTGGAAAGTTTCTTAAAAAGCATTGCTCCCTGTGGATCGACAGGCTTGCAATTCCTTAATTATTTTTATTTTGAAAGGCACTAAATCCAAGAATTTCAAAATATAAATTAGTGAGCATAATATCATGCTTGAGTCTCTAATTAATAACAGGCTTGCAATTAGACCCAGTACACAATTCCTTAAATTGTTTTATTTAGAAAGGCATTAAATTCTATGTCACTTTTAGTTTATCAACAGTAAATATTTAGCAACCTAAACTTCGAATTGGGATGAGATTGAGGAGCTATTGATGTGGATTACTATGCATGTGTGAAGGTGGCCCACATCATCAAATGATAGAAAAAACTCATCTAAGCTACAACGCTGCAGCAGATCATGCAACAAAATTGGGATAAATGAAAGAAAAATAAAGTTGAGAGAGAGATATATGCTAACATGATAGAATTCACGTAAAACAAAAGGAGAGAAAGATACTAAAATGATATTCTTTTTTCACCGGTAATAATAGATTTTTTCAAAATCAGAGTCCATAAAATAAAATTTTATATTTTTTAAACATAAGCATGGAATGAAAATTTAAAAAATATACAATAAGAAAGATACAACAAAGGATAGTAGATCTTGAAAATCATACTTTATTCTAAAGATGATGTATTTGTTGCTCCTTTTTTTGCAAATAGGAATACAGATCCAGCCTTTTTCCAACTTCTAGTATGAGGTGTGAGTTACCATTTTTCTTAGAGCTTTGATGGTCTGATGATAGTTAACAGTAGATCTGGAAATTAAAAAAAATAAAAATCAATGCCTCATCTTGTAATCTAATATTCTTGCATGTAATATGAGAATATATTATCTTGTTATGTGAAGAATAAAAAAACAACAATCAACTTGATCTTATGAGGTTCACATGCTGAGAAGCCAACGTGGATGGGTTTCCAATTAAAGAAAATATCTCTTAATAATTGATGAAATTAGGTTTTAAATTTGTGGAAAAGCTTTAATTTCCACAAATTAGGTTTTTCTTAGAGATTTGATGGTACGATGATAGTTAATAGATTTGAAATGAGGTGCAAAGCAAGCGAACAGTTCATCACTCCATCTCCTTTATTTTTCTTGTTTCCAAAATGTGTACAAAGATTAACTTCTAAAGGCTTCAAATGTACGTCAAGTATAATTTTTCCACATTAAAATTGGCCCAACCTTAATCCAAATCTCGATCGAGATCATTTTTCCACATTGAAATTGGCCCACCCTTAATTTAAATCTCGATGAAGATCAACCCACCTATTTAATAGATATTTTTAATCACACACGTCCTTTAATTATTATTTTTATTTCCTCGGGGCTTGTGCGTTGAGAAAGTGGATGAAGGGGAAAGGGCATTCATGGGTACTCAAGGTCAGATAGTCACTTGCAAAGGTAATCTCTCTCTCTCTCTTACATTTCATCAAACACTTGATAGACCCGCTGCTCGTCCATCCACCCATGTCAGGGTCTAATCCCTCTTTCTTCTCTGTTTGCTGTTGTTGTTGTTGTTGTGGGGTGGGGGGGGATGAATGAGAAGCTGCTGTTGCATGGGAACCCAACAAGCCCCTGGTGATCGAAGACGTACAGGTCGCCCCACCCCAAGCCGGCGAGGTCCGAATCAAGATCCTATTCACGGCTCTCTGCCACACCGATGCCTATACATGGAGCGGAAAGGTTTTGTCTCTCTTCATTGAGCTTTTCTTTCATGGATGGGTCGAAACTGTTTGTTTGTAGAAATGGAGACATCTTCCGAATCAGATCTTTTTTTTTTCTCCTCGGAAGATCAAAGAAATATATATTATGTTTTACAAGATTAAACGACTTTTTGGAAGATCAAAATGTCGGTTCTTTGTCGTTATGTGCGTAGAAAGCATTTTTCTCCTTCTTCTTCCTCTTTTGTGTACTTGTGTTGGCAGTGTTTGATCGATTGATTGTGAGAACTTCTAGTTCCGAATAGGAACGGACGGATCTGAATGACGCTTCCCATTATTTTCCTATTGGTTTTGGTTAATGGCGCAATGGAAACTATGCTTGAACAGATGGGAAATGAAGAATGGTTTATAACCATTCCAAAAATAAAATAAAATAATAATAATAATAAAAGAAAGAAAGAAGGGAAATTTACCAAATAAATGTCCTTAGACATGTAATAGCCCGATTTAGCTTGAAATACATCAAAATGACAATTATAGTGTTCGTACAAAAAATTTGGACAACTTTACCCCCAAAGCCGTGGAACGCCATCGTCATCTTCTTACCCAAAATTTCAATCCCTAAACGAATGAAATCCATCGCTGCAGCTGACCCTTCTATTCCCCTGCACTCAGCTATCAGCCGGTCCCCTACACCCGAAGACCACCTGCTGCTTCCAATCCAGCGGCCACCAGTTGTAGTCACCGGCCACTCCACCTGTAAGCACCCAGCAGCCACTGCTACTTCACCCTGCCATCGGCCTACCTGCACCCTTCAGCTTGGCAGCCACTTGGACTTCTCCCTCATCCCTACCAGCGGCTAACCTGCACCCTTAGGCCAGCGGCCAACCTGAACTCTTTCCTAGGTGGCCAACCTGAACACCCTGCCTTCAGCCAGTCCTCCTCCCCGGCTGCGCTGCAGCTCCTCCACGTGAACCTGCACAACCTGAACCAGCCACCTGAAACCAGCTCCCCTGACCCCAGCCACTGCCTCTTCCACCTGCACTGATCTCAGCACCTGCACTGATCTCAGCCTGCACTGCCCTTGTCCAGCCACCTGTATTGCTCCTCCACCTGCGCTACTCAGCCACCTAATTTCAGCTGAAACCCCACTTGTTTTCAGCTGAAACCCCCACCTGATTTCAGCTGAAAGCCCATATATTTTCAGCTGAAACACCCACCTGTTTTTAGCTGAAACCCCCACCTAATTTCAGCTTGAATTACCACCTGATTTCAGCTTGAATTTCCATTTGATTTCAACCTACAACTCCACATGCACTGCCTTCCCCCTGCACTGCTCTTCCACCTGCACTGCTCCCACTTGCAACATGTCCAGCCCACCTGCAATTTGTCCAGCCCACTGCAACAGGTTCAACCCACCTGCACACTTGACCTGCTACTGCTTCTCCTCCTTGTTACCATCAGCAATCTGATGTGTACAACTTGGACCAATGGGTCCCACCCTGGGACCCGACCCTTAGGCCCTGTTTTATGACCCATAAAAACTAAATTTTTAACTAGACCTTTGGCCTGATTTGAACCTGTCTTTAACCCTATTAATCCTTTGGAAATCCGGAATTTTCGAACCAAAGATTGGGATATTTTAACCAATGTTTTAAAGAAATTTATAATTGACTTCAAAAATAGGGGCTTTTGACTTAAACCCCTGGCAATACAAAGAGACTGTCTTTTCTTGGAAAAAGAAAGACCAAGACCTAAACTATGATGCACCCAGTCTCCCGCCTTGCCTATTTTGGGGTCGTGATAGGGGGATATGGTTGCAGCCAAAACAGTCTTCTATGGTTATATTATTGGAAACCTACCACATATATATTCATATTTGGGGGATGGGAGGGTCTTTGAATTTTGCCCGCAAGCTATACTATTATTGCAAATGCCCCCACAATAGCCTCCAATAATGCATATATTTCTTGTAAGATATAGACATGTCTCTAAGAAGTAGTGCTTGTTGTCCGGGCCCGCGCAGTTTTCTTTCGGCCCCATCTCACTTCGTATAGCAGATTGTGTTGTTTGTTTTGGTTATTCCTTTAGCCCATCAAATGAGATTGGTGCACTCGTACAGCAGACCAAGTTCATTTATGTAACAGTCAAGCTATAAGATGGAAGGCCACCACTGTTGTAGTTTTCTTGCTTTACATGAATATACTGACATATCAATCTAAGCAGCATCATGAGTCTTTCCCATTGTTTGAAGATCATATTTTAAAATCGAGGCCATCAACTTGCTGGATAACAAATTTGAGACTGAAAACTTTAAAGGACGATAACGATTTCGTTGTTGGAATAATTGCAATTTGGTATTTTGGTAACCTCCGTGAGCCTTTTTCATTGTTCATGTATCTCAATATATAGTCAGGGCCAATCTCATTGCTGGACAGCGAAAAAATGAGTAGAAAACTCTAATAGATCGTAACAATATCGTTATCAAAAAATTTAGAAATCACTATTCTGGATAATATCCATGAGCCTTTCGCATTGTTTATATATCTCAATTTATAGTCAGGGTCAATCTCGTTTCTGCACAACAAATTGAGAGGAAAATGCTCTAAAGGATTGTAACGATATCGTTATCAAAAAAATTTAGAAATCACTAATCTGGGTGAAATCCGTGATCCTTGGTTGGGAGTACTCAAAGCAAGCCTTCTTCTAGAGGTGCCCATAGTTCGCATTAAATCATTTAACACTTTTTTGGTTTGAATGAGAGTTCGAACCAAGCCATTTGTCTAGTTCGAACTATGGGCACCGCTCGAAAATGGCTTGGTTTGAGTACTCCCAACCAAGATTCACAGAATTCACCTAGATTAGTGATTTCTAAATTTTTTTGATAATGATATCATTTCGATCCTTTAGAGCCTTTTCGTCTAAATTTGTTGTACAACAACGAGACTGACCCTGACTATAAAGTGAGATACATAAACAATGCAAAAGGCTCACGGATTTCATCCAGAATAGTGATTTCTAAATTCTTTGATAACGTTATCGTTACGATCCATTAGAGTTTTTTACTCCTTTTTTCGCTGTCCTGCAACGAGATTGGCCCTGACTATATATTGAGATACATGAACAATGAAGAAGGCTCACGGAAGTTATTAAAATACTAAATTGCAAAGATTCCAACAACGAAATCGTTACCGTTCTTTAGAGTTTTCAAACTCAAATTTGTTATCCAGCAGTTGATAGCCTTGATTTTAAAATGTGATCTTTAAACAATGGGAAAGACTCATGAATGCTGCTCAGATTGATATGTCAGTATATTCATGTAAAGCAAGAAAACTACAATGGTGGTGGCCTTCCATCTTATGGCTTGACTGTTACATAAATGAACTTGGTTTGCTATACGAGTGCACCAATCTCATTTGATTGGCTAAAGGAATAACCAAAGCAAACAACTCAATTTGCTTTATGAAGTGAGATGGGGCCGAAAGAAAACTGCGCGGGCCCAGACAACAAGCACTACTTCTTAGAGACATGTCTATATCTTACAAGAAATATATATATTATTGGAGGCTATTGTGGGGGCATTTGCAATAATAGTATAGCTTGTAGGCAAAATTCAAAGACCCTCCTATCCCCTAAATATGCATAAATCAGTGGCAGGTTCCCAATAATATAACCACAGAAGATTGTTTTGGCTGCAACCATATCCCCCTATCACGACCCCAAAATAGGCAAGTCGGGGGACTGGGTGCATCATAGTCTAGGTCTTGGTCTTTCTTTTTCCAAAAAAAGTCAGTCTCTTTGCATTGCCCGGGGTTTAAGTCAAAAGCCCCTATTTTTGAAGTCAGCGGGCAATTATAAATTTCCTTTAAAACATTGGTTAAAATATCTCAATCTTTAGTTCGAAAATTCCGGATTTCCAAAGGATTAATCGGGTTAAAGACAGGTTCAAATCAGGCCAAAGGTCTAGTTAAAAATTTAGTTTTTATGGGTCATAAAACAGAGCCTAAGGGTCGGGTCCCGCGGGTCCCGGGGTGGGACCTATTGGTCCAAGTTGTACACATCAGATTGCTGATGATAACAAGGAGGAGAAGCAGTAGTTGTGTCAAGTGTGCAGGTGGGTCGAACCTGTTGCAGTGGGCTGGACAAGTGGCAGCTGGGCTGGACAAGTGGAAGTAGTGCAAGTGGAAGAACAGTGCAAGGGGAAGGCAGTGCAGGTGGAGTTGCAGGCTGAAATCAGTTGGAAATTCAGGCTGAAATCAGGTGGGGGTTTCAGCTGAAAATAGGTGGTGTTTCAGCTGAAATCAGGTGGGGGTTTCAGCTGAAAATAGGTGGGGTTTCAACTGAAATTTAAGTGGGGGTTTCAGCTGAAAACAGGTGGGGGTTTCAGCTGAAAATAAGTGGGGTTTCAGCTGAAATCAGGTGGGGGTTTCAGCTGAAAACAGGTGGGGTTTCAGCTGAAATCAGGTGGCTGGGCAGCGCAGGTGGAGGAGCAATATAGGTGGCTGGACAGGGGCAGTGCAAGCTGAGATCAGTGCAAGTGGAAGAAGTAGTGGCTGGGGTTAGGGGAGCTGGTTTCAGGTGGCTGGTTCAAGTTCTGCAGGTTCACGTGGAGGAGCTGCAGCGCAGCTAGGGAGGAGGATTGGCTGCGGGCAGGGAAGGAGGGGTGTTTAGGTTGGCCGCTGGGGAAAGAGTTCAGGTTGCCGCTGGCCAAAGGGTGCAGGTTAGCCGCTGGCAGGGATGAGGGAGAAGTCCGAGTGGCCGCTGGGCTGAAGGGTGCAGGTTGGCCGATGGCAGGGAGAAGCAGCAGTGGCCGCTGGGTGCTTACAGGTGGAGCGGCCGCTAACTCAGCTGGTGGCCGCTGGATTGGAAGCAGCAGGTGGTCTCTGGGTGCAGGGGACTAGCTGATAGCTGAGTGCAGGGGAATGGCCGGGCAGAGAGGGGAAGTTGGCTGGAATCTGAGCAAAGAGAAGAAGGCCGGCTACAGCAATGGATTTCGTTTGTTTAGGAATTGAAATTTTGCGAAAGAAGATGACATGTCGATCGGCAACTTTGGGGGCAAAGTTGTCCAAATCCCTCGTATGAACACTGTAATTGTCATTTTGGTGTATTTCATACTAAATGGGGCTATTACATGTATAGGGACATTTATTTGGTAAAATTCCCAAGAAAGAAAGAACAAAAAAATGGTTCATAGAAAAGAATGATGAGATTTTGCAAGGATCAATTGGGAAAGTTTTATCAGATCTCGTTTTTACAAACGAAAAAAGAAGAAGAAGAAGAAGAGGAACAATATCGAAACCCTGATTCAGCTTTCATCCTTCGTCACTTTTGATAACAGTCCCTTTTCTAATCCCCCCTACCCCAAATACGTGTAAGTGGATCGTGACTTTCTTCAATCTTGTTCCAGTGGCGTGAGCTTGGTCTAGTTGAGAAGGTAACTTAGTGACCTATCCATTGACCATGATGAATTTCCTTTTGGACTCTGTTTGACGTACTCATCAAATTTTGCTTAAGATGCATGTTCACAGAGTCCTCTTTGCTGCCTTGGAGGATGTTCTATGAGAACCCTGGTCTGGAACATATAAATCAGTGAGGGGCATTTTTGAATGTCCCTCAAATCACTGTTAGTTTGGATATTTGTGCAGAATGAGTGGTTATCTCATTAGTTTTTGTGAGGCATATAGGGAAATTAAATTTCTTGGGGCACTTAGTTTTCTTTTTTCCTGAAATTTTTGCCCCAAAAAATTATCTGCATTTGTGTGTGGAAGGATTATTGGTTTTGAATCAATAGTCCAAGTCCCTCTCTCTCTCTCTCTATATATATATATATATATCATGTTCCTAATGCATGGTGGAACATATAATCATCTGATTTGCTGATTTATTCAAAACCACTTTTGATTTGGATTACATCCAAATGCATGCCCCATGCGAACTAAATCGGAAGAAATTATAGACGAATCATTTATTTGTTTAGCTATGCAAATGAACTTTCATCTGATTTTCATAAAAAAAAATAATAATAATAAAAATGGTTAGTCATCTTTTCTGTCAGGCAAATTTAAGTCATAAACTAAGACTAAGAGGGTTTGACTGATTAAATCAGGGCACCATGTGATACAAAATCCATAAAATATTTAAAAGAATTACTTAATGTGATAAAGAATTGACTATAGAGGATGCTTGTTATATACTGATAAAAATGAAAAAATAAAAAATAAAAATACAAAAGTAAAAAAATGCTTGCAATACCTCCCGAATTGTCCCACCTGTTTTCTTTGCTTGGTCATGTACAACCGTTTTCATCCCAGTCTATGTTTCACATCTTTTGCTTGGACTCAGATGCCACATAATCGTAATTCTGCCTGAGTTATATGACAAAAGTTGCAAATCTACAGGTGCTCCACTGGTAAAGAGATCAAGGAATGTAATTTCAGATGATTTGGGCATGTACATAGATGACCAAAAACTACCACTGCACAGATAATTAAATTGTTAGGCATTTAACAGTAGTAGTTAGAATTGATGTTAGATTCTGGAGTGATTGAGAAACTAGACATAAATAGCACTGGGTGGAAAAGTATAACCTGAAAGCCTACCCTGTAGATTAGGCTGATCATGATAGTGTCAAAATTTTATAGAAACCAGTCTGAAAAATCTTCTTCAGGGAAAAAGGTAACAGAGAAACAGATAGTTAGCTGCATCCCTCCTTAACCTTTCAAGATACGCAGTTGCATCCATTCAAATATCTTTCATCCCTGGCATGAAGCGGTGTTTCGGATTTTTGCCATTTTGGGAAATTCTCCTAAACTCATAATAGACAAAATGTGGTCTAACGTAAGAAAACATTTTGAATGTGTGTTCTTATTTCCCAAATTGGTTACTCCTCTCAGAGTTATGTAAGGATATGCAAGTATCAACTAATGCCTGTACATGAAAGTAACTGTTGGAAGCAAGTTTTGTCCTGTGGTTTAAAAATAACTGAAGTCAATTAAAAATTGACTGCTATGAGTCACAATACACCTCATGTCCCTTTATGATGGATCAATCAGTACACACTTGTCTATGACCCTCACATAATGCTAAAGAGAGAGTGCTTCATTCTGTTTCATTTACCTTTATTTACATGTTAAGGTTTATCTAGAGACTGTGTTAAGCATATCCACTTATGGTATGCTTGAATTAACTCCTTTTCCTGCATTTTTATCTCAATCCACTACAGGAAGGCCAACCTTTTGCTTATAAACTCTTTTAAACTATTATTGAAGCCTTGCTGCAACATTTTGCATCAAATCTGTCATTGCTTTTAAAGTAAACTTATTATTTCAGAAATATCTTTGTGGAACCTCAATTTGTTTTCTATAGAAAATTGAAAAAGACAAGAGAAACAGTTGAACTATACAGGGAAAATGAATGGTTGGGTGAAACAAAAATTCTTTATTCTATCCTCTGGCAAGCTTCTTTTTTTTTTTTTTGTTTTTGGTCTGAGTTTCTTTTGTTGTTTGTTGCATCATCCATTCTCTCTTTTTAGTCTTAAGAGTTTTGCCTTAGCTTCTTGCTTTACAACATTCACTCGTTCACCTCTTGGTCTGGTCCAGAACTCTAGTCTTATATTTCTTAGCTCGTTTACAATTTGTATCATTATCATCCATCATCATCTCTGTTGTTGTTGTCGTCGTCGTTGTTGTTATTGCTATTTTTATTATGATCATTATTATTTTGTTTCAAATCTAATATATTGGTCTTGCAGGATCCTGAGGGCCTTTTCCCTTGTATTCTTGGTCATGAGGCTGCAGGGTATGCACTATGTATTCTATGTAATCATGCCAAAGCCTGACTTATTCATATCTCAGGTAGTGAGATCTGTTTGAAATTTGCTTGTACAGGATTGTTGAGAGTGTCGGTGAGGGAGTAACTGAAGTTCAACCTGGAGACCATGTCATACCTTGTTACCAGGCAGAATGCAGAGAGTGCAAGTTCTGTAAATCAGGGAAAACAAATCTTTGTGGTAAAGTTCGGGGAGCCACTGGAGTTGGTGTTATGATGAATGACCGCAAAAGTCGTTTCTCAGTAAATGGGAAATTTATTTATCATTTCATGGGGACATCAACATTTAGTCAATACACTGTTGTGCATGATGTTAGTGTTGCAAAAATAGACCCAAAGGCCCCTTTGGAGAAAGTCTGCTTACTTGGTTGTGGTGTTCCAACAGGTGCATATTCCTTCTCTTTTTTTTTTTTTTTTTTTTTTTTTTTTGGGGTTGAGAATGACATTCATTCAGTACTTTTATGCGAGGATAATGCATTTGTATGAAACAGCTCATCCAGCAGATGAGCAGTGTGTCAAAAATTAGGTCTGGGGATGTGTTTGTCATCCATTTGAATTTGCAGTTTTTATTTTTAGATGGTTATTTATTCTAATTTGCAGTTAATTTTTATATGGTGTTTATGTATCCATTCTAATTCACTGTTTTTATACTTAGGCCTTGGAGCAGTTTGGAACACAGCAAAGGTAGAGCCAGGCTCCATTGTTGCTGTTTTTGGTCTTGGGACTGTTGGTCTTGCTGTAAGTCCTGTGAACATGCTCCTTTTGGGCTGAATTTTACTGGCAATAATAACCTGATTGTTAGTTGATATTGTTGTCCTCTTCTAACTTGACAGGTTGCAGAGGGTGCAAAAGCAGCTGGCGCTTCACGTGTAATTGGCGTAGATATTGACAGCAAAAAGTTTGATAGAGGTATTAATTTTACTAAGCAACACTTTCTAGTTGGCTTTGATTTGTATGCATGAGATTCCTGTAATGAATGAATGGGTTCCTCTGAAGAAGACGGACATGGAACAATATCCTTGGTGCAATTCCTTTGAAGAATATCCAGCTTCTCCTTCATTGCCTATTATCAATAGTCATGTCTTATGGCCTGCGAATAAGTGTTATCGATAAAACTAGAGGACAAGGTAGCAAGTAATGAGTGACAAACACCATAATGATCTGGGAGTTGAGAGGGACGAGAGGACCTGCAGAGCAATGAAGGAGAAGGATTAGGATCTAGAGGAAGCTCATGGTCAAGGTGCATATGTGCATTATATTCATTATGTCCTCGCTGCCTATGAAAAAAACCTGATTAAAACCGTGTGATTGAGCAAGAGTCTAAGAAATTGGAGAGGAAGGAAATTTCTAATCGAGAAGGAAATTTAAACCTTCTTGCTGAGAAAAAAAAAATGATGGTAACAAAAGCAACATTTTGAGAAGTACGGATGTGACTAACTAAGGGATCATAGTAGAGAAATCTTTTTTTGTTAGAAGCACATCGTAAGAAAGCACGAGTAGATTGGGCTAACAATTTTGTATGGTTAGGGGATGGAAGATTGGGCTAACAACTGAAGATATGAAGATGATCATATTGGGGATGGTGACATCATGGAGGTGAAAATAAGGAGATCGATGCTACAATTTGGAAGATGAAGTTGATTAATGAGACGTACAGCAGTCAAGATAACTTCAGCCCAGAAAATAGATGGAATAGCGGATTGGAGAAGCCAGGATCTGACCTTTCAGGCTTCAGCCACCCCATTTTGTTGCGGGGTATAAGAAAAGTACTCTGAGACAATATTCCCTTGTCTTGGTGAAATTATTGGAAGGCATGTGAGACATCTATTCCCCGAGTCAGAATGGAGAATTGAGATGCTTTTGGGGAATTGATTTTTAACTAGTGCTAAGAATTTTTTAAACACATCAAATACTTAGAATTTTGTGTGCAAGAAATATATCCAAGTAAAATTGACTATAATTATGAATGAAAGTGACTATTTATAGTGAACATGCGAAATGGTAGGTGCAATTCCCCGAACATCAATATGAATGAGATTAAAACAAGTAGTGAAAATGCCATCATATGTGGGAAAGGGGTGCGGATGAGTTTTGCTTTTTCCCATTTTACAAGTAGAGCAATCAAAGAAACATCTTGTGAATTAAAATGAGAGTTGTTTTCATGGAAAGGGTAGAGAGAAAGCTGTCTTCATGGAAAGCAAATTACCTATCTATAGGAGGAAGGGTTACCCTCATCAAATCTGTCATCTCCAATTTGCCAGTCTATTATTTCTCCATCTTTAGATGCCCATCCTCAATTATAAAGAGACTCGAAAGATTGCAGAGAGAGTTCTTATGGCATGGCACAAGCTCTCAGAAGAAGATTCACCTGGTAGATTGGGAATCTATATGTAAACCGAAGGAAGAAGGTGGCCTTGGAATTAGACCCCTAAAGAAGATGAATCAAGCCCTTCTGGACAAATGGCTGTGGAGGATTGGAAACGGTTCACAAGGCCTTTGGAGACAGGTGTTGGAAAGGAAATACAACCTTCCAAGACATGGGTGGGATGTCCAGGATCTTCCTCGGAATTCATCTGCTATTTGGAAGGGTATCCTCTTGGTTTAGAGCCTTTTCATGGAGAACATCAGGTACCAAATTGGAACGGGGGAAAGGATCCTTTTTTGGAAAGATAGATGGATAGGTGAAAGGGTGCTGTGTGCTCAATTCCCTGAACTGTTTAGGTGTGCACATGACAAGGAAGCAACGGTCAGCTCTTATATGAGTCCTGCTGGACGTCAGATGGTATGGTGCCCCATTTTTAGAAGGAATTTGAAGGATATCGAAGAATCACAGTTCATTGATCTCCTTAATTCCCTGACTAGTATTACCATTCAAAACAACATAGCAGATGATAGGGTGGGGACTGCCTCTAAGAATGGATTTTTTTCAGTGTCTTATTTCTTTAAGATGATCCTAAACAATCCCAGGGGTAGGAGTGGGGTGTATGGCATCTGGAAGATGAAAGCTCCTCCTAGGGTGCTTGTTTTCGGGTGGCTTGCTCTGAGGAAAAAGATCCCTAGTCCTACTATGGACCTTTTGAGGAGGAGAGGGATGCAGATAGTGAATGGCTGCCTGAAGTGCTTGAGGGATGAAGAAACCGTGGACCATCTTTTGCTAAACTGTAAATTAGCTCAGACCATATGGATGGCTATAATAGGAGGGTTTGGTTACAATTGGGCTCTTCCTCAGTCTCTCCCAGAGCTTTTCCAAGCTTGTAAGTCCCCAATTGGGGACCCTAGAGGCAAAGTGATGTGGGGGCTGTCTTTTCTAGCGGTGGTCTGGACGATCTGGAAGGAAAGAAACTCGAGATGTTTTGAAGGAAATGCAATTAGTGAAAGCAGACCGGTGGAGAAATCGAAGTTCTTAGTAGCTTTTTGGGTGTCTATTCTCCCTTCTTTTAAGGGATACTCCTTAGATCAAATTGTGTATCATTGGAAGGAAGTGGCTCTTTCTATGACAGGGCCTTAGCTGGTTGCTGTTTAGGATCTTCTGTTGTTGTCCTGTTTTGTTCTCTTTGGCTTTCAGTACTTTTCTCTTGGACTGTCTGCTCTTTTAATGAAAGTAACCATTCAAAAAATAAATAAATAAATAAATAAATAAAATGAGAGTTATTCAATAGTAATCCAAAGTTCAATAAAAACAAGTGTTTTTGGATTGGGATTTCTTAACTGATTATGCCATAGTTAACATTCATTATTAGACGAAGTAAAAGGGAAAGAAAGAAAAAAAAAGTTTTATTCCTAGGTAATGCTCTGAGAGGAAAAGGTGTTCTGCATTTAGGCCTTTTTTAAAATCACTTTCCTGGATACCCGATCCTGCACAATAGAGTTAGAGAAGAAAATGAGACAGTGCAATTGTTATCAACCAATTGACTTATAGAAAGATTGTGGACAATCAAGGAGCAAAGAACACATGATACAGGGGAAAAGGGTGGGGAATGCTCCAATGGTTTTGACAAGAAGACGTTCTCTATCAGTAGTGTAGACTTGTAATGGTTCATTGTATTTTAATATTGTGTGGACTTATATACACACATACGCACAATTGGGATGTAACATCTAGATGGCCTGTGAATCCAATCAACAGGAATCTGATCTCTTATCAAAGTTCATAAACTGATTCCTTGGGTAAAAACAACCCTACTGGTGAAGTGAATTCCTGATTTTGGGCGGTGTATATTAAAAATGGTCCCAAAAATCCGATGGTCCAATTATTGCTTAAATGGCCTACCTCAGATGAAGTAAAAAAAAACATTATAAGTCTCAGAAAATCCTCTGATGGCAGACGAACCTGCTTCAAGAAGAATCTCAGCCAGAGATGATCTCTAGGTGGGTCCACAGTTTACCAGCAGAGTATTACATGGCAGAGATGTCACAATGAACATGTTAGACCAAAACAAGCTGAAGATGTCATGGCAGACCCCACCTGGAGATTATGGTTTTTGTCCCTTTCCCACAGATATAAAATCAAAGAAGAAGAAGGGGTTTGGTCTTTCTCATGTGGGAAGATTCCCTTTCTCACGAGGGCACTGAGCAACTTAATATCAGAGGACAGCTAGATCAGAGAATGATTCTGATACCATAACAATGTAGAAGTTTGGAAGAAGACTATTGGGAATGAATTGTGTACCGATCCAATGAATGGTCTGCTCCTTCGATTATTATGTTTACAGCAAGAGTATCCCCTTGATATGAGGTAATCATATTCTAATACAATCAATATCCTCTTGATTAGTGTAACTATGATCTATAGGATTAATTTACATAAATCTTCTAGATGACATAGTGCAGTATCCAGAGGAAGCAAATATATTGTGTGGACCTTCATGTGAATAGCTCTAATACTCTCTTTAGGCAGGGCAATGTGGCCCCACAGGCTGGTCAAAGGAAAAACCAGACTGTTCTGAAAATTCTTGTCTGTGTATATGTATATATTTAATGTATATATCTAATCTATATGCAATTTAATATTAGGATTTAGGGGACTTAATTATTTTTCTGTCATTGCTTTTAACTGTGTCATGAATTGTAAATCTTGTGAAGCGTAAGAACCTTCCCATCCAAATCTTAGTAGAAATTGCAGCTTTTAGTTATGAATAATTTGGATTACAGTTGATGCTTAGTCTTGACAGGAAATTGGAAGTAAGATATGGAAGATTTATTAGTACAAATGAAGCAGCCAGTTTCCTAATACTACCATCATAATTGGAACATTCTTGAACTAAGAATTGAACATGTTTTGCCCACATCCAAACTCTTTATGTATAATTTAGTACAGTTCTCTTCTATATGTTTGATTATGTTGCTGTCTATGTTGGGTTTCTGCGGGGGTTCTACTTTCAGAACTTGCATCCTTGTCTTCCTCTTATACGAGTGGAGACAAATTTAAAACCATCTTACACTGAAAACATCTGGGCCTGAATGTCATTGAATTGTTCGAATGCATGGTTCTTTCTTAAGGCCTATGATGATGATGTAGTAACAAGATCTGAGTAGTATGACCTGAAATTAATGATAAATAGAAGGATGAACCAGTGTTCCAGTTGCCACTAACCGGCTGTACCCAGATATAATAATTTTATTGAGTGTCCTAGTTTAGAGAACTGAAAAGTTTAGAAAACTTATGATGAAACAACTTTTGGCTTCAATTCTTCTAGGGATACTTAAATGTTGACAAATAAGACTGAAATCTGATTATACCTGTTAGGCAGTAGAACCTTTGGATCCAACATTCTTTTACTTCCAGTTCTGCTTTTTTTCATTTGTTTTAGTGAACAGGCATTTGTGATTGGATCAGTCCAAGGTTTCATCAAATTTTATGTGATGACATTCTGCAGCTAAGAACTTTGGAGTGACAGAATTTGTGAACCCAAAAGACCATGAGAAACCAATACAGCAGGTCCTTGTTGACCTCACTGATGGTGGTGTTGACTACAGTTTTGAGTGCATAGGCAATGTTTCAGTGATGAGGGCTGCTCTAGAATGCTGCCATAAGGTGAGATTATAGGCATCTGTGCTTGTTCTCCCCCAGAAAAAGCTGGGAGAGAGAACCCAGTAATAACTCATTTTGGCACACTGCAGGGTTGGGGAACATCTGTTATAGTAGGTGTTGCTGCATCCGGTCAGGAGATCTGTACTCGCCCTTTTCAACTGGTCACAGGACGTGTCTGGAAGGGAACAGCATTCGGGGGTTTCAAGAGCCGTTCACAAGTCCCTTGGCTTGTCGAAAAGTACATGAAGAAGGTGATTGTCGTGACCATAATGTTTTTGTTCCACCCTATGAACATTGCATGGCAAACATAGTGATTACCTATTTTGTTTTTCTGTTTACTCCGCAGGAAATTAAGGTGGATGAGTATATTACCCACACTTTGACCCTTGGGGATATCAACGAAGCTTTTGATCTAATGCATGAAGGGGGCTGTCTCCGTTGTGTGCTTGTGATGCATACATGAGGTGATCTCTTCCTATATGCATTATAGGAACATATGGCTCGAGTCTTGGCATTTCAAACTGATGTGTGATATAAACAATATCGGATGTCTGTTAAGTATTAGGCGTCCTTTATCTTGCATAGCCTTATGGCTGTTAGGACCAGTTGTCTTGAAAATATCTGGATATGGTTATCATGTTTTTCTATCTATATATAGCTCTGTTGATTAAGGTGAAAGACCAGTACTTTGGAAGGGGCTTGTTTCAACTTTCAACCTTTTGCTTTGCGTCACGGAATTGCCGGGCCTGTGGGCGATGCTGTCCCTGAGGCCCTACTAGCCTGGGCACGCATGGATAGTTGTTAATTTCGTTTCGGGCCCTATTTCTCTCTAACCTCCAAAATTTCACATTTCGGCTGATTCCGAATTTTGGTGAATCGTTTTGGAATTATATTTTAGAAAAATAAATAATATCAAAATATACATATATGCTAGAAAAAATAAAAATAAAATAATTATATGCATTTAATTCATTATGATAAAAAATTTATTTAACATATAAGTATAAAAGTGAAGCACATTTCTTACCACAATAAAGCTTAAACACAATTTTCATAATAATAATAAACGAAAGTGAACAACCTTAAGATTGAAGCTTGGTCACATTTCCCACAATATTTCAGCCATTTCAATCAATTACTGCTGAAATCTATGTTTTCAGCCAAAATTGAACAAGTCAAATTCAAAAGTTACACTTAGCTTCTTGTTGGCTGAAATTTATTTTCGGCCATTTTAGCTGAAATGAAAATGAAATTGATAACTGTGCACACTCTAGATTTTTACCTACTTATAGGTGGACTCTTTTTGACACACTCTCGATTGATCCCTAGTCCCATGGCGTGTGAATTCTCCCTTCTATCATGTGCGAGTAGTCACTCTCCCCGTGTGTTCAGGTACTCTCATGGTCCCAGCAACGTTTGTAGAGGAAAAAAAAAAAACCCAATAGTCATATAGGGAAAATAATGTAAGCTATCACCAAGCAAAAGTGGGGGTGGGTGGGCTAGTGGTCAGTTTCCTTCGGCCGCCTCTCTTTTGGTCCGTGAGCAGTGTAGCCCACCAGGTGAGTGGTGATGGCCTAGTGTTGAGGCTGACAAGCATGTTGGTTGGTCGTTGCTTGACCGGCCTGTTTAGGTAGGTGTGTTTGTGTGAAACCTCTTTAAGCCTAAGCAATTATCTCATAACTGTTGGAAAAATTATAATTACTGCAGAATTGTTTGTCTGTAAGATATTGCATTATGTGATATCTGCAATATCTTATGACCACAAGATATCGCAAGATCAACACATTTTCACCACGAATTCAAAGCTCTGTATTACCTTCTTCCTGTCTGTGTGTTCGGGCAGTGTGACAAGCATATCTCAAATCCAGAGATTTAAACTCAAGTACAAGATTGCGATATCCTACATCCCTAGGCTATCGCAATGTGAGGTATCGTACAAATGAATAGTTTTGCGGTAATTATATATTTTTAACAGTTTTAAAACGATTGTCTGAATTAAAACCAGCTGTAAGGTCATTATCCCAAGAGGATTTTACGGGGAAATTCCCCAAGTGGCCGCTGTACAAAAACATCCCTTCTAAGTCGCACAACACAAACGAGTTTAGTCATACTTACTTGGTTCTTTTTTTTTTTCTTTTATACTTGAGAAGAGTGATGCTAGTATCGTTCGTCTCTGATAAGGCGACGCTAGCGTCACTCCCCATCTCTATCTCTTCCTCATCCTCTAATAATGTCTTCTTCCTCTGCAACATCCCCAAGCAACCCTGTCAACAACACTGTCCTAGAGGAGGAGGAGGAGGAGGCAGCAGTTCCAAAACCAAAAACAAAACCACAGCTGCCGATGCGGCCCATGGAAACCCTCTCTCGGTGCTCCATATCATCGGGAAACCCCTGTCTGGATCTCTTCAACACGTTGTTCCAATACACCTCACTACCACCATTAGAGACGCTGAGGGAGCTGCTACGGCGTGCTTGGGCCCACAATCCTCTCACCACCCTCAAGATCATCCTCTGTCGTGGGTGGCTGCAGGACATCTGTTTCTACAAAACGTTAGGTGGTTTGCCATCACCAATAACTGTACTATCTCATCGTCATCCTCTTCCATGAAGTAGCCCGCCCAGATGCTTTGGAAATCGAAAACGAGAAGAGTGAGTTGCTGGGGATAGGTTACTCATACCTGCGCCAAAGAGCATTCGAACGGGTTTTGGCACAGAAAGAGTGACTCAGGCCCGAGTTGGCAAGGAGGTTCCTGGAAAGGTACAATTCCTCCTGTCTCTCTGATTTCTTGGCTTAGTCGTGAAGAACCGATATTGGGTATTGAAATCGAGAGAGTTTAGGAAGATTGGGCATGTGGCAAATTGGTAGAAGACACGGACTACTAGAGATGTTAAAAAAAGGGGG
This sequence comes from Camphora micrantha, assembly GCA_003546025.1. Lineage (NCBI taxonomy): Eukaryota > Viridiplantae > Streptophyta > Magnoliopsida > Laurales > Lauraceae > Camphora > Camphora micrantha. The sequence continues at coordinate 12,646,131 of QPKB01000011.1, read as the reverse complement.
ATTTTGTAAGTGGGTATATATATTAAAAGTGACAATAGCGTCACTTAATTTTTTATCCAGCGACGCTATTGTTGCTATGAAAAACTACTAAAAAAGAAAAGAAAAAAAGGATGGGAGAAATATTTTCAGGTCGTGTGAGTCACAGGACACTATTTTATTAAGGAGAATTTTCAAGTAAAATCCTCAATAGAAAAGTAGGGTGTCGGGTTTTGGACCAACACATTTAGACTTTTTGATGGCATCATTCTTGAAACTTAAAACGGTTAGAAATAGGTGGGCCTTGTAGACAGATTTTCAAAACTTTTGACCCATTTGATTCAGGGATCAAGTGCCCATAAGACCACAAATCATATCCAGGATGCAATCCCTCAATCTCATCAATCATGTACAGCAATATAACCTATCTAAAAGACAAAAAACCAGCAGCACCTCGCAACAAAATAATCAACAAGTAGAGAAGCATATTATACCTTTGGAGCCCGGTAGTGCTCTAATGGAGGCGAAGACAATTAATTTGATCAAGAACCCTTCTTGAAGCAATTTGGGATTTCCAAGACCTTGTTGTCTTCCTCGCTATGACCCGCTATCAGATCTCTTTTCTCAAGAAGACTGGTGGAAACTTCAAGAGAAAACTCTACTAGAAACTCCAAAGAACTAGAAGAGAAAGAGAGGAGAGAGAGGTATGCAACTATTGCACAAAAGAGGGGACTGGGCGTGAATTCCAAGTTTGGACGTCCAGACCCCTTTTGTCTCCTTTTATAGCTTTTGCAACTCCTCTTCTTACTAATTAACTAGAAGTCCTACTTCCATAACAATTAGTAACTTTCTCTTCCTACTATTACCACTATTAGAAGTCTTACTTCAAATAGAAATGGTAACAAACTAATTCCTTCCTCTTTGAATTCAAGTAGGATTAGTATCTTAATAACTTGGGCTAGCGTGGGGACCACTAGGGATTCCATAGAAAGCTGACTCTAACTAGGACATCGCGACCCCACATCTCATGTGCAATCCGGGCCCATAGTTAATTGCAAATAATACCACTAAATAAATGCAATTGCACTCCAGTCTTAAGAATAAATTATAATGAAAACCTTAAACTTCCTGATTCCCATAAGTATGCTCATCTATCAATATTCATGGATTAGTTGGACTAAAATTGTCCAACCAATTTAAATCCACATCTTATTTTCCTTGAACGCCAATTAATCATAGTGATCATCAGTACCATCCAATTAACTTTTAATCGAGATGGTTGCGCACTTACTAATGACAAATTCATTAATTGGCACAAGAAGATAATATAGATAAATTCCATCTTGACCATTGAATGTTTCCACAATTCTACTACCACGTGCCCAAGGCACCGAGGTGTTTACGTACAGTTGGCCTCACTCATTGGTGACTCAAAATAAATGAATAGGTATGAGAGAGCAAACCTTAAACTCAATGCAGTATTTCATATGGTGCTTCTCGTAGTCCTTCAATACATTCAATGTACCAGCACCGTGATCTAGAATCTTACATTCTGATAATCGAGACAAATCACACTATCTCATAGTGATCAAAGTGCTGCAACCTTATCAGATGAAATACCCAGTCTCATCAACCGGTGATGATATTTAAGTATAAGATTTGTGACACATGTCTCCCGTGTGTGGATCTCATTTATACACATACATCACATCTAATATACTAATGAGACCCGGTTCAACTCATAAACCATTATGTCATATGTATTGGTCATATGCATTAAGTAATAAAATATCATTCATCTCATGAAAAGAAATCATGATATTATTGATAAATAAAGAAATTAATCAATTTATTACATTATCTGATGGATTGAGTCCATACAATCTAACAAAAACTTTATTGAACCTTGTTACCACCTATAAAATAGTAAAGATAACATATAGGGGAAGCCCAGTCGGTTGGATACCATGTTTTTCATCATCCAACTGAGGTTTCTCATGGGTTCCAGGCCCCTTTGCCATATGAGTTTTCTTTTTATTGACAAGATACTCCAACACATACACGAGCACCCCCACACACACTTCACGATGTCTCTAACTAGAGGAAGAACAGGCAGGAACTTAAAATAGGTCATTAATCTCAAATTTCAATCATGCAAATCAATTTTAGTCGGGTAATGTTGCTATAGTAGATATAGCATACTAGTCATCCAATTGTTCAGATTTTATACCGGACAACTGAATGTGCTTGCTTTAGCAGATTGCTTATTGATGTAGAACCAAGGAAGCTTGATCTAATTTAGTTGAGTCCATACCTTGGCCTAAATCCTTCAGAATAAAATCTGTTTTCCTTTTTTTTTTTTTAAAGAAAAGAAAAGGTCTACTCTAAATCTTTAGCTAGAACCCTAAATCCTCTGCCCAACTCAGCTCCATATGCGGTCCCAACATAAAAAATGAAGAGAGAGAGAGAGAGAGAGAGACTGTAACGGTGTAACCTTGACAAATAGAAAAAGCCGAAACTGTAAAACGCAATGTAAAAGGTTTGGATAAATGAATTTTGGATTATCCCTATCATAAACAGAATCTGTTTATTAGTTAATAATGGACCAGCACAAGCAGTTCAATATGTGATCAGACCTAAATTTAGTTAGGCACTCCTGTGATGGAATCAGGGGCGAAGCGAAAGAAAAGAAAAAAAAAAAAAAAAAGCACTTGATCACACGCCTTACACTCCCCTTTTAGAATCCTTTTTGTCGCACATTAATCCATCATTTCAACTGGGCGATCCCATGAAATGAGGAGAGATACATGCACAGAATGATATTCCAAACAATACTACCCACCCGGCACCCAGTCAGATAATGGAGGAGATTTTCCGGGCAGCATACCACGGAAAGTGGCTGCCGCTGGTGAGAAAAAACGCAAGAATTAAATTCATCAGCGGCGAGAAACAAAAAATCATATAGCGGAGCGGATCCCAATTCCCAAGCAATGATGATGATCATTAAACTAAAAAAAGGCAAAGCAAAATCTGAATTATAAGAGTCCCTCCCGTCCCAGTCAATTTATAAAATAAATATCAAAAGCAACTGCAGTCCACACCAACCAAGCGAAAAAGACAGAGAGATATGATGATGCCTTTCACTTCACGCCCACAAAAAGGGTACACTCATGAGTCACGACTCCACCGACCCACCCAAAAAACACCGCTCGCAAGTCACAACAATCCTATTCCTATCGCGTCAAATCAAATGAAAAGGTCAGCCCCATATTGCCACTAGTACTAGTGGAGTAGCTATTTAAAATAAGAATAATTTCCCTTCTAATCAAACTTGAGTAATGTCATATGGCCAAATTTTTTATACAAAAGTTTGGACAAATTTTTTATATAAAAGTTTGTACAAATCATATGGCATGGTTTGAATATCTATACATATAATTTGTTCAAAATTCTATTTAAAAAATTTATTCAAATAGACTTTGTTTGATCAAACTCAGCCCCCTCCCCCTTGAAAATGGAAATAGGAATTGGAATGAAAATTGGAATAGGAATTGGAAATGGAAAAAAATTATGCCACCAGCGAGCGAGCTGCTGTGCTGTCTAAGCCTGATTAGCTGTGGCAGTGCCAGTGGCACCAGCGCGCATGGGCTTCATCATGAAGCCGCCCACGGTTTTGTTGTTGTTGTTGTTGGACGGCAGGCTGCAATCCTCATCATCGTACGCGTAGGCAAACCCGCCATGCCTAGTCAAATCCATGCCCGCCATCTCATCCTCCTCGGAGATCCTGAGGAGACCCATTCGGCGGAGGATGTAGAAGAGGGACCCCATCAGGGCGCTGACCCACCCCGTGATGACGAGGATCTGGATCACGTGGGCCGCTAGCAGCCTCCCACCACCCCCCAGGAAAAGCCCATACGGCCTGCCCGGCTTGCCCGGGTAGACCTGGTTCACATACTCCTCCTTGGCGAACAGGGCCGTGAAGACGATCCCCCACGCGCCGCAGCCGCCGTGAAGCTGGGCGGCCTCGAGCGGGTCGTCGTACCCTAGCCTCTCGGCCAGCTTGTTGCAGCCGATCAGGACGGCGGCCGCCACGAACCCGCAGACGATCGCCGCCCACGGGTCCACCACGGAGCACCCGGATGTGATCGCCGCGAAGCCGCCCAGGAGACCGTTGCAGACGTCCGTCACGTTCCAGTGCCCCGACATGAGGCGCTTCCCGAACAGCGTGGTGAGGGCGGCCGTGCAGCCCGCCAGCGTCGTCGTGACGGCGGTCCTTCCGACGGCGCTCCACTGGCCGTAGTAGGAGCCCCCGTCGCCGTAGCTCTTGAGGATGTTGAGGAAGGAGCCGGGGTTGAAGCCGTACCATCCGAACCAGAGGAGGAAGGTCCCGAGGACGACGAGGGTGGCGCTGTGGCCGCGGAGGGCGATCGGGCGGCCGGCGTGGTCGAAGCGACCGATGCGCGGGCCCTCGATGAGAGCTCCCCAGAGGCCGGCGATGCCTCCGACCATGTGGACGACGCCGGACCCGGCGAAGTCGATGACCCCGCTCCCGAAGAGGAGGTTGCTGTGCGTCGGGCTGGCCCACCCGTCGCTGGACCAGAACCAGTGGGAGACGATGGGGTAGACGAAGCCGGTGAGGAAGGAGGAGTAGATGAGGTAGGCGACGAACTGGGTCCGCTCGGCGATAGAGCCGCTGGTGATGCCGGCGGCGGCTATGGCGAAGGCCCACTGGTAGAGGAAGTTGCTGTAGTCGGCGGAGGAGGAGGTGATGCCCTGGAGGCCGAAGTAGTGCTTGCCGATGAAGGTGTTGGAGGGGCTGCCGAAGGCGAAGGCGAAGCCGAAGAGGTAGTAGAAGAGGCCTCCGGTGGCCGCGTCGAGGACGTTGGTGAGCATGATGTTCATGGTGTTCTTGGCCCGGACGGAACCGGCGCAGAGCATGGCGAAGCCGAGCTGCATGGCGAAGACGAGGTAGGCAGAGAAGAGGAGGTAGGTGGTGTCCACGGCGTAGGTCGTGTCGGAGAGCCTGGCGGAGATGGTGTCGAAGCGGTCGCAGATGTAGGTGGCGGCGGTCAGGTTGGTGGCGCTGCCGAGGAGGGCGCCAAGATCGGTGGCGTTGCAGGTGAGAGCCGCCGCCATTGCCTTCTAGTTTCAACTTTCAACCCCCAAGAGAGCAAGAGAGAGGGATAGAGATGGACTTCTTTTGTGAGATTTCCTTCTTTGTTAATCTTAGTTTAGACTTTAATATGTAGAGTTTAGACTTTAGAGTGGGTTTTTGTGAGATTTTGTGCTTTTTAATAGGGAAATCAGTTTTTTCCTACTTTCCTTTTCCGTGAATCTCTCTCTCTTTCCTAGTTCCTACTGTAAATCGATTTTTTCCTGCTTTCCTTTTTCCGAGATTTTCTCTATTTCGTACTATTCTTAGGTAGTGTTTGGCATCTATGATATCTACCTCTTTTTCACTAAAAGAAACTGATTAAAAACTTGGGTAAATTCGGGAGAGATCCCTCAGTACCGTGTTATGAAGTCTCTAGTACACAGTTTAAGGCCTAGAGTCCCTTGCGCATGGAATTAATTCAGGCGGTGGTCCCTAAGCATGTGACATCAGATTTTTTATGACTCATTTGCCCTTCTAACCATTTAAATGGGCAGTGGTCCTTAAGCATGTGACAGCAGATTTTTTATGACTGATTTGCCCTTTTAATCATTTAAATGGGTGTTATGCAATTTAAATCTGGGTTTTAACTCCAACTCAGTGTCTTTCCATACAAAATATTTGTTTTCAAACTGGCTACGATTTTAAACACAGATAAATTTATATAAACTCATATAAACTTATGCCAAAGTTAAATAAGTTCGCATCAAAGTTAGATAAATTCACAGCAAACTTAGATAAATTTACTTAATTCTTATCAAACTCAGATAAATTCAATGCAAACACAAATAAATTCATATCAAATTTAGAAAAATTCATACAAACACAGATAAAATCATGCCAAATTCAGATAACATTATGCCAAAGTCAGATAACACATACAAAACACTTGTTTTCAAACTGGCTAATGATTTCAAGCACACATAAATTCATATAAACTCATGCCAAAGTTAGATAAGTTCCCAACAAACTCAGATAAATTCACAACAAACTCAGATAAATTTATATAAACTCATGCCAAAGTTAGATAAGTTCCCATCAAAGTTAGATAAATTCACAGCAAACTCAGATAAATTCAAAGCAAACACAAAAAAATTCATATCAAACTTAGAAAAATTCATACTAGAAACAGATAACATCATGCCAAAGTCAGATAACATTATGCCAAAGTCAGATAACATATACAAAACACTTGTTTTCAAACTGGCTATGATTTCAAACACAAATAAATTCATATAAACTCATGCCAAAATTAGATAAGTTCCCATCAAAGTTAAATAAATTCAGAGTAAACTTAGATAAATTCATATCAAACTTAGAAAAATTCATACCAAACACATATAAAATCATGCCAAAGTCAAATAACATTATGCCAAAGTCAGATAACACATAAAAAACACTTGTTTTCAAACTGGCTATGATTTCAAACACAAATAAATTCATATAAACTCATGCCAAAGTTAGATAAGTTCCCATCAAAGTTAGATAAATTCATATAAACTCATGCCAAAGTTAGATAAGTTCCTATCAAAGTTAGATAAATTCACAGCAAACTCAGATAAATTCATATCAAACACAAATAAATTCATATCAAACTTAGAAAAATTCATACCAGACACAGATAAAATCATGCCAAAGTCAGATAACATTATGCCAAAGTCAGATAACACATACAAAACACTTGTTTTCAAACTGGTTATGATTTCAAACACAAATAAATTCATATAAATTCATGTCGAAGTTAGATAAGTTCCAATCAATGTTAAATAAATTCACAGTAACTTAGATAAATTCATATCAAACTTAGAAAAATTCATACCAGACACAGATAAAATCATGCCAAAGTCAGATAACACATACAAAACACTTGTTTTCAAACTGGCTATGATTTCAAACACAGATAAATTCATATAAACTCATGTCAAAGTTAGATAAGTTCCCATCAAAGTTAGATAAATTCACAGTAAACTTAGAGAAATTCATATCAAACTTAGAAAAATTCATACCAAACACATATAAAATCATGCCAAAGTCAGATAGCATTATGCCAAAGTCAGATAACACATACAAAACAGTTGTTTTCAAACTGGCTATGATTTCAAACACAGATAAATTCATATAAACTCATGCGAAAGTTAGATAAGTTCCCATCAAAGTTAAATAAATTCACAACAAACTCAGATAAATTCGTATCAAACTTAAAAAAATCCATACCAAACACATAAAATCATGCCAAAGTCAGATAACATTATGCCAAAGTAAGATAACACATACAAAACACTTGTTTTCAAACTGGCTATGATTTCAAACACAGATAAATTCATATAAACTCATGCCAAAGTTAGATAAGTTTCTATCAAAGTTAAATAAATTCACAGCAAACTTAGATAAATTCATATAAACTTATGTCAAAGTTAGATAAGTTCCCATCAAAGTTAGATAAATTCACAGCAAAATCAGATAAATTCAAAGCAAACACAAATAAATTCATATCAAATTTAGAAAAAATCATACCAAACACAAATATAATCATGCCAAAGTCAGATAACATTATGCCAAAGTTAGATAACACATACAAAACTTAGATAAATTCACAGCAAACTAAAAAAAAAAAAAAAACCTCATTTAAAACCAAGTTCAATGTTGAATACATTTTAAAGTCATATAAAATCATGTGAAATCCATTTAATTTCATACCAAACTCATTATTTTATAAGAAACTCAGATAAACTCAATAAAAACTCTAAGAAAATGTTTTCAAAGTCACATAAATTCGTTGGAAACCTTGTTTAATTGATAGCAAACGTAGTTAAATTGAAATCAAACTCAGAAAGATTCTTGTCAAAGTAAAATAATTTCATTTCAAGCTCAGATAAATTCAAACCAAAACTTAGATAAACTTATGTCAAAGTCAATTAAATTTAAGTCAAAATAATTCGGTTGATCGAGGTTACTGATGTGTTGATTTTGCTTCTTTGGTCGGAGGTCCCTCAACTCTTGACTTTAATGCAAACAGCCCACAAAAAAAAGTCATGCAGCCAAAGGTCCCTCAAACACAATCTCATACATGAAATGTCCAACTTGCCCTTCCATTGATTGTCTCTTTATTAACATAACGCCAACGAAAGCGATAAGAATAAGATCAAAACAGTTTCGAATCTTCTCAAACAAGAAACCTTCGAAGCAAAAAGCGACGTTTCGTCTTTGTGATTGCATGCAGCGAAGAACAACGTACTTAGCCCTAAAAATTTCGAAAACTTTCCATACATTAACTGTTTCATTGCAAGTTTCTGTCTGCATCAAAGATTTCTTCGATTTCATGGAGAAGAAATACAAGAAAGAAGACATCCAAACCCTAGTTGCATGCGCTGGTTGTTTGACTGTAGAAGCGTTTCGAAAAGCATAAACAATAGTTCAAACTACTTATTTCCCTTGTAAGTTGAAAATTTCTTCCTCCTCTGGTATCGGAAACCCATATTACTGTTAATCGCAATTTGAAATTTCTTGTAGCGTTCTTTGTGGTTCCTTTTCTAATAACGAAAAGCTTTTCAGGAAATGGCGAGAACAAAGTCTTCCTTACTTTTGGAACGCCAGAAGCAACAACAACAGGAAGTAGAAGGTATCCAAATAGTTTTTTCTTTTCCATATACTGTCTGTAATTTTTATAGAATGTTTTTTGTATATATTCGAAATGTTGTACCAAATGTCGAACATTCATTGCTACTTTCTCAATTTCAACTTAATTTATCTTAGATTTTTGACAAATTTCTCGTCTTGATTAATTCCCCTCAATTAATCTCAGAATTTAAGTGAGTTTGTTTTACCTTTAAATTAACTTCAACTGATTTTAATTGAGTTTGTGAGTCAATGACACAAATCTATAAGTTTATACGATTTGAAACCAGTTGCTATTGTTTTTATGGGATTTGTATACAAAACTTATCATTCTTTTTTGTATACATGTAACTGAATTTATCTGTGTTTTGAGTGAACTTGAATCATTGTACAACGACTTTATCTGAGATTAAAGCAATTGGATATGATTTTGAAATGAAAATTCACTAGAATTAAAATGTATTTATATGTGCCTGGTTTCTGTTCACCTGTTCTTAATAAAATAGGATAAACTTATGTCCCTATTTAACAGAGTTTGTTTGGCTTTCACTTAATTTTACTAGATCTTATTCGATTTTGTGAGTTAGTAACATAAATAAATGACTTTATTTCAGTTTCTAATCAATACTTAATATGTTTTTATCAATTTTATACAAAGCTTATGCCTTCGTGTTTAATTTATCTGAGTTTCTATCAAATTTATCTGTGAGTATATGCAAATTATCTAAGTTCTGTATCCAATTTATCTGACTTTATGTTGAATTTATCTGCATTCTGAATGGACTTGAATCAATGTCTATTGACTTTATATGGCACTCAAACAAATGCATATGAGTTTGAATTGAAAAATAACATAAATTATATTGTATTCATAAATGCCTGCTGTGAAATTATATATTCTTAATAGATTTAGATAAACCAATGTCACTATTTAACAGAGTTTGTTTGGCTTTCACTTAACTTTATCATATATTATTGAAGTTTGTGAGTTAGTAATACAAATAAATGACTTTATTTCAGTTTCTAATCAGTACTTAATATGTTTTTATCAATTTTATACAAAACTTATGCCTGCGTGTTTAATTTATCTGAGTTTCTATCAAATTTATCTGTGAGTATATGCAAATGATCTGAGTTCTGTATCCAATTTATCTGACTTTATGTTGAATTTATCTGCGTTCTAAATGGACTTGAATCAATGTCTATTGACTTTATCTGGCACTCAAACAAATGCATATGAGTTTGAATTGAAAAATCACATAAATTATATTGTATTCATAAATGCCTGCTGTGAAATTATATATTCTTAATAGATTTAGATAAACTAATGTCACTATTTAACAGAGTTTGTTTGGCTTTCACTTAACTTTATCATATATTATTGCAGTTTGTGAGTTAGTAACACAAATAAATGACTTTATTTCAGTTTCTAATCAGTTCCTATTATGTGTTTCTGAGTTGTATACAAACCTTATATGTATTTTTCTTTAATTTATCTGATTTATGACATGTATCTCTGTTTATATGCAAATTAACTGACTTTCTATCCAATTTATCTGAGTTTATATTCAATTTATCTGAGTCTTCTGTAATTTATCTGTCTTATGTTTACACTTTTTTAAATTTTAAATGATATGAATCTCAGTTATTTTACTGTATGCAGCAGGAAAACATAACAAGAGAAAAAGGGTACAGGATAAACCATTAAGAAATACACCAGTGAGTATAGAGAAGAAGGCTAAGAAGACTACCAATCATTACCAATTCAGATCAAACTTGGTGTCAACTGTGACACTATTTCAAAGTATAAAGCCATTGGTAACTGAACAGCATATAGTTGAATTAAAGAAGACTTCTTTCTGGAACCTAATAGAGAGCATGTTGGACAGCAAAATCTCAGAACAGATGTGCAGAAAGTATGACAAGGACATTATGTTGATCCTTGATACATACAACAACCAAAGAAGGCAATTCAGACTAGGGAGGTCCTATGTGCTCTTCACTGCAAATGACATATCTCTCATATTCGGAATACCAAATGGAACAAGAACACTTGATTTGAAGTATTCAAAGAGGAAAACATCTAAATTCATATATAGAAGATTCAATACCGGTTCAAGGGTGTCTGCTCCACAAATAAAGCAACAGCTCCATCTAGCATTAAATGGAGAATCAGAAACTGACATTGCTGATGTTGTTAGACTACTGTGCCTGTATATCCTTGTCGTGATCTTTTTTGCAACCTACGGAAACACAATAGGATGGGCATACGTGGGTTACGTTGAAAATGACATGGATATGAAGCACTATGCTTGGGTAGAAGAGATTTCAAAATTTCTGATGGAGTCAGTACACAGCAGGAGTCGTGGTTCTGATAGAGTCATTGGGTGCCTTATTGCATTACCGGTACGACATACAACTACCAATTTACACATATGAATTCGAATCTACAAATAATAACTGATATACATGCCTTTTCTGATTTTGTAACAATATTGGTTGTGTGAGCACACAACAATTATCACCCCAAATGATTCAATGCATTCGCCAAGGATACTAAAGTGGAATCTAAGGACAGTGAGTATGGCACTTAGGAAAAGGCCCCTTCATTCACTGCTAGCTACTGAGGTATTGTTCTCAATTTTTGCTACCTAATTTGATCTAAGTTTTTTAATCTAACATGCTCACCGTAACACTGTTACCAAATGCAAGTCCTCAGTGACGAATTGAATAGCATGCTTCTTGAAATGCAGCAATTCCAGTCCTTGATAGACAGTGGCATTCATGATGAGAGAGGCATAATAGATATAGAAGGAAAGAAAGAAGTAACAGAAAAAGAAAAACATGAGATAGCAGAGACAGAGGAAGAAAATAATCATAAGGATGGAGAAGCAGATGAAGAGAAAAGCGATGGAGGAGACATGGAAGAAGGGGTAGAAGGAGAAAATGGGGATCAAGGAGAGGATCAAGGGGTAGAAGACGACCAGTGCCGCCCATAAAAGAAGCATTAGGGGAAAGAAGAAAAAGAAAACATTCCAAGGAGATGCATAGGGATTGAACCCTAAAGCATTCTTTAAGGGTGGTTATCGATGAAGCCTAAAGCATGTTTTGACGGTATTAAGATAGGGTTAGTGCAGAAATCAGAACTACATGTGGCGGGTACAAATTTCGAACTTTCCTTCTCAAAATTGATATTCGTGACAAGTGTTGAAAATGATTTGGGGTAGGAAAATTAGAACACTAACTAGTACTTTTTCTGATCTCCACATTGCCAAAAATATAGAGGACTGGTGATAGGGTAGGAATGAAGCAACAAACAAACTATTCTGTCAACTGGTGCCATAAGGAAAAGGCACAAACTCATTATAATTTTCATGGAGGTTACCCCAATTGTATCAGAGACACATGACCCTTTAAATCTCTGTTAGCAGGCAGAGATGAACAGAATCGTGCACTTGGAGCCACCAAAGCATGATTGGTTGGTGAGAAACTAACCAGAGGTGGAAGGCATTCATCTTACCAAATCCAACTTCCCAAAGAGATGTAAGAATCTGACCTCTTTGAACACCTCATGTACCTATAACATTCCATGGGTAGAGTAAATCAGGTGACACCAAATACACATTTCAACACTTTCTAGGGTAGAGCCCGGTCGGTGCACAGTTCGCAACTCGCACATTTTTTTTAGCGTCAAGCCGTTCCTACATATTCTCAAAAATTTCAACAAGGGACGCCTCTGCTGCTTTTCAAACATCTGATGATTTATCCTACATAAGTTTACACGGATTGAATATTAGGATTCTGTATCCATATGTTTTATCCTACATAAGTCCAAGAAATCTACTTTTATGTTGAAAAGTCATCATTCATTACAGGACTATAAACTTAAGTTCTAAGACTTTAAAATCTTAATCAGTATATGTATCTTTGTACTGAAGCGGTAGAATGGCCTTAATTCTTAGCTGCAACAGGCGCATAAGTGGATGGATGCACGTGGGACTGAAAATAGTCAGTGTAGTTGATTAGAAAGTTTGAGCAAGAGTAACAACAATGCCCCAGGTAGAAGGTTTCTACAGCCCCATTAAGCATAGTTAATATATTAATGCAGCAGCCAGCAGGCTATCCAGGCTCATAAAAGAATGGCTAGTAAGAGTGGGGCCCATGAGACACACTAATGGAACTCATTTAAAAAATGGGGTTTTCTTCTAATTGCATACTACTATTTGGAAAAGAGCTTTTGGTCAAATAAATAGCTTTGGACAAAAAGAAAAAAACTATCTCCTGTCAAAATTCAGTATATATGAATTTCGAATTTCGTCACCAAGCTTGTAAGATTTAAATCAAATAACCACTTTAATGAAATGTGAATTTAAAAGTGGGAAGAAGAAACACCTCTAGATTCAAGTTATTCTGAACAAGATCAACAGTACTTCGTAGGATTTCCCTTCCTTGCAGAAAATACATGCGTTTGAAAATTGCAACTATGACTCATCTGTCCAATAAATATGGGGTACACAAAACATGGGTACATTCACCATCAGGATTCGGCTCTATGAGCTTAACTTCACTCATTGTGAATAAGTACATTACGTAGACCAAATCTGTGATACTGTAACTTCATCTTACTTGAAGTGTTATGAGCTCTGCAAGTGGCTTTGCATAAAATCTTGAATTGGAAAAGCCTAAGCATCCATATATACTGAATCACAAGTAAAATGAAAACTGTTAGAAAAATTGAATTAATCACAGAGATCAATTTAAGGAGAATGTTCCGGCACTGAGTAACAAAGAAAAAACCATCTGGATGCCCAGAAGTAGACAATAACAAAAAAGGCAAATGACATATCCACCCAAATGTTTTGGACATGTACACACACACACACCCCTTTCTTTCTAGCTTGTGTGGCATTAGAATAGCAGATCTGTGTATTATTCTATTGTAAATAATAGAAAGGAGTATCAGAAAAAATGGGAGCAAAAAAACATAATATTGTAATACTACTATGTTTTGACTGTCCAATCACACTTCAAGTGATTGCTGTCAACTAAATGATAATGGGTTACCTTAGGCAGCAGTCCGGTTGTTTTACAAGATGGCAAACTGGGAATTGACCCATCAGGAGATTTTTGAACAGTTGTGAAGCAAATACTCTTGCACAACACAAGAAAGAATATTCTAGAAGTCAGAATCTTTCTCAAAATAAATTGTTAAAAGTAATGAAAAAAAAGGTAAACAACCTGAATGACTGAAGGATAGAGACTATTGAAGTCCAAAAGCAATCTGTACTTGTCATATAAGCCTTTTTTTGACTCTAGAACCAATCCACCGGCATAGGCCGGACCCATTTTGCCTTTCCCATCAATATATTGAGCATCATTCTCAAAATCATTGATATCATCTTCGCCCTCTGCATTGTGCACTCTTAGTTTAATCGAATTTGCCTCCTTCCCACGTACAGAAATCTTATCAGGGACCATATACTTCTTTGCATGAAATTCATGCAACAACAGAAATTCCACTCTTTGTGCCCTAGCACCCTGTTGGAAATGACAATTCGATAGTAGGTAGAAAGTCAAAGAACAGAGTCTTCTCACCCACGACAGATTCTATCTGCATATAAAAAACAAGGAAATTCACAGTTCTCAGGATATATAAATGGGCATATTATACAAGATAGATTGGAAAAAAATAAAAGAAAAGAAGACTGCATCTGTGATTAATTTATAGAGAAACACAAATACAACTCAAACAGGAAAAAGATTTAGAGATCAGAAGGAAATCCATACAACTTTTTGTTAATGGAAAAATTCGCTTCTTATTAACATTTGTGTGTGAAAGATAACCAACCTGCAAGGGATTTGCTAGTTTTGAAATGTAGCAAGGGATTTTCTCGTTTTTCAATAACCACAAGCCTATAGTTTGGTGAGGTTAGTAATGTCTTGTATTATTGTCCAGAAAATCCCTCATCCATTCATTCACCAATCAGCCAGTCAGTCATTCACTATAGCCATCGGCTAAGGTCTCTAGGATGGGAGTTTTTATTGAAAGAGGAAATGGAAGAAAAAATAGTAACATGATATCTAGCACCTCATTGGTGATTTGGGTTGGATTTCTTTTTTATTGTATGTACTGTCCCTTGATCTATGTTCAAAGATCCTAACTTTCTAGGACTTGGGTTCTAAAGTTCTCACCCTAAAGTTCAGGCTACACTTTGTAAGTCTTGGGTTCTAATATTCTATTCCCACAGTATAGGGCCCTTTTTTCTTATCAAAGCTTGCTTAGGTTTTAAAAGGTTTTTGTGAGGCTTTGTGATTTGGGTTGTGGATCTCTGGCTTTGAGGTGAAAAGGCATCTATGGTTAGCACTTTGATGGATTCTTGCAGTGCCACCTTAACTGCAACTGCCCATATGGGGAAAATTGGCAATGGAGAGAGTGAAATTTTGAGGCAGAGGCTGAAAGGGAGCATGAAAAGTTGTATATGGGGTACTAAGCTGGGGAAGAGTATGAGAAATGGGGTTTGAATGGGTAAAGTTGGTGATCCTGTCTGTATCCATACAGATGTCAACGAAGAGACTTTGGTAACCGATTACCATCCAAGGTTTCATTTCCTCATAGAAAACTATCATGATTAGGTGTAGCCATTACTGTTTTTCAATTTTTATTACCTTTCTTGCTCCCCTGAAGAGAGAAATGGTACCGGTTTCTTCATAATCTGATTTGAGCTTATAAATTTGAGCTTCATTGTAGCATTGATTGAGAAATCCCAGTTCTAAAAAACCAAAGATGGTGTTGATTGAATTGCTGGAAGCCTGATTTATTGCAGCATCTCCAATTAAACGCATCTCATCAGTGAAGGCCACACACGATGGTGTGATTCGGTTGCCTTGATCGTTTGGTATGATTTCAATCCTATCATATTTCCATACAGCAGCACACGAATAAGTTGTACCAAGATCAATTCCAATGGCTAAATCATTGTTTCTCCCTTCCATCTAGAACCTGCAGCGGTGGAACTAAAATTGCAAATGAAAATAAAAGCAAGGGATCAATGAAGGAAATAGAAGCTACAATGCTATTACCTGCACATCAAAAGATGTGCCAGATGGAATTATGTTTAGTTTTTTTTAATATCCCAGCGAAGGGGGTTGGGACCCAAGAGAGAACCCACACATGGAAAGGCAGCCCACTTAGGTAGAAAAAGAGCGTGCACAAACAAAAAGAGGTGACGTACCTAGGTTCGAACCCCAACCCCAAGCAAATAGGTAAGAATTGACCCTCCTTACCACTTGGATAAAGAGACACTCTTAGAACTATATTTAGTTAATCTCCCTTTTTGCATTCATTTTCTATTATTAATGCATATGATCCAAATTTCTGGAAGAAGAGAATGATAATTATGTGTCATCCAAGGCCATATGATGAAATATGAATCTGGTTTGGAGAATTATCAAAATTCAAACAAGTTGCTAAAATTAACAAAACTGATGCATCTTTTCTGAAATTGCTTCAAATTCTCTGACAAACTCATGCAATTTGACATTCCAAATAAGTGGTCTTTTGATCCACACCATAAGCCTGTAAGGACCGTACTCACATGAGTAGTTCTCTTTGATATATATAGCTAATGTTCCCTTTGGTTACCCATAAGAGGGGCAGGAATGCAAGCCTTTCCCCCCTAAAAAATGATGAAAATTTGTGAAGTGTGAAATCCTCTCTTTGCGTGGACACTTTTTAGGGTGCGTTTGTGCAGGTAAGATTTCAACAGAAACGGGCAGAGATAGGGTGCCGGAAATCCAACTTGTTCCCCATTGTGTTTGGGTGCAACGACGATTCCCCTCTTTCGACTTTTCCGGCGGGTTCAGGGTCATTTTCCACGCAAGAAGCGATTTGATTTTCTAACCTCCCCCACTAAGAATTTAACTGCCGCGGAAGAGGAGCATTTCCTCTTCCACAACTCTACACGAACAGACCCCTAGGGGTGAATCAGTTCCCAAGTATAGAAAGAAATTCAAAGAGAGAAAACATGTACCGAACTTGTTGAATTTTGACTTACTATAACAACAGACGATCGTGGTTGAAGCGCTACGGCAAAACCTGTGGTAATCCTACTTTGAAGTAGCTACTGGAAGATACTTTCATGAACCAATCTTCAAGTTTATTTATAGTAAGCGATTGAAAGAGATTGGCAGAAATTTCTTTTTTAAGTCTCCAACCACTCTTATTTTGTTTTTTTGACTTCTTTACTTCTAGTCAGATTATTTAATGGAATCCGGATCTTCTCACATTCATACGGTCCCGGTCTTATAATGGGGACCCACACCTCTTTAATAAATGAATGAGGATATTGGCATGAATGCAAAGACACCCATAAGAAAACAAATTTTGCTTGGCTATCGTCAATCTACTAGTTTATTCCTTTTATAAAATTAAAGAAAAGGACTAAATTATTCGGTCAAGTCATTCTGTTTAATTAAGTTAATTGGTTCATTTCTTTTTCTTATCCTTATTCTTATTCTTATTTTTTTTTTTTGATCGGGGGTTGGTTCATTTCATTACTCTTTCGCTCTGTCACCAACCGGAGGCACCCACCGACTATGTTATGAAATTGTAACCGAATCTTTCAAGTTGGCGATTTTCTTTTCTTTTTTCTTTTTTTTTTTTCTTTTTTTTTTTTTTTTTTTTTTTTTTTTTTTTTTTTTTGGTAGTGCCTTCAAGTTGCAAAGTGTTCATTTTTTGGCACGAATTTTTTATTTTACTTTTTGTTTCCTGGGTTAATCACAAAGGATACTTGAAAAAAAGGTGCCCACCGTATAAATATAAAAAAATAGAGGGAAAAGGTGCCTTAAAATTATGTGAAGAGTTGGAATAAGAAGACCAGCTACACAAACAATAATCATCTAAACAAACAAGAGAGAGAGAGAGAGAGAGAGAGAGAGAGAGAAACCCATCTAGGGATGGGATAGTGCTCAAAAGGTGTCTGGATTTTCTGTTTGGACCAATCCACAGGCACCACGTGGCACACTTGCCACCTCAGCTATTACCTTGTCTTGCTATAAATACAAAAAAAAAAAAAAAACAAAAAAAAAAAAGAAGAAGAAAAAAACCATCTGAATATAGTAGCGTCAACCACACCATTACAAGCCAAGTCTATATGAATCTCAGATTGCAACAAACCAAATTTAAGGTAAATAAATCCCAAGACAAGTGCCACCCATAAAAGAAGCATTAGGGGAAACAAGAAAAAGAAAACATTCCAAGGAGATGCATAAGGATTGAACCCTAAAGCATTAAATAGGTAGCCAGTTAAAAAAAACTAATCAATGGTGTAAAATGAACTTGCTTGTGTGGCCTATGAAAATAAATGGGATCGACTAACTTTTTGCAAGGTCTTCTACATAATAATGTCCACCTGCTGCATGTCTGATGTTACACTTGGGCCACACCAGCATGTGCACCATGTTGAAGGTCACAGGTCAACTACCAAACTCAAAAAAAAAAAAAAAAAAAAAAAGCCTTGAAGGATTAGACTATTTCACAACCAATAGCACATTGACAGAATTACCTGCGTCTGCAGCCATTTGGCAACCTATAATGACCGCACTCCATGGTGACACTGCAGGAAAAAAAAAAAAAAAAAAGGAGATAAAAAAGTCAGTAAAAAAAGATAATCAGAAAAATACATGAGCAATGCCTGGAAGGATATAAGAGCAACGTCTAAATTCATGATGCATGGACAATGGAGCACAATGCATCATGCAAGATACAAAAGCCATTCATACACTCCTACATGATCAGTCTAGACAACATGGATTTCAGAACATAATTAAACAAAGTGAGTATCCCATTGTGAAAGGGAAAATGGACAGAGAATGATATAGGTATAGAATCAATAAGAAAAAAAGAAACAAAACATTATAACACAATCACTGGCAAGTCATCTATTATAATTTTCTCTGCGCACATGATATGTATGGTGAAGAGGAGTATTTAGCTCCTTGCATTCTTGGGAGTGGAGAAAATATTATCAAATACCAATCTAATGTCTAAAGAATGGAGTTACAAAGCAGCCAAAGTTCATTTTAAGTGGAGTTACAAAAGAAGCCAGTTGATTTTTTTCATCTCTCTTGTCTCTCTCTCTAAGGCCGAAAGAGGAGATATTGACAACAACATCTGTGTCAGTGGTTTCCAAGCTTCAACTTGGAGAGAGAGGGAGAGAGATGATGGAAATAGGTGGGCCTTGTGGATAGGATTTCAAAACTTTTGACCCACTTGACTTAGGGATCAAGTACCCATAAGTCCATAAACCATATCCAGGATGCAATCCCTCATACTCATCTATCATGTACAGCAATAATAACCTATCTAAAAGATAGAATACAAGCAACACCATGCAACAAAATAATCTACAACAGATAGAGAAGCAGATTATACATTTATTGTACACAAAGAGATTTAGTAATGGGTAAAGAAATCCTGAGTGATTTTTCTAATTAATAACAGTAAAATTATTCCTAAAGCAATAGACATAACCACAAACTACAAAAAGGAAAGGAAGAAATACACAAAAATATGGAGAGGAGGTATAGACACAACAAGTCCTAACATAAAGAGTTATTTACCTGAACAAACTCAAGGTAAACAACTTCTTGAATATGGGAAAGAGACCCTTGACCTGTTGCAGAGAAAGAGAACCCACATTAATATCTGAAATAGAACAAGACCTGGAAAGGAAATGGGAGGGTGGATAGAAAGGTGAATTAAAAAAATACACCATCCCTAACCTCCAGCTGCAGTCCTAGCCCAACAACAGCCTAAAATGACACACTGATTGTGAGAGAAGTATAAGTATTTCTATCATTGCAAAACATAAAAAGGCCTGGAAAAGAATGACGACAACTCACAATCGATGATTTCATGTGAGTTTTCATGAGAGGAAATGTTATATGTTTGATTTATTAGTCACTGTTATTTTTTGACTCTTGCAATTATGGAGGAATATTTTCCAAAAATGAAATGTGGTATTTTAAATCCAACTATGGAGTAAATGGTTTATCTCAAAGCTAAAAATGAAATGACCATTGTTTGATTTATCCTTCTGGTAGATGCATCACAATCCTGGTCTATCTTTCAAATGGATTTAAAAAACTGATTTCTTTTTGGGACCTTAATGAGGTTGGTTTTTTTTTTTTTTTTAAATCTACCAGAAGGATATAAAGTAACGCAATTTGTCTAGCTTGGTGTTTTTTCAGTAGAGATCCCTATATTGTCTAAAGGAAGCCCAAATAAGCATGATTTAATAAGTTTTTAAAAACAATTATTCTAGCTGATTTTAAACAAAGTAACTGTGGTCCTTCAATGTTTCTTTAACATGCTCCTACTGGCTTCTTTGTCCATGTAAATCACATAATAACTACCAAATTGATGTTTTTCTCCATAACCAACTACACATAAGCAGAGTCATTGGTAATTATATTTATAAATTACAACTAACTTTAGATCCAAGTTAGGATCCAGATAGGTTCATGGGGTTTAGTCACAGACAGGCTTTAATGTCAACCTTAGGCATGTTTGCTGTTGGGATGAAGCAGTGCGCTGTACACTATCTTTTCTATCATCTATGTTTTTTATTTCTTTCAGCTAAATTAGGTTGGTGCTTTCATTTTTTTTTACTGCCTATTCTCTGTTTTTCTCATGCACCGTATCAAGAGAGTCCAACGCCACATTCTAAGCACGCACTTTAGATTCAATCACATACATTTATCATAAATAAATAACATATGGAGCAAAATGAAATATTTATATCATAATCTCTACCAGATTGTCATCTTGTAATGATAGAATTCTACAAACACAAAAAACAACAATCCCAGTTTACTTGGAAAAGAAAGGCAACACTGAAGGAAATGTTCCCGTCACTACTAAATACTGATGGTCTAGACTTCCAATTTCCACAGTTGATAGCACAACATACTTTACTTCAGTATGCACCCATATGCCACTGTCCAGGGAGTGGGAATTAAAAAAGAGACAAATTAACTTGAATTATTGCAAAACAAGGAAGACCTTGTATATAAATAGCTTCAGCCAATCAGAAGAACGCAGAAAATTATCCAGACCCAGATGAAAATAAGCAACACACAAACATTTAACAAACATCAAAAGAGAAGAAAACCAGATGAAAATAAGCGATATAACCCCAAATTTCAAGCAAACTTGACAAAGAATCAACAGAGAAACCTAGAAAGTTATCCAAAAAAACCTAAATGCAAAATAAGCAACACCCAACAAACAAAACCATCAAAATAAGTTGAAAATCACCACCCATCCCAGATTTCAAACAAACTGTTTGAAACCCTAAAACCCTAAGTCCCATCTCAAACCCCATCGTCTGCATCTCCCAAAAATCTCCCAACACCACCAACCAACTCCCACAATCCCTCCGTTTGAAACCCCACCCAACAGAAATATAAATAACAGAGCTAACAAAAACAAATGTCCTGTTTTGCAATATCTTCTTTACAGATAAAATAGAAACAACAATTGGAAACCACCAATCAAAATAAATAATAATGATAATTGGAAGACCACATTAGAAATTAGAATGAAAGAGTTAACAAAAAAAAAAAAAATCAGTGAGGGTGTTCTTTTTTCCCTCTTTTACCTACATGGCCAAACTGTATCAACTCTTGGATACCGCCCACCCACAGCACAACCATGGAAGATCTGATTGTCAAACCCGACCCATCAATGGTGGGTACCACAAAACACAAGGTCAGGATCACTGAGTCCATGAACCACCAACAAAGAGTGCTAGATGGGATGAAAATCGAATCCGGCAAACATACAGCGTATGATTCTGGCCTAAAAACCATTTCTTTTCTTTAATCTACTCATGAAGATACCCAAATCACAGATCTCAGCATTTACCCAGCCCTTTCCAACAGGTTGAATAAGAAAACATAAATACTCAAATGCATGACAACCTCACGATGAACCCCAACAAATCAAAACAAAACAAAAGTTACATAATAATCAGACAACAGCATCGAATTAGTTTATGAAATCAAAGAGATTTCAAAGTAGATGGAAGAACACAGAGAAATGCATTCAACTACAAGTGAAAAGTGAATCTTACAGAAAGAAGAGTTTTAGGGTCTATCGATCTGCTACTACTCAAAGATATTGACGCGAGCAAACGGCATCCTTGCTGCTTGCTGTTCTTGGGCTTCTGCACACGGGTCAGGTCAGAACCGACCAGGAACTGGACAGAACCTGATCTAGCCCAGGCGCGATCTTCTTCTATCTGCTTTTTCTATTATACCTGCAACACAAGCCCTCCTTTCTCTCCGGCCACGTTCCAACGGTGACAAAGACCACCGATCGAAGTCCTGTCCGGTGCTGAAAAACACCGGATCCTTTGTGAATCTAGATTCTCTGAAACTTGGGGGAAAAATAGGGGAAACCCTTCTTCTTCCTCACATCCTCTTTGCAACAGAAACCTGAAAGAAGACCCTGTTGTTCTGCAACAAAAATCTGGGTTCTCTGTAGCCTTCTTCTCTGATCGTTGTTGTTCTACGCACAACAGTGTGCACAGAAGACGCTCCTCTTTCTCTGTTCTCCAGTACACAGAACCTGAGAGCAGTAGTTCAGAATCATCTGGATCCTCTTCTCTGCTACTCCTCAAAGAGATTCGAAGAAGATGCACTGACATTCAAAGAAGACAGAGTAGTCCGGAACCTTCGTTTAGAAGAAGATTGGCGCGAAGGGAATGAGGTAAAAAGGGCACGCTTCATGAGAATGGTGCGAAGGGAAAAAAGGAGAGAGGGAACAATGCCCTAATACTTGAGAAGGGTTGTTTTTTCAATTGAAACGGTTTTTGCCTCTTTGAGCGGTTTGAGACCGTGTCAAAATAGAAACGGATAAAGGTCGTTTCAAACCTCCGTATCTGATTTCAATTTTTGGTGCAGTGAGATTTACGAAGTCGATGGCAATTCGTAAGTTCCATACCTATGCAACTAAGCAACACAGCAGCTAATTTAAAGAAACATTAATAAAAAATGTAGAATAATTGAGCACTATGTCCAATTGCATTTGCAGAGCACTCGTTTGGGGAGGTGAGGGTACACGTGCTGTTTCTTATGAGGACATAATTGCAGTTCTCAGCAGAGCAGAAATGTCAAGCACCGTAAGCATCACAACACAAAAACATTGACAAACTATTGCTTCATTTTACACAATATATGGTCGTGTTTCACACTAGATGCCTAACATTATCTATTTGGAATTGAACATGTTATTGATTGCTACGCTGAGATGCTGTATAGAGAACAGGAAGATATCCACGAGCAACTCAGGACTGTCCATGGGGAAGAAATGCTGCCTCGAGAAAAGACATACTTCATAACAAGTTTATGCTGGGTAAGAGACAATAATTGTGCTAACCATGTCACCATATACTTTATTTTAATATATAATAAACAATAACTAAACAAATCTTAATGTAGAAATTTGTTACTTCACCATCATCGGAAATGAGGGAAAAGATTCTGCACCCTCAGATCTCCCCAAGTAGAACTGCAAACCACAAATTCGTGCTTTTCCCCATGAATTCAAATGGAAAAAGGAAAGATGCTGAGCCTTTCCACTGGACACTGTTGGTGCTTGATCAGAAAGAAGGATATTGGCTACATTACAACTCCTTACGACCAAGATCAGCTAAAACAGTCGATCATTACTTCGAGGATGCACGAATTCTGATATGTCTCATTGACTTAGACATTATTTATATCATTGTCCCATTTTAATGAACAAACACCAAACCAAAATACAAACTTTATTTTTTGTTTTCCTACAGAAACAATAAGTGGAGAACTACAACTATATCAATGTTGAAGACACACAGCCATATGGAGCTCCATTGGTAAGCGTGGATGACGCCCTACAACAGAAAATGGGCTCATAAGTGTAATTGTACAACTACACTAATTTAATTGACTTGACAGTGACTTATTTACAATCAACTAACAATAGCATGTCCTTTTTCAGGGTTGATTGCGGAGTTATCGTTTGTTATCGTATGAAGCAACTTACACACAATCAAATAATTGTTTCAAAGCTGCCACATCACGTCATTGATGGATTAAGGGCAGAGATAGCAAGCAAGTTCCTAAATGACAAACATCGCAGCTGGACAATTGAAAACTTTCATGCCAGGAAATAAACTTATGATGATGATTTCGAACAGCGATGACAAAACTACAGCCATTGGAGAAACAAGTTGTTGGAGAAACATTTTAGTGTAAACATTTGTATATGAAAGTGCCAGATTAACAAACTTGTGAGTGTATTTTTTTTGGTTCACATGAATGTGGGGGAAACAATCCTGTCAATGTAATTTTTACATTTGTGAACAACTGAATGATTTTAATTGTCACATTTGTGGATGAATGTAAAACTTCTTGTCAATCTATTCGTAAATAATTGCTATCCAATGATTTTATCTGAGTTCTGGTATAAATAACTCTGAGATCTGCCAAATTAACCTGACTTCTTATTGAAATTATCTAAGTTCTGGATGAAATTATCTTAGTTCTGAATGAAATTATCTAAATTCTGAATGAATTTATCTAAGTGCTGAATGAAATTATCTGAAATCTGATTGAAATTATCTAAATTCCAACTAAAGTTATCTAAATTCTGAATCAAATTATCTGAGTTCTGAATGAAATTATCTAAGATCTGAATGAAGTTATCTGAATTCTGATTTAAAATATCTAAATCCTTACTGAAGTTATCTGAGGTCTGAATCAAATTATATGACTTTTGAGTGAAATTATCTGAATTCTGCTACATATTAAGGAAATTCCTGCAATCGTAGCTGTTGGTTCCAACTAATCTCAATTGTAATGCAATTTTAATATCAACTTTGAACACTCACTATATGAATTATACACATTGGAAACTAATTACTTATAAAAGTAACAACACATAAAACTGCATTAAAAGTAATGTCAATTTGACTTATTATTCATTAACCAGAATTGATATTGTAATCTATATACAATATTAGACTTCAACTGAAGTCAACATCTAATTCAATGAAATCTCAAATAATAGGCTCCTTGCACGATTTCTTATTGTGACTGCCAATCCGACCACATCGCCCACATTTTATCTGCCGTGTGATCTCCCCTCTTGACAAAATCCTCCTTTTTTTGGCCTACCAGCTGGCCGTTTAACCACAGGTGGGAGAATAACAGCTTCAGCAACTGTTGGTTCTGGCATTCCAACAGTTGGAATTGGATAAATCTGCTCGTCGTATGAAGCCCTAAATGTATGAGTGTGAAAATAGTGATCCACAAAAACATTCAGGTCCTTTCCACTCTTTTGAATCGCAGCACATGCATGGGCACACGGAAAACCATTGATTTGCCATTAATAACAGGAACATATTTGATTAAAAATGTCCACAGTCACTGACGGGTAAGAGTGAACATCATAAACAGTTTCACTCGAACGGCTAACAGTCCACGTCCTTCCAAGTCGGATAGCAGCATCCGGCCTCTTATCCATGTCCGGGCAAATGCCTGACTTCCATCTGCTAGAAACTTCTTTTCTATTAGCCATCTGATACATTATTTGAACCCTTATTGTGTCAACCAACTTTGTAATTGGAAGATGGCGAGCTTCTCTAATCCATGAGTTGAAAGATTCAGATGCATTCGAACACATCTCACCTACCGCTGGCCCTTAAAATAAGATTGCTCCATCTTTCATGAGGCAATCCACAGATAAATCTGTCTACATTGGAACCACCTTCACGCCTCAATGACTGTAGCTTTGCATGGAAGGCAGCAATGGTCGGCGCATATGCACATTCCCGAAGCATCATAACCATTCTCTCTCTAAATTCATTAGTGTAACCACCTGACAACTTGTCCCTCAAATTTGCCTTCAAGTATTGTAGGCAATACGCATGATGGGCAAAAGGAAATACCCTTGAAACACCCTCTATCAAGCCTAGACTTCTGTCAGAAATAAAAGTAATAGTGCGATCCAAAAAAATAACTTTCCTTAAGTTCTGCATAAACCATGTCCAATTGTCCTCTGTCTCTGAGTCCACCACCGCAAAAGCAATGGGAAACAACCCTGTGGCATGAATAAATAAAATTTATATTTCAAATACTATTCAAAATATCAAAACATGGTAATCATGAATAAAAAAAGATGTCCATAATATCAGAAAAAACAGCCTTACAACTTACCTTGATTTCCATTCTTCCCAGTTGCTGCCAACAAGTTTCCCTTGTATCTACCTTTCAAAAAAGTACCGTCCAAAAATAATAGAGGACGAACATGATTAAAACCAGCCATTAAAGCATAGAAACAAACAAATAGACGCTTGAAACACTTAGTTGATTGGTCATAATCCAGCACAAAAAGGCTTCCTGGATTTACCTCCTCCGCCACCTTAATATACCAACAAAGATGGTCAAAAGATAGCGAGGAATCACCGTACAACTTATTTCTTGCCCTTTCGATGCCCCACCATGCATGATGATATGTAATGGTAAGCCCATAATTCGCCTTAAAGTGGTGCACGACATCAATCGGTTTGGTGAGCAGCTTCTCACGAATATAATCGATTATTAAATCTGCAACTGTCTCAGAATTCATACGGCTGTTTTTTGATGTTCGAACTGTTGCACCACATGTATGCTCATTGTTTAATATCCTGATGCAAAAATAGCCAGTCGACTTCTCAATAGATGCATGAACACGCTATCTGCATTCCATCGAATGACTGCGAGAGCATTCAGCTGTCACCCTCACCTTATCATTTTTCACACATACAAATTCAAAACCAACATCAATTGAATATCTACAAAGGACACTTCTAAACTCTGCAACACCACCCTCAAACCTCTGCCCCACTTCTCTAATACCACTTGCCCAGCCCGAAGACAGTAAAAGCTTCTCTTTGTGTGTACAAAACTGTGGAAGAAGATCTGTCTCTATATCTGTATCATCATACCCCACTATTGCTAGGTCATCTTCAGGTAATTCATCAGAATTTTCCTCTTGATCACCATCCTCTGATTCCTGTGATTCTGATACAAATACATCCACTCTTCCCAATCCCATTGAAGACGCCAATATAGACAAGCTCAGTAGATTCGAATCGCTGTCCAACAAGCACTTTGGGTGGCCAGGCAATGCGAAAGTCAAACCGACCATGTTCACTGAAAGATTCTTCCACTTGTTACAAACTTGACGCATCAGATCATCATACCTCATGCTCCCACTAAAATGAATGACGACAGTAAACATGCCATACTTACACAGAAGCAATAACGGCTGTGACATCTATAAAATACAGAATTCAACAAATATTAAGTGTCATCAGCATTGAAAAAAATATGCAGACTATAAAACACTCACATGTTCTGCATAAATTTATCTAGGTTTAAGCCAAATTTAAGTAGCATTATCTGGATTTTCTCAAGAGAACTCAGATAAATTCATTACAGAACTCAGATAGTATTTCCAAAACTCATATGATGTTGCATAAACTAACAAAAAGTCTGTTTTAAACTCACATAAATTTCTCAAGAGAACTCAGATAAATTCATTACAGAACTCAGATAATATTTCCAGAACTCAGATAATGTTGCATAAACTAACAAAAAGTCTGTTTGAAACTCAGATAAATTTGATGTTATGATTACATGGCTTCTTTCACATTGCAGCACTCAACACAATTTATAAGTAATGAAAAGAAAGAAACTAACTAATAACAATGGAAGATTAATCAGGTTCTAACTAATCTAAAGACATGAACAACTAGTATCAAATATATATATATAGATCTAGACATTTAAATAAAAAAAATTGCTTACTCTCTGCTGTGTTTGGAAAACCTCGCTAAACTAAAAAACGATAGAACTGCTTCTGCTTCCCAATCAATCAATCTACGAAACTATCATCCAATAACAACAGATCTGACAATGAGTATCAAATATATATATATAGATCTAGACATTTAAATAAGAAAAATTGCTTACTCTCTGCTGTGTTTGGAAAACCTCGCCTACCTCAAAAAAGATGGTAGTCCTTCCTACAATTTGGATCTGAAACCTGTTACTCAGGCAAACAAACTACGAAACTGTAATACAATTAGAAGAGAATTGCTTCCCAAAACATTTGATCTGCAATCTGCTTCGCAAACAATGAATCTAAAAAACTATGAGTCAGTCAATAGATCTATCTTCTCTCTCGTAAATTTTCTACATTCAGATTCAAGATCAGAATCGATTGCAGTTTGAATTTCAAAAAACTAGATTTTCGCTCAATTACAGGGGCATATCAGTAATAATGGATCACTTATGCTCTTAATTCCAGGCTAAATAAACGTGACACATTGGGGACCACTAGAAACACATGCTGCGACAGTTACAGGGGCAAATTAGTCTTAAAAAATGAAATTGTTTGGCTCTAAGGATCTCTGACTGCAAACAGTCTAGCTGTTTGGACTAGAACCCTTAAAAAGAATTTCCTTGGACAGCAGGCTGTATATATTACATTCTAGGGATCTTTGGCTAATTATCTCTTCTTTGTTAATCTTAGTTTAGACTTTAATCTGTAGAGTTTAGACTTTAGAATGGGTTTTTGTGAGATTTCGTGCTTTTTATTAGGGAAATTGGTTTTTTCCTACTTTCCTTTTCCGAGAATCTCTCTCTCTTTCCAAGTTCCTACTGTAAATCGGTTTTTTCCTACTTTCCTTTTCCCGAGATTTTCTCTATTTGGTACCATTCTTAGGTAGTGTTTGGCATCTATGATATCTACCTCTTTTTCACTAAAAAAAAACTGATTAAAAACTTGGGTAAATTAGGGAGAGATCCCTCAGTACCGTGTTATGAAGTCTCTAGTACACAGTTTAAGGCCTAGAGACACTTGCGCATGGAATTAATTCAGGCTGTGGTCCCTAAGCATGTGACATCAGATTTTTTATAACTCATTTGCCCTTCTAACCATTTAAATGGGCAGTGGTCCTTAAGCATGTGACAGTAGATTTTTTATGACTGATTTGCCCTTCTAATCATTTAAATGTGTGTCATGCAATTTAAATCTGGGTTTTAGCTCCAACTCAGTGTCTTTCCATACAAAACATTTGTTTTCGAACTGGCTACGATTTTAAATACAGATAAATTTATATAAACTCATATAAACTTATGCCAAAGTTAAATAAGTTCGTATCAAACTTAGATAAATTCACAGCAAACTTAGATAAATTTACTTAATTCTTATCAAACTCAGATAAATTCAATGCAGACACAAATAAATTCATATCAAATTTAGAAAAATTCATATAAACACAGATAAAATCATGCTAAAGTCAGATAACATTATGCCAAAGTCAGATAACACATAAAAAACACTTGTTTTCAAACTGGCTATGATTTCAAGCACAGATAAATTCATATAAACTCATGCCAAAGTTAGATAAGTTCCCATCAAAGTTAGATAAATTCACAGCAAACTCAAATAAATTCATATAAACTCATGCCAAAGTTAGATAAGTTCCCATCAAAGTTAGATAAATTCACAGCAAACTCAGATAAATTCAAAGCAAATATAAAAAAATTCATATCAAACTTAGAAAAATTCATACCAGAAACAGATAAAATCATGCAAAAGTCAGATAACATTATGCCAAAATCAGACAACACATACAAAACACTTGTTTTCAAACTGGCTATGATTTCAAACACAAATAAATTCATATAAATTCATGCCAAAGTTAGATAAATTCCCATCAAAGTTAGATAAATTCAAATCAAACTTAGAAAAATTGATAACAACACATAAAAAATCATGCCAAAGTCAAATAACATTATGTTAAAGTCAGATGATACATAAAAAACACTTATTTTCAAACTGGCTATGATTTCAAACACAAATAAATTCATATAAACTCATATCAAAGTTAGATAAGTTTCCATCAAAGTTAGATAAATTCACAGCAAACTCAGATAAATTCATATAAACTCATGCCAAAGTTAGATAAGTTCCTATCAAAGTTAGATAAATTAACAGCAAACTCAGATAAATTCATATCAAACACAAATAAATTCATATAAAACTTAGAAAATTCAGACCAGACACAGATAAAATCATGCCAAAGTCAGATAACATTATGCCAAAGTCAGATAACACATACAAAACACTTGTTTTCAAACTGGCTATGATTTCAAACACAGATAAATTCATATAAACTCATGTCAAAGTTAGATAAGTTCCAATCAATGTTAGATAAATTCACAGTAAACTTAGATAAATTCATATCAAACTTAGAAAAATTCATACCAGACACAGATAAAATCATTCCAAAGTCAGATAACATTATGCCAAAGTCAGATAACACATGCAAAACACTTGTTTTCAAACTGGGTATGATTTCAAACACAGATAAATTCATATAAACTCATGTCAAAGTTAGATAAGTTCCCATCAAAGTTAGATAAATTCACAGTAAACTTAGAGAAATTCATATCAAACTTAGAAAAATTCATACCAAACACATATAAAATCATGCCAAAGTCAGATAGCATTATGCCAAAGTCAGATAACACATACAAAACAGTTGTTTTCAAACTGGCTATGATTTCAAACACAGATAAATTCATATAAACTCATGCTAAAGTTAGATAAGTTCCCATCAAAGTTAAATAAATTCACAGCAAACTCAGATAAATTTATATAAAACTTAAAAAAATCCATACCAAACACATATAAAATCATGCCAAAGTCAGATAACATTATGCCAAAGTCAGATAACACATACAAAACACTTGTTTTCAAACTGGCTATGATTTCAAATACAGATAAATTCATATAAACTCATGCCAAAGTTAGATAAGTTCCCATTAAAGTTAAATAAATTCACAGCAAACTCAGATAAATTCATATAAACTCATGTCAAAGTTAGATAAGTTCTCATCAAAGTTAGATGAATGCACAACAAAATCAGATAAATTCAAAGCAAACACAAATAAATTCATATCAAATTTAGAAAAAATCATACCAAACACAGATATAATCATGCCAAAGTCGGATAACATTATGCCAAAGTTAGATAACACATACAAAACTTAGATAAATTCACAGCAAACTAAAAAAAAAAAAACCTCATTTAAAACCAAGTTCAATGTTGAATACATTTTAAAGTCATATAAAATCATGTGAAATCCATTTAATTTCATACCAACTCCTTCTTTTATAAGAAACTTAGATAAACTCAATAAAAACTCTAAGAAAATGTTTTCAAAGTCACATAAATTTGTTGGAAACCTTGTTTAATTGATAGCAAACGTAGTTAAATCGAAATCAAACTCAGAAAAATTCTTGTCAAAGTAAAATAATTTTATTTCAAGCTCAGATAAATTCAAACCAAAACTTAGATAAACTTATGTCAAAGTCAATTAAATTTAAGTCAAGATAATTCGGTTGATTGAGGTTACTGATGTGTTGATTTTGCTTCTTTCTGTAGTTTCCTTCATCTTCGCTTTCAAAATCTTTATTTTGCTTAGATTTCGGAGTGTATGACGGAATATTTCAAAGCCGTACATGTTTGGTGACATATATAGTACATAAAGAGAGGGCGTTTTTGTCTTTTTGACTCATTTAATATTAAAAGGGGACTGTTGCCTTTATGACAAAATGACTTGGACCACAGGCTCAGAAATGTACTGTTGAAGGACCTGCCGCCAAATGCCCCTAAAAACTTTATATAAGAGTGTTTGGCAACTATTTTTTCCAACTCTACTTCAAACCCCATAAAGAGGTAATGCCTCTTTTTGGGACAGCCATTGTTTTTGTCAGATTCTCTTTCTTTCGTACCTTTTTTAAGTAGTGTTTGGCATCTCCGTTATCTACCTCTTTTTCAATAAAAAAAACTGATTAAAAACTCTATATAAGAGTGTTTGGCAACTGTTTTTCCAACTCTATTTCAAACCTCATAAAGAGGTAATCCCTCTTTTTGGGACAGCCACTGTTTTTGTCAGATTTGGAATAGAAGGGAGGAGCTAGCAAAACCCCATAATATGCTCGAACTACAGAACCATCTAATGCACAGACTCATACATTTTATTTTAATTAAATAATTTAATTAGTAAACATTTGAGTCCTTTTTTTGTTGTTAATTTGATTTTTTATGTATTTTTTCATATGTTTTATTCTTTACATGAGGTGTAAATGGAGCTTGATGAAGCTCGGGCACATGTAAAAAAAATTAAATAAAAGACATATTAACAATAAAACATCATAATAAAGCAAGTAAATGTAATTTTAATAACACGAGGTTCATAATATATACATTGGTACGAATCATACAAATGAGAAGACACTGAATTCAACTTTTGAAACGTTTACGTTAACTTCTATAAATCCAAAATATATATTTACAAATTAGAACACAGACAATAACAAACAAACCATTCATGCCGAGTACTTGTAACTCCATATTTCAAAGACTTCGCGGTGGACCTGTAGGCATATAAAAACCTTTTTAATAATTAATTAACTATTATGTTAATGGTAAGTAATCAACTGAAACTATCCCGGTAGTCATCATAAGAGGATATTTTTACTTGAAATATGGAGATCGACTCATATGGTGGTGTTGTTGTTCAGTCCATCATCGAAATCTTCTAAAGCTTTTACAATTGTAAGGTCTAACTCGATCCCCCAATTCCCTCATGTCTACGAAATTAGTCTTGAATATTCGTTTCAAATCCTCTTCTTTTGAGATCATAGAACAACTATTATTTGTTCAGCAAATGTTCCCTAATACATGTTTTTTCAACCATTTTCTCTTTCCCGAGCTGTATCCATGAGGGCTGAATATATTTATTTAGAAAGGGTTTTTATTTATTTCCAATATTTTTTTTATTTAAAAAGGCATTAAATAATAGTATATTTTATCTTATTGAAAAACCCTAAATATGTTGAGATAGATATGTATTTTTGGATTGTATCTCAATTGGGCCCCATTGAGTTAATTCTACGGTGTGGATCCATAGATGCATTTTTTGGGACATCAAATATGCTAATAAATTTTGAAAATTTAGAAAAACATTGGGCCCCCCTTGTTTCTTTCATGAATGGTCTCATATAGTAGTGATCGCTATTTGCTATGGACAATCATTGCTATTCTTTGTTGTTGACTTGCTTGTGATGGTACATGCATATATTGAAGCTGCATCATAGGTTCAATTAGATCACCTGTGAGTCCCATTTGATGATACATTGACCTATTGCTCATGGAGTCTTTACATCATGGATCCAAGTGGGGTCCAACTAAAGTAGGTCAGTCAGAACATACACATATATAGATAGATGTGCCATCAAGTGGGACCATACAATTAAGAGGTCTTGTAAGGCAACTACATTATTGTGTAATATATAGTTTATTTTATTATTAATTTTCTTGTTTGACCCAAGTTTGGTTTTTCTCCTTTGTTTTTGTTTTTTTTTTTTTTTTTTTTTTGTTTTTTTTCTCATATGGGCATTAAATTTTCTTTTTATGTTAGTTTTAGTTGACTAGAAATTTATTTAGAAGGAAAAATATATTAAATAAAGAATTTCAAAATATAAATTAGTAGGTTTAATATATATCATGCTTGGGTCTCTAATTAATCACAGGCTTGCAGTTATTGGACTCACTAGATTATTACTACAATTGCACCCTATACTTGGGGTCCAATCAACAACCAAAAGGTTTCATAAAACAAGGTGATAACAAACTGGTCTGTAAGTTAAAGAAGTCAATATATAGTCTTAAGCAAGTTTCCAGACAATGGTATCTATATAATCACAACATTCAGTTTTACTGAAAATATTGTCGACCATTGCATATATCTTATGATTAGTGGGAGCAAGTTTACTATTTTAGTTCTATATGTTGATGATATTTTACTAGCTAGTACTAACCATGGTATGATTCATGAGACTAAAGGTTATCTCGAAAGTAATTTTGATATGAAAGACATGGGTAAAGCAACCTTCGTAATAATGATCGAGATATTTCGAAATAGATTTAAGGATTACTTGGGTTGTCTCATGAAGACTGTATCAATACTGTTCTTGAGAGATTTCGTATGGAAGAGTGCAGACCACAAGATGCACCTATTAGCAAAGGATAAGTTTAGTAAGGATCAATGTCCAAGGAAAGAAATAGAAAGAGAACAAATGGACAAATGCCCTTATGTATCTGCAATAGGAGTCTGATGTATGCACAGACTTGTACAAGACCGGACATCAGCTTTGTAGTCGGAATGCTGAGTAGATACCAGAGTGATCGAGGCATGGTGCACTAGATGGGGGTCAAGAAGGTTCTACGGTATCTACGTAGTATCAACAAATACATGCTCACATATTAGAGATCTGATCATTTGAAGGTGATTGGATATTCAGATTTCAACTACTGGATACATCTTCATATTATCCGGCGGGCCAGTTTCATGGAGACGTGCAAAGGAAACATTAGTCACTCCATCTACATTCGATGCATAATACATGGCATGCTTTAAAGCCACGGGTCAAGCAATGTGGTTGCGTAATTTTATTTCAGGACTCAAGATTTTGGAAAAAATTTCTGAGCCCTTAAAGATTTGAAAGTCCGTGATCCTTACCCTAGAGGGGGGTGAATAGGGTGATCTACACTTTATGACTAATTATGGCCAATTTTAATTTCTTAATAATTAACTAGTCACATGTGATGATTAACAAACAATATGCGGAAGCTTAAACAAAACAATCACCACAAAGCAAATACCACTATACAAGGATTTATAGTGGTTCGGCCTCAATGCCTACATCCACTACCGGCTTGTGATTCAACACCCAACCGGATTTCCACTATTTATGCTTTTGAAAAAGGCTAAGCAATAACCTCTACAATATGCTTTCCAAGGCTAAGCAACAACCTAACAATGTTGTTTTTCTAGGCTTAACAACAACCTATACAAGATGCTTTTCTAGGCTAAGCAATAACCTTTACACAATGCTTTTCTTAGGCTAAGCAATAACCTTTACAATAAAGAGATTTTCTCTCAATGTAGTGTCTTCACAAAACACTCTAAGAAAATACAATTAAGCTCAATTACAATGCCTCTTAATTAGGCGGATATGAAATTGAAAATCTAACTCACACAAACACTATATGAATGCAAAGGTGTATGTTCATGATGTGTGTGTGTGATAACTTCAATCAAGTTAAAATGAAAGCTCAATAAATGTATGCTTAATGCATTTTAAAGTTTAAAGCACACAAAGATTTGATTGAAATGAGATACAAATCACATGTACAAAATACTAACTTGTTGATGATATGAAAATCAAAAGCTCACAAGTTGTATGAAATTAATTATGTCTAAACATGTGATGCATGTGCAATGTTGTTTTCAAAAACAAAAGTTTAACTAAGGTTCAAATGAATGAAAACAACAAGATGATTCAACCAAGTAAATGAAACATGTTATAAAAGAAATCAAAGGTTTTGACAAAACATGTTTTATAAAGTTTTAAAACAAACTTGGTTTGAAATTAAGGTGAAGAATCCAATCCAACTTAGATCAAAGATTAAATGAAGAATGGATTCAACACATCATACTTATCATGCTAAAAATCATTTACCAATAATTTAAACAAAGCATATAACATATGATAAATAAAAGTAAACATTACTTAGAGATTTAACTTCATTAATCCAAGCTTTAGCTTTACTAATGACCCCTTGGTCTCTCTTAGTTCATCCCCTTTCTTTTGTCTCCAAACACATGAAGGAAGACTAAAATGTTCAACTCTTTTCTCATGGGAATGAACTCATTTTATACTCAAAAATTGAGTTCTGGCGTGTCCCCGGTCGACCTACACCTTTATTTATGATAACTATGATGTGTTTACTATGATGTGTTGATGTGTTTACTATGATATGTCACGGTAAATGATTTTTAGCATGATAACTATGATGTGTTGATGATAGCATGATATCCATTCGACCTGGGCTTAACGGTCAAAAATCTGACCGTTTGAAAAAGAGGTCCGACGGCTCTTTTCCCTGTCGACCCGCAGTGTGCGCGATCGACCGGGTCCATGGGCTCGGTCGACCGAGCACACTGCGGGTCGACCTGGGCCCAGGGACCAAAATTCCCAAAATAGCATATATCAAAGTATTTCTTTGAGGGAACTTTTGGGCCAATAAATAAAGCTTGGAAACATGATTTTAATTCAATCTAAGTGCTTTTAAAATCATGAAACATAAAAGCCTAAAATGATTTGAAAGATTTAAAACATAGGCTAGCTTGATTCATAAAACTTCTTTTCAAATATAAATGCATCCAAGTTTAAAAACAAACCATGCATAAATCAATAGTTCTACAAAACTAAAAAACAATGCATGTGTAAATCAAGATTTCAAGGTTTTCTAAATCAATGCATTGTGAAAATTCAAATGATGATTAAAATGATAATGCATCCATCAAATTGCAATACACAAAATCCCTAACAATCTCCCCCTTTGCAATTTGATGGCAAACCTTACTCAACACCGAATTTACACACTGAGTCTTCAGCTCCCCCTAAGTTGGACAAGTCTTGAAATCTCTTGAATGCTTCTTCTCTTAACTTGGGCTCTAGTTCTTTTTCTTCAATCTTCTTGACGCTTAATGCTTGATCATTCTTCAAGCTTACTTTTCATTGGCCAAGCATCTTCTTTTAACTCCCAAGCTTTCTCTTCTTTCACTCTCCCCCTTTGACCATGCACTCTCTCCCTTTTGGCAAGATATGCATTCTCTCCCCGTTTAGACAACTTGAACACTCTCTCCCCCTTTAACATTAAATTGCAAAGGATCCTCCACACATGAAACAAAGAAAATACCTTTGAATAGCACCTGTTAATAAAAGAAATCGAAAATGAAATTCATAACAGGCCATCATGTATGAATAGCAATCTAAAAGGGTAAAGAGCCAATACGAGGGTGAATTTGATCAAAACTAATACTTCCTATGAAGGTTTACATTCCCCCTCAATCCATTCTCTCCTTTTGTCAAACTTTTGACAAATATTTAACTATTTGGAGCAAGAAGAAGATGGTTTAACCAATTGAGGGTTAACTTCAAGAGAAGGATTAGATACAAGTTTAACTATTGAGCTCAATATGATCAAATTACCATTATAAAGATACCAATTGACGGGTAAGCTATAGGATAATTAAAGAGCAAGGTCAAAAAGGATAATCTATCATGGATATCAATTGAAATATATATAAAACAAATATACCAATTGAGATTGAAGGATATGACTATTAACTCAATCACTCTAAAATGGAGTTAAGGAATATACCTATTAGGGTTCATCCAAATTAGAGCTATCCATGATGTTATGGGGATTACTAAACATAGCATCAATCAATATAACTTATGAAAATCATATGCTATGAAAGTTTTGAAAACATTTCATTCAATCATAAAATATGACTATAAAAAGCAAGATGAGTGAAATGAAATTCAAACATGGAAATTATGATGCTAATGGAATATGACATATACAAAATCAAGCATCATACATGAATATTCATCACTTTTAAAGATATAACTAATTAGCATAGTGATGAACATGAGAAATTGCATAAAAGGATATAACTTAAAAGAACATGCAATTTACAAAGTGTCAAAATCATATGAATTCAACATCTAAGAAATCCATCAAACACTAGTTATAATTATGAAATACAAAGAATGGATTTCAAAGAGGTTCATATGATTAAGCACACTATTATGAAGTTGAGACATGTATAAAGAATGATACTAATAAGAAAAATACACATGAATCAACAACATAACCATCCATTTAATAATAACTAGAAAGCACAAAGGATGGATTTTTGAGTTCTAGTATGGTATCTTCAAATATAACTAAGATCACAACCATACATGGAACCGATTGACATTTGCAAATAAAAAGAATGTCGACAATTTTCCATTTGAAAGTATAACTTAAAAAAAATGGAAAACTTAAATTGCTTTAAATCATTTGTTTTTCAAAATAATCTAACTATGACAATCAAACAAATGATTTTGCAATATCAATTGATTATGAAAGATCTAGTTATGAAAGCTTTTGAAATCATAATCAATTGATCATGTAGAAATGCAAGATAAGATATAACTATATGAGAGTAAGAAGCAAATCTATCATGAGGATAACATAATCATGACCAACAATATGACCAACAATATGATTTAGCTATAAAGGATAGGTTGGTCAATGAGGTTCAAGGCTTTAAGGTTTGACTAAGTATATAACTTTAGGAATCCACCTAAGGTCTTGAGAGGGTTGATCTTTGAGGTCTAGTTTAGAAGTTCCACCAACTTTAGGAGATTTGACTTGATAAATTTTCAATTTAGACTTATCACCATTATGTTTAGATTTAACTAAATTTAGTTTAGGTTGGTGAATAGTCTTTTGAGGTTGGTGAGTTTGTTTCTTAGGGGATTGATTCATTTTTCTTTTCTTCCTATTTCCTCCCTTTATTTGACTTTTGAAATTTAAATTTAACTTTGCTATTTTCTTCAAAAGTTCTTTCATGGGTTGATTTAAGGGAGATAGGTTGAGAAGCTTTTTGTTTATAGATTTTTTTATACTTGGTTTAACTTGTTTAACCTTTTTAGAATCTATCTTAGGAGACTCCTTTTTAATTGATTTAACTTGTTTGATTTTTTTGGAGTCTTCTTTGATATTTAGTGTCTTACCCTTTATAGAGTTTGATTTTACTTTCTTGGGTTCAAAGATGGGTTTAGACACATGGCTTCTTCTTAATTTGCACTCAAACCTAAAATGCCCTTTAATGCCACAATAATTACATTTAGATATGGGCAAGGAAGTATGAGTGCTAGAGAATGAGGACTCACCTTTCACAAAAGTGTTGGTGAATTTAGGGTCATGTGAAATATTCTTATTATAACCAAGACCCGTCCTATCTCTTTGTGATTTACCCAATTTAAATAACTTTTCAAATTTTTCTTCACTTTGGGTAAATTTGCACTCATACTTTTGTTTGTAGCTTTCAAGTTGAGTGACTTGGTTTTTAAGGGTTGAATTTTCATTTTTAACTTTTGTTAGTTCATTTTCAATTCCCTTAAATATGTTTAGTTCTTCATGGGCAAGTTTTAAATCAAATTTAAGTTCATTAATAACATTAGATCCAAGTTCTAAAGTTTTTATCTTATTTTGAGCATTAGATAAATTTTCCTTAGAAGTGGTCAACTTGGATTCTAGGTTGTTAATGTTTTTG
This sequence comes from Camphora micrantha, assembly GCA_003546025.1. Taxonomy (NCBI): domain Eukaryota; kingdom Viridiplantae; phylum Streptophyta; class Magnoliopsida; order Laurales; family Lauraceae; genus Camphora; species Camphora micrantha. The sequence goes on along the minus strand of QPKB01000011.1, from coordinate 12,607,034 downwards.
TCTTGCCTTTGTAATTGATCTCTTAGTTTTGAATTTTCCTTATTAAGATCATCACATCCTATCTTTAATTCATTTAGTTCATCTTGAACATTAAATAGGTTATGTAAAGAGATCATGAACTTAGATTCTACACAATTTATTAATTCTTCTTTCTCTCTAAGTTCATCTTTTGAAGAAACTAATTCTTTGTTTAGTCTTTTAGATTCTTCTCTTAATTTTTTATTTTTCTTATCAAGCTCTATGGAAGAAGTATATAATTCCTCATAGGCTTGTTGAAGGTCATCTTCATTTTCATCATTTTCTTCCTCTTTTAATTCAAATTGAGATTCATTAATTTTAAGGTTTGAATCTCCAAATGTGGGAAGGAGGGGTCTAGAAGAATCTACACATGAATCTATACAATCTAACATAGTGGAATTCATTCTAATGATTTTCATGAAAATACAACACTAGGGTTTTGACTTTAGGTTTTTACACCTAATCAAGAGTTCCAAAACACTTGATCCTAAAATAGAGCATGAGGCTCTGATACCAATTGAAAGTCCGGGATCCTTACCCTAAAGGGGGGGAGAATAGGGTGATCTACACTTTATGACTAATTATGACCAATTTTAATTTCTTAACAATTAACTAGTCACATGTGATGATTGACAAACAATATGCGGAAGCTTAAACAAAATAATCATCACAAAGCAAACACCACCAAACAAGGATTTATAGTGGTTCGGTCTCAATGCCTACATCCACTACCGGCTTGTGATTCAACACCCCACCGGATTTCCGCTATTTATGCTTTTGAAAAAGGCTAAGCAATAACCTTTACAATATGCTTTCCAAGGCTAAGCAATAACCTAACAATGTTGTTTTTCTAGACTTAACAACAACCTATACAAGATGCTTTTCTAGGCTAAGCAATAACCTTTATACAATGCTTTTCTTAGCCTAAGCAATAACCTTTACAATAAAGAGATTTTCTCTCAAGGTAGTGTCTTCACAAAACACTCTAAGATAAACAATTAAGCTCAATTACAATGCCTCTTAATTAGGCGGATATGAAATTGAAAATCTAACTCACACAAACACTATATGAATGCAAAGGTGTATGTTCATGATGTGTGTGTGTGATAACTTCAATCAAGTTAAAATGAAGGCTCAATAAATGTATGCTTAATGCATTTTAAAGTTTAAAGCACACAAAGATTTGATTGAAGTGAGATGCAAATCACATGTACAAAATACTAACTTGTTGATGATATGAAAATCAAAAGCTCACAAGTTGTATGAAATTAATTATGTCTAAACATGTGATGCATGTGCAATGTTGTTTACAAAAATAAAAGTTTAACTAAGGTTCAAATGAATGAAAACAACAAAATGATTCAACCAAGTAAATGAAACATGTTATAAAAGAAATCAAAGGTTTTGACAAAACATGTTTTATAAAGTTTTAAAACAAACTTGATTTGAAATTAAGGTGAAGAATCCAATCCAACTTAGATCAAAGATTAAATAAAGAATGGATTCAACACATCATAGTTATCATGCTAAAAATCATTTACCAATAATTTAAACAAAGCATATAACATATGATAAATAAAAGTAAACCTTACTTAGATATTTAACTTCATTAATCCAAGCTTTAGTTTTACTAATGACCCCTTGGTCTCTCTTAGTTCATCCCCTTTCTTTTGTCTCCAAACACCTGAAGGAAGACTAAAATGTTCAACTCTTTTCTCATGGGAATGAACTCATTTTATACTCAAAAATTGAGTTCTGGCGTGTCCCCGGTCGACCTGCACCTTTCCCGGGTTGACCTGGGCTTAACGGTCAAAAATCTGACCGTTTGAAAAAGAGGCCCAACAGCTCTTTTCCCGGTCGACCCGCAGTGTGCGCTGTTGACCGGGTCCATGGGCTCGGTCGACCGAGCACACTGCGGGTCGACCTGGGCCCAGGGACCAAAATTCCCAAAATAGCATATTTCAAAGTATTTCTTTGAGGGAACTTTTGGGCCAATAAATCAAGCTTGGAAACATGATTTTAATTCAATCTAAGTGCTTTTAAAATCATGAAACATAAAAGCCTAAAATGATTTGAAAGAATTAAAACATAGGCTAGCTTGATTCATAAAACTTCTTTTAAAATATAAATGCATCCAAGTTTAAAAACAAATCATGCATAAATCAATAGTTCTACTAGACTAAAAAACAATGCATGTGTAAATCAAGATTTCAAGGTTTTCTAAATCAATGCATTGTGAAAATTCAAATGATAATTAAAATGATAATGCATCCATCAAATTGCAATACACAAAATCCCTAACAAGATTTACTACGATAATGATGCAAAGAGGCATTTTGCCCAAAATGACAAGTGTTCTAGTGAATCTAAATATTCGGAAGTCAAATACCTTGTCCTGAAAAAGAAAGTACGAGATCGTTCAGTGTCAATTGTTAGAGATCCAACGGACCTCATGAATGCAGATCCATTAACCAAGGCATTACCACCGAAAGCTTATAAAGGACATGTATTAAATATGGACTTGTATGAATTGCCTTATTAGGATCTACATTTATGTTTGTGTTGACATTATGTAATTTGATTATTATAATTGTAATAAAATAATTTCGTGGCTCTTACATTATATTTATCCTTACATTATATTTATCATTGCATGTGATTAATGTGGATAAAGTAAGAATGTAAGGTTATGACATTAAATACTCACTGAAATAGGTCTGCCATGTTAATATCCTATTTCAACCCTTATAAAGACTTCATTAAGTGACAATATTGATGGTGTGATTGTGGAAGGAAACATGTCTATAAAGATTTGTGACCACCATGGTTCTCATTGGTGGACTTAATCATAGATTAAAGGAATGGCGTCAAAGTTAAATGATAACCGATATTTTCAAAGTGGTGCACCATTTAACGTCATTTTCGAGTCATATTTTGAAAAATAAATTTCTTTCCAATAACAAAAATGAGGAATTTGCGTGTGGTCATATGGACCAAGTGGGAGAATGTTGGAATACATTGATCTGGTGGTCCACATGATCACAAATTAGAGGGTCCGACGATTACTTATGCATGCAATAAAGGGGCCTCAATGTTTTGTTTCCACCGTTTCAAGTTTTAAGGTCTCGGTTATTTCTTCATTATTTCCATTTAGGAAATCTTTATAGCCTCCATTACTTGATGGAAGAAACGGATGAAAGAATGGCTTATAAAAGGAAAAGTGTATGGGTAACTTTCGATACAAAAAACCATTGTAAAATATCCATCGCTAAGTTTTCTAGAAAAGAAAGGTGAATGAAAGTTGTAATCCCCTCCAAGAGAGAAGATCTGAAGAAGAAGAAGAAAACCGAAAGAAAGCATGGATCTAGGTATGTCTTCATATTGGATTCAAGATTTCAGATTTGTGTTATTCAGATTAAACCCCTTACTTTTGATCCTGACAAATTGAAAAAGGTTTACAAATCTATCACATTTAAGGCTCATCCAATATTGCTACATCATTTCCTTTTTCTCTTTTGAGGTGTCAAATAAATAACATTAGAAATTTCAAGTAAATGTACAGTTTATATGTAAATCATCAATTATGTCACTGATGAAATCACTAGATAATTAAAGCAAAATAGAAGCAAGAATTATTATTATTATTATTAGCGGACACAACAGAGAAAAACACACAAGCACCCAAAGAAAACATCAAAGCCAACTCAAACCCAGAGTCCAGATGCTTTAGATTAAAAGCATCTCTTACTTATAAACACTACCCATTCATCCATGCTAGCTTTTAGATCTTGTCATTGTCGATTTCGCGAAGGATAGGGATCAGATCAATATGTGAGATGGGTTTCACATAGAAGGCGTCGATCCCGGCCTTCATGAACGTTTCCCTCCGCCGTGAGTTAGCATGGACACCCAGTATCATGGTGGGAATTCCCATTGCCCTTATCAGTCTGGTCGCCTGTCATTCAGAATTGAAATCAAATTTGAAGTAAGTTTGAATTAGAATTTGAATAGGTTTAACTAGAGTATGAATTGGAATAATTAAGTTTCCTACTTTAGTTTATGCAGTACTATAATAAATTGTTTCTTTTGGTGAAAACGTATAGAGTCAATTTTTTGCCACACCCTTAAATTTCTTCATCTTGGGGTGCGATGTGATTGGATAATTGGAGGGAGAAAAAAACTAGGAGCCTATTTACATTTCAAATAAAGCGGCTATGAATTTTAGGAAATGCGCTTTTTTGACGTGGTTAAAATTGAAAAAATAAATGCAAATATTATAGGCACCGAAGGCTGGATAGGTAAAAATCACATAGAAAATCAGAGTCCTGACATGCATGTATATTATTTGCCATGTCTCATGTAAATGATTCTCGCACATACTTACCAGGTGGCCATCCAAAACGGGGACTTCCATTTCCATGATAATAATATCGAAGTCTGCCCCATCCAGACACAGATTTGTGGCCCTCCTCCCATTCTCCACTTCAAGAGTTTCCACTCCAAGGTTGCGTAGGAGCGTGGTGTGGGCACTACGAGTTATCCTGTTGTCATCTACAACGAGAGCCTTCAACTTGTTTTTTAGCACCAGCCCCTGGTTCCTGCCAATCGTCGATGATGATGGCCCACGAGGGGGCCCATTATCATCAACAACAACACCGTTAAGTCTCCTAGAGGCACTAGACAAGCCCACGCCAAATGGCGTCATCCCTCTGCATACATATCCAAAACGTTGTTATGCTTGAAGATAATAAATGAAGTTAATATCACCTATTCTACTCATGGTTCTGTGATTGATTGTTGATTTGATGGGTCCCACTATGGATAAACCATACACCAGTAGTCAATGGAACAACTACTAGACCTTCGATTGACGGCCTTCAAGTGGATAGTAAGAAATATATCCAACAATAATTCTCTATCAGTCAGCTGTACATTTTGTTTCAATAGCTGATGAGGAATCCGTAGATTTGAGGAATCATAACCACCCTTGAAATAGGGATTTCTCACTAAGGATTTGTATAGATGAAGATTTCACATAAATATTGATGCGCATGGATGTGTATACCTGAAAAAATTTGTTATCAATATATAAATCCATAGAAATGAGGATTTTCAGATCCCATGGAGGAGGGTTAGACCTAAAAATCCTATATAATGAGGACTTCCACCAGCCCGGAGGATTTATAATTCCCATATGTGGATTTTCCATGATTTTCTAGAAAGCCAATGAGAAATGCTCAAGGATTAGATTGCAAAATGTGACCTTATGGCACATTTGTATAACACCAGTTCCACAAAAGGACTCCCCTTTCCAGTGCCCACTTAATGTTCTGAAGATTAATGCAGTATTTTTCGCATGGGAAGAGGAAAAAAAAAGTGAAATATTATTCCTCGAATAAGGGAACAACAGACTAATTTTAAAAACTGCTTTTCTGCAGAACTGGAAAATTAGAAGTCCATCGAATGCGGAATCCAACATTACTTAAGTGTGCCCTTTATATCCATTTACATATGAGAGAAAGAGATAGAACTGGAATAGGCATATAATATATAATTTATTTATTTATGTTTAATGTTAGAGAGATACACGTGGATAAACAAATAGAAAATACTATTGTGCATTAGAAAATAAGACACAAAATTAAAATTCACTGCAAAAAAAAATAAAATTGACAAACAGTGGCTGATGACCGACGCTATAGCCCACAGTATGAGGCGGAAAGGCAGAAAAATTTTCCGCCTTTAAAGTTGCCTTGTTAGTGTCGTTAGACACCACCCACATTTATCTTAGACAGTGTCTAACGACACCAACATTGCAGTTTTTTCCACCGCAAAATATTGGCTGTAGTGGTGGAAAGAAGTTGCCGCCAAGGCCCACTTTGTCTACTGCTATTTGTGCGTTTTTGTTATAGTGATTGGAAGGCCAAAAAGATCTACTAGTACGTTTCAAGATTATTGATAAGGTAATGGAAATGGTAGAGAAATATGTGTAATAGTAGAGTAAAAAAGATGTTGATTCACAGTAATGTCACCTACTATAATACATATGATGAATTATAACAAATCCGATATTCAGTTATTTATTGATGATGCAGAGTTGATGGTTTGTATGCAATGCTTACCAAGTGAGGTTGCCCTTAACCTCAATATATGAACAGATCGAAGTGTAGAAGCTATTTGGTGCTTTCATCCTCCAGTCTCCTGTTTAAATAAACTTTCATAGAAATATTGTGATTTTCTCCTTTATCTTCTAGGATCTACATTTGGAAAGGCGTGCTCAAAAGATTAATACCAAAAATAGAGTACAAAATCTTGATATAAGTAGATTGCAACTAGGCAATAAAAGTGCTATGAACTTAGCAGAGTGTGAGAGGAAAATATGTATAGTTCCAAAAGTAGAAGATTTTCTCCAGTTCTAGATCATAGTCATTAAGAAACAAAAAAAAAAAAAACTGTGGGCAGTATCCATGACTCAACAAGTTAAAGAAAAAAAAATTCTCAGATTTTTTAGTTTGCCAACTGTGAAATTGGATTTGATTCTTCCACATTGAATTTCTGCATATTTAGGGCCTGTTGTTTTGCATAGAACATAGAAATTCATGGTCAAATGAGCTCCATCAAAGTATTACGAGAAAGGCAATACAAACCTCAATTTCTTAAGATTTATATCACTGGGGTGATGATTGGGTATTCATTTTCCCACCTCCCCTTGGTTCATTTTGGGTAAATTAGCTACAAGTCCCTAAGGACGGTCTTCTAGGGCCTCCAGTCCAATAACTTTCTCTATAATGTCTATAGTCCATACAGTTGGAGATATTTTGGTGAGAGGTCCCTAATATGTCACATCATATATTTTTATGACGAATTTGCCCTTTTTAATAGTTTGAGCATAAAACTCTAAATTTGCCCCTTTCTCTCTCATTCTTGGTTGTCCCGGAGAGCCCCTTCCATCTTCTTCTCTATGAACGAGGGACTTCACCAAAGAGCTCTGTAGATCGAAGTCGGCCATCTCTGACTATACTAGCCACGATGGCGATGGCCCGGCAATGAAAACGCGACCAATCCGGGCCTTCTCCGCCGACGAGTTTTGCATAAAACAAAAACCCGTTACTGTCTTTGCCTTTTCTTTCCCTTTTCCATTTTGTGTAAATATGTCTCAAATTTTTGTGGGGCTTTTGGAAAATAAGTAGTTTAGAAGGAGATTTTGTTGTTTTGTTTTCTGGGTTACTTTGTTCTGACACATTAGCAGAAGCCTATCACATAGCAGCAGGCTTCTTCTTCAGAAAAATTTATCTAAGTTTAGAAAATTTATCAAAGTTTCTAAGAAACTCAAATAAATTTGCCAAGAACTAAGATAAATTTCCCAGAAACTCTGATAAACTGGACAAAAAATCAGATAAATTTGTAAAAACTCAGATAAATTTATTTGAGTTTTGAACAATTTTTCTGAGTTTCAAACGAATTTATCTGAGTTTGGACCAAATTTATTTGAGTTTGAAACAAATTTGTCCGAGTTTGGACCAAGTTTCTCTGAGTTAGGAACAAATTTATCCGAGTTCGAAAAAAATTATCCAAGTTTTGCCTAGTCCCATGTGCCGCTAGTTGATTTCTCCTTCTCAAATAAATTTATTTGAGTTTTGCCCAGTCGCACGTGCAAATTTTCTAGATGATTTATCCTTCTTTGAATCAGTTTTCCCCATTTTCTTTCTCTTATCTATCATATTCCTTGATTTGTACAATCAAATAATCTTCACGAAATTGACGGATTTTCTCCCTTTTTTTCTCCAAATGAAACTCTTAACGAAATCAGTTTTTCTTTTTGTGTATACTGCACAGACTGTATTAAGAGGGGCACTATAGACTTTTTAACTGTTTAAAACTTGAAAAGGGACATTTGGCTCTACGGAAAAAACGCGTTGACCATCTATAATAAAAACCAAAGTTGAGGACCTCTGACCAAATGCCCCATTCATTTTCCACCAAAGGCGTGTGATAATTTGATAGTCATTTTTTTAATAATTCAGATTTCTTTCTACAATTTTAACCATTTTTAGAAAGAAAAGTCTTACAATTCCTATGTATTCAAGTACATAAACAAATAGGCCCTTTGTTAAAACTTATAAAACACTATTATAATTTTTGAAAATTCAAAATCACCTATAATCTAATTTTGACCTAAATGTGGAGACAGTTTCAGTGTGTAATCAATGAAAATTAGATCAATGCATGGACCATGCACATAATATATATTACATAAATAAGTTTACAAATCCGCTATCCTATTAGTTTTTAGAATTTTATAAAAATTGATTATATTATTGAGATTGCAGTACTAAAAAAAAAAAAAGACTTTGGCGGGACATTTCATGGAGATATGGCAAGTGTGACCAGTGTTCCAAACAGGGGCAAACCCATGAATTCTTCCTTTGGTGTGTGTGTGTGTGTGGGGGGGGGGGGGGGGGGGGGGGGGCATGGGGGGGGCATATAAAAAAGTGTATATAATATTCAGGTTTTTTTTTAACTGGGGGGCGGGAGACATAAGTGAAAAAACTTTAAAATTTCTTAAAATTCTGAAATTTTGTGGGGTCATAACCCCTACTAGCCCCCCCTGGTTCTGCCAGTGGTTCTAAAGTTATTAAAGATTAAAAACTTAATCATATCGTACCAATGCAAATTGCATAATTGCATTCTATTATATGGAGCAATGACAAAAGTGCAACTTGTAGAAAACCTCAAATGCACATTTGCAATCGATTCTTGGGATGGGAACATTTGGGGCCTATTTGTTTGCAAAAGAATACATAGGAATTATTACATAGAGTGGTTAAAAATTAAGATTAAAGGTGAATTTCAAAAAATGAACATCAAATAACATTTTCCTTGAGGGAATTGGAGTCAAAAGAAGATTTTATTTGATGCTCATTTTTGAAAATTCACATTCAATTTTCTTTTTTAGCCACCTTATTATTGACACCAAAAAAGTCACTTTCCCTCTTCATACACTTTCAACATCAAATAAGCTACATGGAGCTGCTTTCGATCGTAACAGGCAATGCTACTTCAAGCATCAGATCTTATCAGAATCATCCAGAAACTTCAAGATCCCTCGAAACAGCCATAAGAAGAGTACACATGAAATTTTAGGTCATTTCGACATCATTTTGCCTAACTTCACTCTTCCAACAGCTGGATAGGAGCTTTCAGCAGCAGTGAAGCTGGAGACCTCGTTTCACAAAATAGAGCACACTGTTGGCCCCAAACTGCCACAAGAAGGCTCTACATCAAATTACAGGCCATTCCAACACTGTTTGGCCCAAAATGCAAAAAGTCATGTTTACCATGCAGCAAAATTAGCCCTTCCAGCGACAACAGTGTAGGAGACATCAATGTTGACAACAAAAATGTCACTATGTCCCTTCAACACCAAAAAGCTACATGGAGCCACATCCTGCCATAAATAGGAAGGCGCCACTTCAAGCACCAGATCTTGTCAGAATCAAACAAAAACTGCAAGATCCTTCAAAGCAGCCAAAAGAGGGGTACACATGAAGTTTCGGGCCATTTCGACGTCATTTGGCCTAACTTCACTCCTCCGACAGCCAGACAGGAGCTCCCGGCAGCGACAGTGTCGAAGACTTTAAAACTTCAATCAGAGCCTACGGATGGTCTCAGAATACCTCCAAAAGGCCCCATGCCAAATTTCAAGTCAAACGGACAATGTTTGACCCTTCATCAACGCTCCGAAGCAAAATCAGGCCTGCCGGCAGCGGAGCACCCCGGAATCATGGCATCCAAATTGGAGCTAATGGATCATCTCAAAATGACTCCAATAGGTCCCCTGTCAAGTTTTAAGTCAAACGGACATCTTTTGGCCTAGTTTCAAAGCTCGGCATTTTCCTCGAGGTGAAATCAAGGCAAGCATTTGCGGGACCCCAAAAGGCTTCAAAACTCAAACCAAAGCCCATGGTTGGTCTTACTTACTACTCAGGAGGCTCCCTGTCAAATTTCAGGTCAATCGGACATCGGTTGACCAAAAGTCAAAGCTCGGCATTTTTCTCATGGCGAAATCAAGGCGAGCATTTGCGGGACCCAAAAAGGCGACAAAACTCAAACCAAAGCCTATGGTTGGTCCTATCTACTGTTCAAGAAGCTCCACGTCAAATTTCAGATCATTCCGACATCGTTTGGCCTAGTTTCAATGCTTGACAAAAAATCGGCAATACCGCACAACAAAGTCTTCGGCTTTCCAGAAAAATAGGAAACTTTGTGCTCCGATTTGCGTGGCTTCTCATTGGGTTTTCTTCAAGAGAATCAGGCCAATAAATGAGGGAAAATGTCAGAAAAAATACAAAAGAAAAAAGAATGAAAAAAGATAGAAAAACGGCGAAGAAACGGCGACCGAACGGCGGCCAAAAAATGGGCCCAAGGCCCATGGTCGCCGGCGACCCAAAAGTCGCCGGAAACCCCTTTTTTCGGGTCCTTTTCGCATTTCGAGTTGATTGGCCCCTGTGATTTTTCCAAAATCTGATTTTTCGTGCATGAAATCCGTCGATCTTCGTCAACATCACGGATTCGCCGCCGAAATCATTGGATGATCATTAGATGCCTCGAAATCGCCAACCGGCCGACAAAGAAAGCACACTTTCCGCCCGCCCGATCGTAAAATCGACAGGACAGATGTTGCCGGCATGTTAATATTAATCAATGTCTGAAATTGCATCGCCATCCGACATCAAACAACATGTAGATCCACCGGCGGTCATCGCAAGAAGAATTCCAAAAGACGCGGCGCGGCCCGCGACTCTTCAAGCGACTTGGCGACCAATTAATGAGGTTAAATGATCCGTTTTATGACAAGTTAATGCGGTCATTAACTCATTATTTTGGACGGCCCAATCAAAAGCAAGCAAATGGGAGTTACAAGTCAAAGGATTTATGGCATTAAAGCCATGAAACTCCTCCCATGATGGGAATTAAAGGCAATTAAAAGCTCATTATTCTCCATTGGCCAATCAGATTCAAGGAAAAAGGAGTTACAAAACAAATACTTTAAAACTTGTAACTCCTCCCATTATGAGCATTAATGCATTCAATGCTCATAAACCCTCCTAAATGGCTACCAAAGGCCTATAAATAGGAGGGCATTCCAAAGGGAAAAGGGATCAGAAAAAAGAAGACGAAGAACGGAAAAAGAATCCAGAGAAATCGCCAGAGAATTGCCCGGAAAATCCAGAGCTCCTGCAACTCTGCTGCAAAGACCACCAAAAGGTGATTGAAGCACCCTTGGGGGGCCACCCCCCCAAGGACCTCCCTTCTTCTACCAACATGGCTAAAACGTGGCTTTTCAGCCCGTTTACTTAGCTTTTTATCGAATATAAGACATTCTCTTGGTCTTTGTCCTTTAAAAATCTGAGGTTCAAAAAGCCAAGCCAAGAATCTAAGCATCATGTTCTCATCTGCATGGATGACGGAGGAGCCCATACATGACTCGCGACCGTCGATCTGAACGTGTCCCCACAATCGAATGAAAAGTTAGATCCCTTTTCTTGCTTTTCCTTTTGTACTTTGTATTTTTTTTAAGAGACAAAAAAAATCACAATTCTTGTCTTTTATAATGGATAAGATTTGTAAATCGCCTTTTACGGCAAAATCGCCTTTTACGGCAAACAAATGAAATCGCCTTTCACGGCATATAAAAAAAAAAACCTTTGTCTCTTTTCTTAAAATATGTGTGCAATGGGAAACTAGAAAAAGTTTCATTTCCCCTTTCTACTTGTGAAGGTGGATCTTCGGATCACCGTTTCTAAATTCCAAGTGAAAAAGTGAAATTGGCATACCCGTACAAAAAAAAAGTTGTTGATACCCCTTATCTTTTCTTCTCCTCCCCTCCGCCGTACCCGAAAGACCCGGGGCGGAGGCAGCGGGAGAGAGGGAAGAATCGGGTCCATCAATCAAATCTTCAATCAGAGTCTATGTATGGTCTTAAAACACTTCTAAGAGGCTTTATGTCAAATTTTAGGTCAAACCGATAACGTTTAACCTAACATCAATCCTCAAGCAGCAAAACCAACCCTCTCGGCGACGAAAACCACCGAGGACATCACTCATCAAACAAAGTACATGGGTGGTCTCAAAATAATTCCAAGGGCCTACATGTCAAGTTTCAGGTCATTTCGACATCATTTGACCAGACTTTGACCTTCTGAAAGCTAAATCATGCCTCCCGGCGGCAGACCCCCTCGTGACCATGATTTCCAATCAAACCGACAGCGTTAGACCCAACATCAACCCTCAAGCAGCAAAACCAAGCCTCCCGGCGGAGGAAACCACCGAGGCCATCACTCATCAAATAAAGCACATTGATGGTCTCAAAATGATTCCAAGAGGTTCCCTATCAAATTTTAGGTCAATCAGACATCATTTGACCGTACATCAAAGCGTAGCGTCTTCCTTGCGACAAAATCAAGTCTACTAGCGATAGGGCCCCACACGGCTTCAAAACTCAAACAAAAGCCTGTGATTTATATTATTTATTTCCTATGAAGCTTTATATCAAATCTCAGGTCATTCTGACATCGTTTGACCTAGTTTTGGCTTTTGATGGCAAATCGGTACCTCTATGCAACAAAGTTTTCGGCTTTCCTGGAAAATCAAAAACTTTTTCCTCTAATCTGCAAGGGTTCTCATCAAGTGTTCTCCAGGGAAATTATGCCAAGAATTGTACAAAAATACCAAGAAAAATGTCAAAGAAGAAAAGAAAAAGAAAAGAAAAAACTAGAAGATGGCCGAAAAATGGTGACCAAAAGGAACAAAATCTGAGTCGCCTGATTTTCACCAAAAACCCATTTTTTTGTCCTTATTCGTGTTTCGAGCTTTTTAGCCTATGTTATTTTCCAAAAATATGATTTTCGGTTTCACCGTTGAAATCATGGGTTCTTCATAGGACACTTTGAAATCGCCAACCGGCCAACCAAAAAAACACACTTTCTAGCCGACCGATCGAGAAATCGACATGACAAATAGTACCAGCCCACCGGTAAAAATTAATGTCTGAAATTGGATGATCATCCAACTACAATCGGTATGAAAGATCCACCGGCGATAAAGGCTTCCTACGTAGCATGTAGAATTCCAAAAGATGCAGCGCGGCCCACGACTCTTTAAATACTTTGGCGGCCACTTAATGAGGATGATAACCCATTTTATGAAAAATTAATGTGGTTGATTACTCATTATTATAGATGGCCCAATCAGAAGCCAAGGAGATGGAGTTACAAGTCAAACACAGTTATGACATTAAACTATGTAACTCCTCCTATCATGAAGTTTAAAGGCCCATTATTCTCCAATAGCCAATCAAAACTCAAGAAAAAGGACTTACAAAAAGTATAAATGAAAATGTGGAACTCCTCTCATCATGAAGTATTACTGCAATTAATGCATTTAAAGCCCATAAACTCCCCCCATGGCCACCAAAAGCCTACCTCTACCGTTGAAGAGGCTCTGCAGCGACCACCACTAGAATATTACCAAAGTCCCTTGGGGGGGGGGCGGGGGGCGCCCCCCAAGGCCCTCTCCTTCTGTCTCCATGGCTTAGACGTGGTTTTTCAGCCCATCTACTTAGATTTTTATAGGCCCTCCTCTTGGTCCTTATTCTTTAAAATATGAGGTTCAAGACGAGCCAAAAGAATCAAAAGCATCATCTGTTATAATCTAAAGGATAATGGCGAAACCCAAACATGACTTGCGACCGTCAATCAGAAGGAGTCTCTGCAATCTCCTGTGAAATAAAATTTTCCTTTCTTCCCTTTCATTGTATTTGTATTTTTTGAAGAGACATAAAAATCATAACTCTTGTCATATCTTTTTTATAAGAACTGTAAATCGCCTTTCACAGCAAAAACATCGTCTTTCATGGCAAACAAATGAAAATCACTTTTCACGGCATCCAAATTTAAATCAGGTCTCTTTTCTTAATACATGTACAATGAAAGTTAGAAAAAATGTCCATTTCGTTTTTTACTTGTGAAGGTGGATCCACGGACCACCGCTTGTTATTTCCAAGTAGAGTAGAAAATTTGGCATATCCGTACAAAAAAGTTGATGTTCGCTTTGTCTCCGGTCACGAAAGGGTTGGACCCCACTGATTTTCATATCCGTTGACCCCGGTACAAGAAAATTTGGCATACCCGTACAAATAAGCTAGCCGATAAAGCTGGCACTCCCGATGTTACTTGTTTATTTGATAACTTGATGCCTAGAAAAGAAACATTTGCATATCATATTTTTGCTCTATGTTTATGCTTCTTTTCTGGATTTCTTGGCTTCTTTCTAGTTGGTGGCATATGTTGGATTTTGCATCTAAAAAAACATGAGAAGGGCTTATGGGAATTTTTAATTCTACCTTTGAGTTTAATTCCACTCTTTTCTTTAAAAAAAAATCAGATTTCTCACTTTTGGATTCAAATTTGAGAAACTTCGGTTCTTTCCCTTTCGGATAAAATCTCGCAGAAATGTTTGAGTTGGCGTTCGGATCGAGAGGGGGGATTTACTCTCTTTGATGGGTCCGTTGGTGATCTTTCAAAAAAAAAAAATGTAAAAAAAATCAGATTTCTCACTTTTGGATTCAAATTTGAGAAACTTTGGTTCTTTACCTTTCGGATAAAAGCTCGCAGAAATGTTTGAGTTGGCGTTCGTATCGAGGGGGCGAATTTACTCTCTTTAATGGGTCCATTGGTGATCTTCCAAAAACAAAACAAAGGAAAAAAAAAAAAAAAAAAAGCTAAAAAAAAATCAGCTTTCTCACTTTCGGATTCAAATTTGATAAACTTAGATTCTTTCCCTTTCGGATAAAAGCTCGCATAAATGTTTGAGTTGGCATCCGAATCAAGGAGAATGGTAATTTACTCTCTTTGATGGGTCCATTGGTGATCTTTCTAATAAAAAAATCTTTCAAAAAAATCACCTTTCTTACTTTTAGATTCAGATTTGAGAACTTTTAGTTTCTTTCCTCTTTGGATAAAAGATCGCAAAAATGTTAAACTTGTGATTCGGATCGGAGGATGCCAGTTACTCTCTTTAATGAGTCCATTAGCGATCTTTCCAAATAATAAAACTCCTTCGGTCACTTTTGGTTTCGCATTCGAGAGATTCTGGTTCTTTCCCTTTTGGATAAAAGCTCGCAGAAATATTTGAGTTTGCATTCCGATTGGAATACCATTTGCTCTCTTTAATGAATTCAATCTTGACTTTTCAAAATTGTTGATGGTAGTCAACAATGAATAATGGATACTGCCCATAGTTTTTTTTTTTTTTCAAGACTACGATATAGAAATAGAGAAAATTTTCTATTTTTGTAACTATGCATATCAAATCTTTTCAAACTCTACAAAGTTCACAGCACTTTTATTCCCAATTTGCAATCTACGTATCTCAAGATTTTATACTCTATTTTTGTTGTTGTTTTTTTAGCACGCCTTTCCATATTAAGATCCTAGAAGAGAAGGAGAAAATCACAATCTTTGTATGAAAGTTTATTTAAACAGGAGAGTGGAGGATGAAAGCACCAAAAAGCTTTTGTTTATGTACTGTGGTTAAAGGCAACCTCACTTGGTAAGCATTGCATACAGACCATCAACTCGGCATCATCAATAAGTAATTGAATATCAGTTTTGTTATAATTCATCATTTGCATTATAGGATGTGATGTTATTGAGAATGAGCATCTTTTTTACTCCACTATATAACATATTAATTAGTCTACCATTCCAATTACCTTATCAATAATCATTAAGGTCACGTTTGGCAACCAAGTCTTTAGGGAAAAGATTTTTTATTTTCCTAAAGTGGTGGTAAATCCATGTTTGGCAATTGTAAATTCCTAAGGATTTAGACTAAAGAAAATATTCATTTGTTAGGATTTTTAAAAATCCGACCACCCCCCATAAAATTTGAAAATCCTCACTCAAGTAGATCTGCACATTGAACCATATTTTTCTCTACCATATACATCGATACACATTAATATCAATGTGAGATCTTCAACTATACAAATCCACAGCGAGGAATCCTTACTCCAGTGGTAATGAAAAATCATTAGATCTATGGATTCCTTGCCGGTTACCAAACATGCTATGCTCCAAACGAACTAGTAGATCTTTTTAACCTTCCAATCAATACAAAAAAAAAAAAAGCCACAAATAGCGGCAGTCGAAGTGGGCTTTAGCTGCGGTTCTTCTGCAGCTCAAGCCCACATTTCGTGACGGAATTTCATTGACACCACCTAAGATACATGTGGGCGGAAAATTAAAGCTCACTTCATCTCCCACTATTTGTCAATTCTTTTGCAATGAATTCCAATTTTGTGTCTTATTTTTTTAATGCACAATATTATTTTCCGTTTTTTAATCCACGTATTTCCCTCTCTATGGCTACTCCAATTCTCTCTTTCTCTCATATGTAAATGGATATAAAGGGAATGCTTGTGTGATGTTGGATTCCACGTTCTATAGACTTCTAATTTCCTAGTTCTACATAAAGGAGGTTTCCAAAAATAGTTTGTTGTTCCCTTATTCAAAGAATAATATTTCACTTTTTTTCTCTTCCCACGTGAAAAATGCCGCATTAACGTTCAGAACATTAATTTTGCACGGAAAAGGGGATTGCTTTCGTGGAATTGGCATTACACAACTGTGCCCTAAGGTCACATTTTGCAATCTAATCCTCGAGCATTTCTCGTCAGCTTTCAAAAAAATCATGAAAAATCCACTTATGGAAATTATAAATCTCCGAGGATTTGGGTTGGTGGAATGCTCATTATAAAGGATTTTTAATTCTAACCCTCTTGCACGGGATATGAGAATCCTCATTTCTGTGGATTTATAAACTGATAACAATTATTTTCAGCTATACACATCCACACGTGTCAATGTTTATGTGAAATCTTCATTAATACAAATTCTTAGTGAGAAATTCATGTTCCAAGGGCAGTTAGGAATCCTCACATTTACGGATTCCTCACTTGCAATCACCAAGCATACTGTAAGTGCTTTACATGAGAAACAATATATGCATTGGCTAGTCTAGTTGTATCTCTATGGAGCAGAGTCTTCAAAACCTTTAGTGGGAAAAGGACTCCAAAATGAACATTAAGGTCGTACATTCACTATATGATCCTTAAAACCTTGACATATATAAGGTGAGACCTTGAGCATACAATTTTTACCTTCAACAAGTACACCTCATGATTCATTCAAATCTGTGACCCATTAAATTGGCCCTGCCATGGATGTCCATCTTTATAAAGTAATAACCTATACTAAAAGATGAGAACCACTCCACAAAAGTCCTCTCTACAATCACTGATAGAGAATTACTGTTAGATATATTTCTCAACTATCCATTTGAAGGCCATCAATCGAAGGTCTAGGAGTTGTTAGATTGACCACTGTTGTACGGTTTATTATAGTGGGACCCATCAATTCAACTATCGATCACATAACCATGGGTAGAATAGGTGATACAATTGACTTCATTAATTGTCTTGAAACATAACGACGTTTTGGATATCCATGCAGAGGGATGACGCCGTTTGGTGTGGGCTTGTCTAGTGCCTCTAGGAGACTTAACGGTGTTGTTGTTGACAATTATGGGCCCCCTCGTGGGCCATCATCATCGACGATTGGCCAGAACCAGGGGCCGGTGCTCAAAAACAAGCTGAGGGCTCTCGTTGTAGATGACAACAGGATAACTCGTAGTGCCCACACCACCCTCCTACGCAACCTTGGAGTGGAAACTCTTGAAGTGGCGAATGGGAGGAGGGCCATAGATATCTGTCTCGATGGGGAAAACTTCGATATTATTATCATGGAAATGAAAGTCCCCGTTTTGGATGGCCATCTGGTAAGTGTGTGTTAGAATCATTTACACATGGGACATGGAAAATAATAAACATGCAGGTCAGGACTCTGATTTCCTATGTGATTTTCACCTATCCAGGTTGTGGGGCCCCAACTTTTTCCTTTGTTTCTTCAATTTTAGCCATTTCAATGGAAGTGCTTTACCTAAAATTCCCAGTGCTTCATTTGAAATGCAAATGGCCCCTCAGAATGGGCGGAACCAGAGGGGGGCTGGGAGGGGGCATGGTCCCCCCAAAATCTCAAAAAACCCCCCTTTTTTTACAAGATTTTTATAAATTTTTACATATGCCCGCCCGCCAACCCTAAAATAAAATTAAAAAAGCGCACCCCCACCTCCCCCCCCCCCCCCCAAAAAAAAAAATAAATAAATAAATAAATTAAATAAAATAAAAAAGCCCCTATATGTTTTAAAAAACTACATTTATTTTTTATATGTAGCCCTCCCAAAATAGTTTTCCAACATAGTGTTCCCTCCAATGAAGAATCTCTGGTTCGCCCCTGCGGCCCTCGGGTTTTTTTTACCTACCAATTATTTTCAATCACATTGCACCCCCCAAGACGAAGAGATTTAAGGGTGTGGCAAAAAATTGACTCACATACATTTTCACCGAAAGAAACAATTTATTAGAGTACTGCATAAACTAAAGTAGGAAACTTAATCTAATTCATACTCTAATTAAACGTATTAAAATTCTAATTCAGACTTATTTCAAATTTTATTTCACTTCTAAATAATAGGCAACCAGACTGATAAGGGCAATGGGGATTCCCACCAAGATACTGGGTGTCCATGCAAACTCACGGCGGAGGGAAATGTTCATGGCGGCCGGGATTGACGCCTTCTATGTGAAACCCATGTCTCATATTGACCTGATCCCTATCATTCGCGAAATCGACAACGACAAAATCTGAAAGCTAGCTTGGATGAATGGACAGTGTTAATAAATAAGAGATGCTTTTAATCTAAAGCATCTGGACCCTGGATTTGAGTTAACTTCGTTGTTTTCTTTGTGTGTTTGTGTGTTTTTCTATATTGTGTTTAATATTAATAATAATGTTTGTTTCTAATTTTCTTTAACTACTGATTTCATCATTGTAATTTCTAATATTATTATATTTGACACCTCAAAAGGAAAAATAGGGAAAAGAAAAGGTAAAGGAAATAATGATGCAAGACGCTCGATGAACCCTAAATTGGACAGATTGAATTTACAGTTGATCATGCTTAAAAACAGCAAGTGAAAAAATTTAAATCTTTAAGTGGTAAAAATTATATAGTTCAGATTGAGAAGAAGACTACCATCCTCAATACCTTGTTCTCAAGGATATGCATGTACAATACTCTTCATCTAGTTTAGATTAAGCACACAAAAGATGTTAGATATTTGAAGATCAAATTCTCGCACGTCATTATAAATCCATCAGCAAGGCTCACATGTTGAAATCCAAACCACTAAAAGCCAATGCCACATCCTGAACTATCACTTCCTAAAATTCTATTTTGACTAGAGTAATGATAACCATGAGATTGATCCATAAGTGACTTTTGGCCTGTTTCTTTCCTAGGATTCCAGGAATTCCTATATGAGGAATTCTTGAATTCCCAGACATAGTGGAATTTCTAGATACTCCTTTGGGCTTGAGCATTCAGAAATTCCACCAAAATGAAAAGGGAGTGGAATTCCTAGATTCCTAAAGGTCAAAAGAGACATTTCATGTGGCTGGAATCCTGAGATGCTAGTGAAGAAACATGGAATTCAGAAATTTCAGGGGACAACATGTCATATCATATCTAGAAATTCTTGGACATGGTGAATTCCTGGCAGAAATTCCACTAAAAAAACAGGGACTTGGTGTTTTGAATTTCAACATATGAGCCAAACTGATGGATTTATAGCGACGTCTATAGAGAATCTCCAGTCTGTGGCCTCAAAGAACTTGGACTTAGAAAATCGCTAAGATAATCAAACCTCTAGCGGTATATGCAGCTTAGGGTGCGTTTGGCATCGTGCCTTCCCATTTTCCCACTAGATAAGACTGTGGAAAACATATTTGATATGTGTAAAATACTGTTCCGAAGATTTATTTCACCTGAAGGGATCTCAAAATGTTAACCCGCTAGCATAAAAAAGTTGAAATAAAAAATAAAAAATAAAAAACTTTCTTATTTGGAAGAAACAATTTGTTGGCACAAATGGTTTTACTCTTCTCTTTCCTTTTACAGAAGACCCTTTAAAGACTCCAAATCATCTAACTTATCCTTACAGTAGGCCCATGTTAATAATCTTAAAGAAGGTGGCCCAGTTTGTAAATCCTAAAGGTTGGTCACAAGGTCACAATCACAAAAGGTGGGGCCATATTATAATTATTGTAATGGTGGGACCACATTATAAATTCTATGAATGCGAGCCCTATGTTCTATCTAAAGGTAGACATCACGTTGTAATTACAAAAGGTGGGTCCCGTGTCTACAATCACAAAAAGATGGCCCACTCTATAATTCTTAAAGGTTGTCAAATGGTAACAATCACAAAAGGTTGAGCCACATTGTAAATCCTATAAATGTAGGCCCATATTGTGAATCATATGAATGTGACCCAATGTTCTAATTTCTATAGGCGTGCACCACACTGTAATTTTCAAAGGTGGGTCATATGTTCACAATCAACAAAAAAGATGGCCTACATTATAATTCCTATAAATGTGGGCCCACATTGTTAATCCTATAAATGTACCCACATATTCAAAATTTTAAAGGTGAGTACCACGTTGTAATTTCTACAGGCGGGTCCCATATACGGCCATAATAGAGTGCCACAAACAATAAAAGGTAGGTCTTATTGGAATTAGGTGGGCATCGTGGATAAGTATTCAAAAAACTTTTGACCCACTTGATGCAATGATCAAATATCCATTAGGCGAAGAACCCAAGCCCAAGATCTAAAACCCTAATCTCATGCATTAAGATCCAACATCCATCAAAAAGATAGATCAAGAAATAAGCAACGCAAGCATAGAACATCTACTAAAACCAACTAGAAGTAGATCAATACCCGAGGAGCTTGGTTGTGCTCTAATCGAGAACTTGATCTCTACCAAAAAACTCTTTTCGCAAACTTTGTTCTCCCTTGCCTTTATGTTATTCTACGCTATGACCCTCTTAGAGAACCCCTAAGGAAAATGGTGGGATGTCCAAGTAGAAGAAAATCCTAACATTTTAGTAGGAAACCAGAGGAGAGAGAGGAGGGACTAGAGAGATTATTGTGTGTAGAGATCTCTAACCCTCACCTCTTATTTATAGTTTATAGAACACCTCCTTTTAAGTCAAGATTAGAAGTCTTACTTCTATTCTTAGTAAGAGTCCTACTCCTCATTTCCTTAAGAGTTCCAATGTGATTAGTAACCTTCTCTTATTAGGGCTATAGCATGGGGACCGCTAGGGTTCTTTAGAATCTAGCTCCAACTAGGAATCTGGACTCCACATCTCATGCGAACTCCTAACTCACAATTAATTGCAAATAAGTCTACTAAATAAATGCAATTGCACTCTAGTCTTAGGAATAATTACATGAAGACCCTAAACTTCTCAATCACTATAAGTAGGCCCCTCTATCAATTATATCCATGGATCTATTAGATTAAAATTGTCCAACTAAAATATATCTATCTCATATTATCCTTTTGACCCAATTAATCACAGTAATCATCGGTACCATCCAATTAACTCTTAATTGAGATGGGTGCACACTTACCAATGATAAAATTCATTAATTGGCGCAAAGGGATATTTAAGGGGATAGATTCCATCTTGAGAATTATATGTTCTCATAGCTCCACTACCACGTACCCAAGACATCGAGGTGTTTACCTACAATTGACCTCACTCATTGATGGCTCAAAGTATATGTATAATAAAAATTGAGTCCATTAATCTCTCAAGATTAAGAATCTATTACTTGGGAATTATGAGAGCAGTGGTTAAATCAAAGACAGATTTGCATAAGGTGCTAGACATGGTCCTTCAGTATATCCAATATATCAGCACAATGATCCAGAGTCTTACACTCTAATTATCAAGACATATCACACTATCTCATAGTGACCACAGTGCTGCAACCTTATCAGATGAGATGCCCAATTTCATCACTGGTTGTGAATCAGTTCAAGTATAAGATTTGTTATCTATGTCTCTTGTATGTAGATCTCATCCACACACATGGATTGCATCTAATATACTTGTGGGCTCCAGTTCATCTCATGAACTATCATGTCATTTTATATTGGTCATGTGCAATCATAGAATAAAATACCATTCATTGCATTAATAACGCATGAAAATATAAATTAATTAATAAAACAAATCAATTTATTCGGATCATCCACTGCATTGAAGTCATACAATTCAACAGGTCCCACATTGTAAATCCTATGACTCTCTTGATTCCATTCCTTGGAGTAGTACTTTAATAATGTTACTAAACAATTTTCATTCAGCATATTCTCTGTAGGGCAATTTAATATAATGTTGTGAAACAAGTTCTGCATAGTATAGTCCCGGCACAACCTGATCTGAGTATAAATTTGGGGACAACATGAGAATGATGCAAATGGGCCCTTAGTGTGTGAGAAGAAAGGATTGGGAAAAACTGCTAATCTTGAGAATACAGGGATGTATGTCTCTGTGGACACAAAACTCCACTCTCACCATAGTGTGCTATAGAGGGCAAATAGGTTTAGATAGTCCCCCTTAGCTACTAGTCCATACCAGGAATAAAAAGAAAACATTGGCACTTTTTTACTCATTACTCATTAGCCCAAAAACCTACACCCCCAGTCCAAGATTGTTCCTTTTTTATTTATTTTTTTTATTTTATTTTTTTTTTTTTTTTTGGGTGGTGGGTGGGTGGGGGGGGGTGGACTTTGGTCAGAGATCCCTCAAAGTGTGCCTTTAAGGTAAACAGTCCACAAAAACAATTCATGCAGCCAAAGGTCCCTCTCACACTTTCTCGTACCTGAAATGTCCAATTTGCCATTTCTTTAAATCATATCTCATGATTGGCGGGAATATCCCATTAATAATGGTCAACTACCCTTTAATTGGCCACGATTAATGGAATCATATTAATGAAATTTTCAAATAAATTCTACAAACACACAAAATAATTTCAAAAAATGCAATAATTTCAAAAAACACAATAAATTAAAAAAAAAGCAATAAATTTTAAAATAACGCAAATAAATTTCAAAATATCCAAATAAATTTCAGAAAATGAAAATAAACTTCAAAAGACTCAAATCAATTTCAAAAGATCCAAAGAAAATTCAAAAAATCTAAATAAATTTAAAAAGCTGCAAATTAATTTCAAAGGATGCAAATTTAATTAAAAAACGCAAACACATTTCCCAAACCTAAGATAAATCAATTTTTCAAATTTTTGAAAAATTTTCCAAAAACTTAAATAATTTTTCCAAAACTCAATTAAATTTATTTCCAAAAATGCAATTAAATTTGAAAAAATGTAAATAAATTTCAAAAGACGCAAGTAAATTTCAAAAGACGTAAATAAAATTAAAAAATGTAAATAAATTTAAAAAATGCAAATACATTTGCCAAAATTAAGATAAAATAATTTTTTAAATTTCAGAAAAATTTGCCAAAAACTCAAGTATTTTTGTCAAAGCTCAGTTAAATTTATTTCAAAAAATACAAATAAATTTGAGAAGACACAAATAAAATTCAAAAACACAAATACATCTAAGAAAATACAAATAAATTTGCCAAAAATACAGAAAGATTCGTTCAAAAAATCAGTTAAAATTTTCAAAATGGAGATAAATTTGTCAAAAACTCAGCTATATTTTTCAAAAACTCAAATAAAGTTGCCAAAAGCTCAAATAGATTTGTTTAGAATTCAGATAAATTTGTTTCAGAACTCAGATAAATAGCCAAAACTCAGATAAATTTGTTCAGAACTTAGATAAACTTTTTTCAAAACTTAGATAAAATAAATTTGACAAAAAATAAAAAAATCAAATAAATTGACAGAAACTCATATAAATTTATCAAAAACTCAAATAAATTTGACAAATGACATCAGCCTTGGCTGGCTGCTGGTTAACGCTGAACTGGGCTTCCTACTGCGGACGGGTTAAAACTGACCCGAACTTGACCCTGACTTGGAAACTGACCCAATTGGGTCTTATCTTCTTCCTCGACAGGCTCTGTTTCTGCAATAGAACCATGGACAATGCAGTGCCTTGTTTCTTCTTCTCCGGCGATAGGCGCACTCTGACGGCCGTGGCTTGCGTTGTCCAGCGATGTCGACGGCGTGCAAGCGGCCTTCTCTGGTGATCAATTTACAAAGAGATCTATTTTCTGCATCTTGTCTCTCTCAACGATGGCTCCTGCGATGAGAACCCAGCAAGACACGAACCTCCCCCTTTTTTTCAAAAAGTCAAAAGACCTTTTGTCTTTTCTTAAGACTTCTCCACTACTTGTTTCTATCAAATGAATAAGATGCACTGTGGATCTTTAATGGGCATGAAACAAGAGTTTCCACCTCGTGACTCCAACGTTCAGCAACCTTAGAAACTCCTCATGACTTAATCTCGTCAATCTTTGTCGGCGCAGGATTGCCCAAGCCCAAGGACGGAGAATTCAAGATTTGAAATTTTAAATTTCAAAAATTTATGCCTAAAACGGTTAAAATGGCAAATTAGTCTTGAAATATGTGATCGTGTGGATGTAGGGACCTCTGGCTGCAAATAGTCTAGCTGAATGGACCAGAGCCCTTAAACAAACTTTGCCAGGACGAGAGGCTAGATACATTCGACTTTAGGGACCTTTTGCTAATTTTCTCTTTTTCTTTTATAATCAAGGGTATCTCCCGCCTAGCTTAGCGCAGGAGTACTCTTTGGCCTTAAGCCTTAGGGACACTCGATTTTGGACAGCTAAACTAATCTCTAGGGGGGTACATGCACGGAAAGCCTCTTATGCACATGCACAGTAAAACTATGGAAGATCGATGACTGAGGAGAATGAAAATAACTCTCCAATCTTTAGTGAAAGAGGCCCACACTACGTCCACTCTTAAATGCAGGGGGGGTGGAGCAGATTATTCCATCTAAGGACAAAAGTTGTTTTCATCCAAGAGACTCCAGCTTGGACGTCCTCATAAGAAAGTCTCTCGTTCATGCAATGGAAGAAAAGGGGACCACAAAATACATACCGCTTAAAGTGCAAGCTTACCCAATTACAGTAATTCCCACTTGGCTCTTACTTTTAAGTTCCTGTGCAGTCGCTCCTTTAAATTGGTGCGCATAAGAAGGTTATGGTTGTTTTGTAATGATGAAACACATGGACCCAATGCTGGATATTCATAGGGATGATCTCGGGATCCAAGTTTGCATCTACCTTGATGAGAACTGGGCCCATAGTTCAAACTCACCATCAAAACCACTCTCACAATATCGGCTATATTTAAAAGGGAGATGCTTCTATGAGAGTTACTCTCACCTACGAGAGTAAGGGTGGGGGCCCTCATATCCATATCCAACACCCATAGCCTAAATGCGAGGTCCCCCACGCCTCACTTTCATAATACTGTGAGAGTAAGCCCTTATTTGGCATCACTAGTTTTTGCCTTTATTTCTCAAATTTTATAGGTATAGATTTTGAGAATAAGGTGTTTGACAGCATTTGGCAGCCTCTTTTCTTTGTAGAAAAGTATAGGCAATGCCTCTATTTTCCACGGCCCACCATTGATAGCATGTAGAAAGTAGAAAAAACAAGAGGCGGATGAACAATGTTATTGCCCATTCACACCCCAGTCCCTTTTATTTATTTATTTTTCCTGAGAATCTAAGAGTGTAAATCAAAACTCAAATCATTGGAAATGTTCAAAAGATCAAACACACCCATCACACCAAATTTCAGCTGTTGGATCTCACCAATCTCGAGATATGTGCAAAAAAGTGAGTCATTGGATGTAATTTTCTGGAATCTGTGGGTGGGCCCCAAACGCAAAATCCACACCGTTACATCTATTTGGAAGGCTGAAAACGATGATGTGGTCAATTTCCAAGGCTTAATACCTTGTGGATCTTGAGATATTTGCAAAATAATATCAGTCATTGATGTACTATGCTCAATATTAGATTTGTCCATGAGGAGTAACATTTTTCTATTTTTTATTTCTAAGAGTGTAAATCAAGATCCAAACCATTGGAAATGTTAAAAAGACCAAACGTGATAATGACACCTAATTCCAGATGTTGGACCATCACCAATATCGAGACATGTGTAAAAAAATGAGCCATTGGATGTAATTTTCTTAATTATGTGGGCCCCAAACACAAGATCTAAACCGTTAGATCTCTTTGGAAGGCTGAACACGGACATAGGGTCAATTTTTAAGGCTTGATACCTTGTGGGTCTTGAGAAACTTATTAAAAACTTTCAACCATTTATATAAAAAAGTCTATTTAACATAAATCTTTGCATTACCAAACACTTCTTTTAATTCTAGCATCTTTTTTTTATAGCTCTTTTTTTAATGGCTCTATCCAAAAAAGAGGAGAGATACCAAATAAGGCCTAACTCTAACAAGAGCATCTCCTTTTTTTTTAAATATTAGGATACATACTTAAATGGTAGTTTTAGTACGTAATATTGATATTGTTAATATGAAAAACTTTCTCCTACAAGCATTCTTTGCAAAGCAGCTTGTAGGGCCCACTTATAACATGCCTATCATTGGAGGGAAGGGTGGATCGAAATGTCAAATTATGGATGAGGGTCAGCCAAAACTTAGCCCCATCAAATTATCTTAGGCCTTGATTTAGTAGCCTTGAATTTTAATGACATTTTAATCATAGATTTATTTTTTAGTTTATTTTTAGATTCAATCCAATGGTGAGTGATGGTTCCATGAGTGTAAAATTGGGTCTCATGCCACATCATGTGATGAGAGTCTGAGAGGGGTTGCACTGATCAAAGGTCACCAAAAGTTGGATTGCACATGCAGGACACTTGTTGGAGAGAATTTTCCTTTAAGGTATATCACCAATAAAATAAAAATATCACATAAAAATGGAACAAATAAAAAAGTGTATAAAATATTGTAATATGATGCCATTTTCATTTATAATTCATAACTATTTAAAATTTTTTATTATCTAAAGACTGATTTATTTTCTACAATTTTCTTCTTGTAATAGCATATAAACCGTAAACATGAAAATAGCTTGATACTCAATTAATATGATAATTTCCTGACATTGACTGTTACACCCCGACCCGATTTAACCCCAATTAGTGCTAATTAAATGTGTTTTAGCTACATTAATTATGATTAATAGCTAACTATGATTATTAGTGTTGGTTAGTCCCTGTAGACCGAGTTAGTTGAGTTTTGAACATTGAATAGGTGAGTTAGAATAGAATTGACTCAATTAGGTTGAGTCAAGGGCTTTTTCGTAATTTTGAGTTTTCGCATTTTGCATCATTTATACATCATATTGGCACCATCGCGTGTATCTCAGCGAGTACATCGATTTTCATATTAGACTCTTTTTCATTCGACCAACCGTTAAATAATTGGACCCTCATTTGACCCAAAATGAAAATAGACAACATTGATGGGTTTTCTTACAAAAGAGACCTTTATATAACCCTTAATCCCTTTTCTTTCATTCCTTTCATCTCTCTCTCTCTCCACTCATTTTCTTCTTTCCTATTACTCTTTCTCTTCTTCACCAATCACTGCAAGAGTGAAGACAAGTATTTTGGGAGCTCTTCATCACCATCATCACCTTCTTCATCCCCTTCTCTTCATTGTTAGCAAGAAGTCATCTTCATCATCTTCCTTTCCTTCAACTTGAAACCCTTGCTTGAGGTAGGCCCTAAACACCTTGTGACTATAGGTTTTCAGTTAAAAGAGGGACAAAGGACTCATCTTTACTCATGCATGCATAATTTATTCCCTTTTTCCATGGCTATTGAGATTAGGGTTTGCTAATTTGGGGATTTTGGGATCCTTAAGCCAAGTTGTGCGGAAAGAGTTTTGAAAGCACAATTAGAGGCAAGTATAAGCAATAATTTGGTCTTTCATGATGTTTATTTCCATTGATTCAAGGATATTTATCTTTCATGATTTTATCTTTCAAGTAAAGAATGGAATGATGCATTAATGAATAGGATTATAAATGATAAATTGGATGGCGTTTATGTGGTGAATGAGAGTATGGAGACTCCATTTTCATGCAGGTTAAATGATAGAGGGAGGTGGAAATGAATGAGAAGTGAATCAAAAGAGAATTCCGAAGTCAGGAATTCTGGACAGTTCGCTCGAGCGAACTTCCAATTGACACTTAGGTCGAGCGAACAAAAAGATCGCTCAGACGCCCATCTTTCTGGATGGGGTCCGCTTGAACGAACTTGGGTCCACTCAAGCAACCACAACCCTTGGGACCTCGCTCAAGCGAACGATTTGGGTCGTGCGAGCGACTAACTCTCTGGATGGGGTCCGATCGAGCGAACTTGGGTCCGCTCAAGCAAACCTGAAACTGAAACTTGACCCTTTTTTTAACCCAGATTTGGGTGAATTACCATCCTTAATCTATTATAACCCACCTTAATCATCCTTAATAGATAATTAAGCTGTTTATCTTTACTTCCATAGGAAATTTAAGAATTTTTGGACCTTATGACCTTAAAAGTGGAACCCTTAACTTTATTAATTGGTCCAACGAGTATACACTTAGTCTAACATTTTGGCCATGAAGGTTAGTTTGGAAACTCAATGTATCTCTTATGAATTGTGACACCTAACAAGGTAGGATATATAGATTTTCCTAACTTACCTTGTATTGGACGGTGAATGACTAAAAATCAATAGTATAGTATTGGTTAACAAAATACCTAGATTCCCTTTAATTATTGCATTTCATATTGGAGTACAATGCCATTGATATCAAATCTTGTCTATAGAAATTGATGCATTAAAATACTCCTTGAGGTCCAATTATTTGTATTCAGATTCGTACCTCATGTATCTAACCTTTCAGTATTCGTTGAACACATAAATTGAGTGAGTATTGTGATATGTGAATAAGATTTGATTTGATTATGGATAAAAGAATTAGAACTCACTCAAATCCGATTATAATTCGATTTGTATTTAATTGTATTGATTCGATTGAGTCGGCACTACATAGCTTCGACCTTGTGATACTCAACGGGGTTACACTTAGTTTTGTTATGTGAGACTACTGCAGTAAGTCATATGGAGCACCGGAACTTCAGACCAGGTAGCTAGTGGGCCTTTGGCCGGGCAACTGGTGACATCCCAACTAGATGCGCTCTCTTTGAGAGGATGAGCTTAATGTAGTAGCCAATTAGTATGTTTCGTTACATTTGATTCCTAGCATAATTTATCCCATTGTGCACGATTTGTCTAGTGGATACTCATCATTGACATCCATGAATTATTTGTTCTAAATTTAAATTAATACATTATGTATTTCCTTATTATTGCATATACTTGCTTAACCATCGTATTAATGATACTACCCTTGGTGTCACAGTCTCGGATGCAGATTCCGGCCTTGAGAAGGCCTCAAAGAGAGAGAAGGTTACCTAGGAGGTACCTTCAAGATTAGAGGACTGACCTGAACCTCCAGCTGTTTAGTGGTCTTCCCTCGGAGAGCGTGCATGCCCCCTTTTGATGATCTTCTATAGTGTGTGTGGTCAGCCCCTTTTTGTGTGGGCCACACTTAGTGTTTAGATATTTGTTTGTTTATACTTTTGGTAATGTCTATTTAGTGTTCTTTTATACACCCTCTTTCGTAAAACAATGTATATATTTGTATAATTCTTTTGTATTAAAACTCGAATGTTAAATGGACTGAATGGGAATTTGATATCCTTATATAAATGAAATACAGCTTCCGCTAAGATTAATTGTTGCTGATGAGTTTAGTGAGTTCTTACTCACGTGAATGGAAAGTTATTTTTCTCTCCTTC
The DNA here is from genome assembly GCA_003546025.1 of Camphora micrantha. Taxonomy (NCBI): domain Eukaryota; kingdom Viridiplantae; phylum Streptophyta; class Magnoliopsida; order Laurales; family Lauraceae; genus Camphora; species Camphora micrantha. The sequence continues at coordinate 12,577,073 of QPKB01000011.1, read as the reverse complement.
GTGTGTTGTATTTGGCTCGAGACAGGTACAGCACGCTGGAGTACGTGTGGCATGCCTCGGGGACTACCCTATGCTAGGGTGATTCTGGACCGCGATGTGACATACGTAAGTATGGTATCAGAGCCCTGAAAGTCTTCCTAAAAGACTTAGAAATTTCTTAGAAACGTCGTGAGGACACGTTAGAATCAATAGAGAGTTTAGATTAGTCAGAGCTAATTCATTATTAGTTGAGTTTATTATTAGTATTATATGTTTTGTATACATATTGTTTAGTATGAGTATTGTGTAGCTAGAGTGAGAGTGTAATTTTAATTCTTACAATTCTCTTTCAAGAACATGGCGTCTAGCTCCGGGAGTGGGCTCAATAGTGGAAACAATGAATCCCACAACTATGAACCGCCCTCAATGGAAGCTCGTATGATGATTCTTATGTAGCAAATGGCCAAAACAAATGAACATTTGGCAACATTGATGGCCTTGCAAGGACGAACTCAACCAAACTCAGGAACTCAACTGGTTATTCAATTGAAGGAACCAGATCTGAATGCCTTGTATGATAAATTTAGAAAGAGAGGAGCCACAGAGTTCCAAGGAAAGGAAGATGCCATTCAAGCAGATGAATGGTTGGATCACATAAACAACGTTTTTGAAACAGTGGTCTGTGATAATAAGCAACGAGTAGTACTCACTACTTCTATGTTTCGAGGAGTTACAAAGGATTGGTGGAAGAGTGTAAGAGATGCCTATAAGGTCATGCCAAATGCTACAATCTAGGAAACTTTTCAAGAACAATTTCGCCGCAAATTCATACCAGATCATCTGTATCGGAAAAAGGAAGAAGAGTTTATTGCTCTCAAACAAAACCAGATGACTATGGCAGCATATAACACACTTTCATTCAATTGTCTAAGTTTGCTAAGGATCTTGTGGACACAGAAGAGAAGAAGGTGAAGAGATTTATCGGAGGACTTCATCAAATGTATGAGTAACACGTAGTGATGTATAGGAGGCCCGAGACTTTTCATGAGGCTATAGATCGAGCTTGCATTGCAGAAGAGATAGCTATTAAGAAGAGAAAGGCAGATCCAAAACGGAGTATGTCTCACTCCAGGAAGAATTTTCAACATAAGAAACAGAAAGGTGTGGCCAGTGGATCTAATGCACCCAAGTGTAGGACATATGGAAAATGGCACCTCACCGAGAAATGTTGTAGGAACACTAGTGCATGCATTTTATGTGGATCGATGGAACACCGGGCAGTAGCTTGCCCCAAGAACAAGGGAGGATATGGAACTCAACAATAACCCTTCAGCAACCCACTAGACTGGCACTCCCAGCTCCACCCCAGCGGTTAGCACTGCCAGCACAACCACCGAGACCCCAGCAGCAACAACGGCAGCAACAAGGAAGACCAAGACAACAATAGCAACAGGCCCAGCAATTGGCACAGCAAACAGGGAGACTCTTTGCTACAAACCTTGAGCAGGCAGAAACAGCAAGAAATGTGGTAGAAGGTGCTAAATTGATTTGTGCAAGAGATGCTAGAACATTATTCGATTCGGGGTCCACACATTCGTTTTTGGCGCCTCATTTTGCCAATGGTTTTCAGCAACCACCTGAGTTGCTTCCTTTTGTGTTGATGGTAATTACCCCAGTGGGTAAGAGAGTCGCTTATGACAGTTTCTACTCCGAATACAGTGTGCAGATCGGAGGTTTGCTGATGCCAGCGAATTTGATCATCCTAATGATGCAAGACTTTGATTTCATCCTTGCAATGGATTGGCTCGCGAGATACCGAGCTTGTGTGGATTGCTTCCACAAAACTATCACCTTTAAGGTGAAGGAGCTTGAGTTGAATGTGATATTCGAAGGTGTGCGAAGAGAGAGACCTAAGTCCGGACTCGTGACAGCATTAGACGCCGTGAAGCTTCCAGAGAATGGTTGTGAAGGCTACTTTGTTTTTATCTCTAAGAAGAAACTGCACGTGAAGCTAGAAGAAATTCTAGTGGTGTGTGAATTCCCCGGTGTGTTTTCGGACGAAGTTCCAGGATTACCTCTGCCTCGAGAAGTGGATTTCTCCATTAACTTAATGCTGGGCACCGCACAGATTTCAAAGGCATCGTACAGAATCCCCCCACAAAGCTCAAGGAATTGAAGAAACAATTACAAGACTTATTGGACAAAGGACTTATACGTCCTAGCGTGTCACCATGGGGAGCTCCGGTATTGTTCGTGAGGAAAAAGGATGGTTCTCTCTGAATATGTATAGACTACAGGAAGCTCAATCAAGTGACAATAAAGAACAAATATTCGTTGCCTCGAATCGACGAACTGTTTGACCAGCTTCAGGGAGCAGCATACTTTTCAAAGATCGATCTCAGATCAGGATACCATCAGCTAAGAGTTCGTGATCGAGACATTGAGAAGACAGCGTTCAGAACGAGATACGGTCACTACGAATTTCTTGTGATGCCCTTCGGCTTGACCAACGCTCCAGCGGTATTTATGACGCTAATGAATAGGATCTTCGCCCCCTACCTCGACCAGTTTATTGTAGTCTTCATCGATGATATTTTGGTTTATTCCAAGTCTATGGAAGAACACGCAGATCACCTCAGAACTTCACTTCAACTTTTGAGAATTCATCAATTGCACGCCAAGCTCGAGAAGTGCGACTTCTGGCTCGAACAAGTGGCCTTTCTGGGTCATATCATCACTCAAGAAGGCCTAAGAGTAGATCCAGCTAAAGTAGAAGCTGTTATAAATTGGCAGAGCCCGGGAACAGTAGCAAAAATTTGAAGTTTCCTAGGTCGTGCGGGATACTACCGTAGATTCGTCAAGGATTTTGCTAAGATCTTAGCCCTTTTGACCAAACTGACCAGGAAAGACGTACCATTTAATTTGACTGAAGAATGTGAAGCCAGTTTTCAAACATTGAAGGAGAAGTTGACAACCGCGCCAGCGCTATCCTTACCTAAAGGCTCAGGAGGATTTGTGATTTATTCGGATGCATCTAGAGTTGAATTGGGGTGTGTCCTTATGCAGAATGGACGAGTTATAGCCTATGGGTCAAGACAATTGAAGAACCATGAGTGGAATTATGCCACCCATGATCTTGAGTTAGCTGCTATCGTGTTTGCATTAAAACTTTGGAGGCATTATCTTTATGGAGAACAATTTGAAGTGCACTCAGATCATCGTAGTTTGCAATATCTATTCTCCCAACAAGATCTCAATATGAGACAGAGGCGGTGGCTAGAATTCATAAAGGATTATGATTTCCCAATCAAATACATTCCGGGAAAACGAAATGTTGTAGCTGACGCTTTGAGCAGAAAGCCATCATTAGTTGCAACTATGGACACTCAAGAGAACAAGTTTGATGCCTTTGAAGAACTAAATATAGAAGTTCAATTGATTGATGACTCGGCGATATTCGCAGCAATGTCGGTGTACGAACCAGAATTGATGAATCAAATTAAGAACGAGCAATTTGAAGATCCTAATCCGGCCAAAATAAGAGATCATATTATGGAAAGGCCTAATTTCCGAGTGGTTGATGGAATTTTGTATTTCAGAGATCAGTTATGTGTACTGAAGGTTGAGCAGCTGATAGATTTGATTCTGACGGAAGCACACAATACCAAATATGCGATGCACCCCGGAAGCACAAAGATGTACAAAGATCTCAAGAGAAGATTCTGGTGGAATAATATGAAGAGGGAAATTGCAGAATTTGTATCCAAGTGTTACACCTGCCAGAGAGTGAAGTTTGAACATAGGAAGCCTCCATGCTTGTTACATCCATTGTGTATTCCTCAGTGGAAATGGGAGCACATAACAATGGACTTTGTTTCAGGTCTACCATTGACTAGCCAGAAGAATAATGTAATTTGGGTAATAGTGGACCGGTTGTCGAAATCAGTCCATGTTATTCCTTTCAAAAAAGGTATGAAATTCAATGAGATGGCAAAGCTTTTTGTAAAGGAGATAGTTTTCGATTGCATGGCACTCCAGTCTCTATAATTTATGACAGAGATACGAGGTTTGTCTCTTCATTCTGACAAACTTTTCAGTAGTCCATGGGCACCAAACTCAGCTTCAACACCGTTCACCATCCACAAATAGATGGACAATCCGAACGTACCATTCAAACATTAGAAGATATGCTTCGAGCCAGCGTTCTTGACTTTGGTGGCGAGTGGGACGAGCATTTAGACTTATGTGAGTTTGCTTATAATAATAGTTTTCATTCGACTATTGGGATGCCACCTTTTGAAGCCTTGTACGGACGGAGTTGTAGAACCCCAGTTTGTTGGGAAAAGGTTGGCACGAGAAGTTTTCACGGACCGACTATCATCGCAGATACAGCTGAAAAGGTCCTTCAAGTCAGAGAACGATTGAAGACTGCTCAGTCTAGACAGAAAAGCTACGTAGATAACAGAAGAAGAAAACTCGAGTTCCAGGTTGGAGATTGGGTGTTTTTAAAGACGTCACCAATGAAAGGCACCATTCGGCTCGGGCAAAAAGGAAAACTCTCCCCAAGATATATGGGACCATTTGAAATCAAGAGCCGAATAGGTGACTTGGCCTAAAGATTGAAGCTTCCACCCGAATTCGCAGGAGTACATGACGTATTCCATGTGTCTATGCTCCGCAAATATGTTCATGATCCATCTCATGTCATTCAATATGAAGAAGTTCAAATCAAGCCAAACTCCTCATACGTCGAGCGTCCAAGAACAATTCGATGGGTGAAACTACTCTAGGATCACCAGGGACCAGAAGAGGCCACGTGGGAGCTCGAAGAACAAGTGGCTAAGCACTATCCTGAACTCTTTGCCCGGGTATGATCGTTCGAAGGACCAAACGAATCCAAGAGAGGGAGGAATGTTACCACCCGACCCGATTTAACTCCAATTAGTGCTAATTAAATGTGTTTTAGTTACATTAATTATGATTAATAGCTAACTATGATTTATAGTGTTGGTTAGTCCTTATAGACCGAGTTAGTTGAGTTTTGAACATTGAATAGGTGAGTTAGAATAGAATTGACTCAACTGAGTTGAGTGAAGGGGTTTTTCGTAATTTTGAGTTTTTGCATTTTGCATCATTTATACGTCATATTGGCACCATCGCGTGTATCTCAGCGAGTACATCGATTTTCATATTAGACTCTTTTTCATTCGACCAACCGTTGAATAATTGGACCCTCATTTGACCCAAAATGAAAATAGACAACATTGATGGGTTTTCTTACAAAAGAGACCTTTATATAACCCTTAATCCCTTTTCTTTCATTCCTTTCATCTCTCTCTCTCTCTCCACTCATTTTCTTCTTTCCTATTACTCTTTCTCTTCTTCACCAATCACTGCAAGAGTGAAGACAAGTATTTTGGGAGCTCTTCATCACCATCATCACCTTCTTCATCCCCTTCTCTTCATTGTTAGCAAGAAGTCATCTTCATCATCTTCCTTTCCTTCAACTTGAAACCCTTGCTTGAGGTAGGCCCTAAACTCCTTGAGATTATAGGTTTTAGGTTAAAAAAGGGACAAATGACTCATCTTTACTCATGCATGCATAATTTATTCCCTTTTTCCATGGCTATTGAGATTAGGGTTTGCTAATTTGGGGATTTTGGGATCCTTAAGCCAAGTTGTGAGGAAAGAGTTTTGAAAGCACAATTAGAGGCAAGTATAAGCAATAATTTGGTCTTTCATGATGTTTATTTCCATTGATTCAAGGATATTTATCTTTCATGATTTTATCTTTCAAATAAAGAATGGAATGATGCATTAATAAATAGGATTATAAATGATAAATTGGATGGTGTTTATGTGGTGAATGAGAGTATGGAGACTCCATTTTCATGCAGGTTAAATGATAGAAGGAGGTGGAAATGAATGAGAAGTGAATCAGAAGAGAATTCCTAAGTCAGGAATTCTGGACAGTTCGCTCCAGCGAACTGGAGTAGTCGCTCGAGCGAACCTCCAATTGACACTTAGGTCGAGCGAACAAAAAGATCGCTCGGACGCCCATCTTTCTGGATGAGGTCCGCTAGAGCGAACTTGGGTCCGCTCGAGCAACCACAACCCTGAAGACCTCGCTCAAGCGAATGATTTGGGTCATGCGAGCGACCAACTCTCTGGATGGGGTCCACTCGAGCGAACCTGAAACTGAAACTTGACCCTTTTTCTAACCTAGATTTGGGTGAATTACCATCCTTAATCTATTATAACCCACCTTAATCATCCTTAATAGATAATTAAGCTGTTTATCTTTACTTCCATAGGAAATTTAAGAATTTTAGGACCTTATGACCTTAAAAGTGGAACCCTTAACTTTATTAATTGGTCCAACAAGTATACAATTAGTCTAACATTTTGGCCATGAAGGTTAGTTTGGAAACTCAATGTATCTCTTATGAATTGTGACACCTAACAAGGTGGGATATATAGATTTTCCCAACTTACCTTGTATTGGACTGTGAAAGACTAAAAATCAATAGTATAGTATTGGTTAACAAAATACCTAAATTCCCTTTAATTATTGCATTTCATATTGGGGTACAATGCCATTGATATCAAATCTTGTCTATAGAAATTGATGCGTTAAAATACTCCTTGAGGTCCAATTATTTGTACTCAAATTCGTACCTCCTGTATCTAACCCATTCAATATTTGTTGAACACATGAATTGAGTGAGCATTGTGATATGTGAATAAGATTTGATTTGATTATGGATAAAAGAATTAGAACTCACTCAAATCCGATTATGATTCGATTTGTATTTGATTGTATTGATTTGATCGAGTCGGCACTACTTAGCTTCGACCTTGTGATACTCGACGGGGTTACACTTAGTTTAGTTATGTGAGACTACTGCAGTAAGTCATATGGAACACAAGAACTCCAGACCAGGTAGCCAGTGAGCTTTTGGTAGGACCGCTGGTGACATCCCAACTAGATGCGCTCTCTTTGAGATGATGAGCTTAATGTAGTAGCCAATTAGTATGTTTCTTTACATTTGATTCTTAGCATAATTTATCCCATTATGCATAATTTGTCTAGTGGATACTCATCATTGACATCCATGAATTATTTGTTTTAAATTTAAATTAATACATTATGTATTTCCTTATTATTGCATATATTTGCTTAACCATCGTATTAATGATACTACCCTTGATGTCACAGTCTAAGATGCAGATTCTGGCCTTGAGAAGGCCTCAAAGAGAGAGAATGTTACTCAGGAGGTACCTTCAAGATTAAAGGAATGGCCTGAACCTCAAGCTGTCTAGTTGTCTTCCCTCAAAGAGCGTGCATGCCCCCTTTTGATGATCTTCTATAGTGTGTGTGGTCAGCCCCTTTTTGTGTGGGCCACACTTAGTGTTTAGATATTTTTTTGTTTATACTTCTGGTGATGTCTGTTTAGTGTTCTTTTATACACCCTCTTTTGTAAAACAATGTATATATTTGTATAATTCTTTTGTATTAAAACTCGAATGTTAAATGGACTGAATGGGAATTTGATATCCTTATATAAATGAAATACAGCTTCCGCTAAGATTAATTGTTATTGATGAGTTTAGTGAGTTCTTACTCACGTGAATGGAAAGTTGTTTTTCTCTCCTTCGTGTGTTGTATTTGGCTCGAGACAGGTACAGCAAACTGGAGTACGTGTGACACACCTCGGGGATTACCCTAGGCCAGGGTGATCCGGGACCGGGATGTGACATTGACATTCACGAAACTCATCACAACTTAATAATCCGTTGTCATTCTTAAACCTTGAAGCTGCATTATAACAGTAGAAAGGCCAAATATCACTTCTTAATCCAGATCAATAATAAAGTTATTCGCTATCTCAACCTAAATGTCTAGAACCTACTAACAAAATTAATAACCCTCATATCTTACCTTTACCTAAATCGGATCCACCACACTTCTATAAAACACACCGTTCACACACCGTTCAATATGTTACGCTAATGGGTCTCATTGGTGGATAGATTAGTTAGAGCTAATAGGTATGGTGTTGGTCCACTATCATTTAAGATGGTCCACCATTGTTACCCTCTTTACATGATCCTACAATGATTGTGTTAGTTACTTAAGATTTGATTTGATTGCCAATCAAGAGTCATTTTAGTAATTCAAAAGTCATTTTTTCATGTGAGTTGATTTTAGATAGTCTATAGGTGAACATCGGTTAATATACTTAAAAAGTTCAAACTTATATAGGTGTTTAACTAAGGGCCCATTTGAATACATGTAAAATATAATATTTTCAAATTTAGTATAATATTATAATATTACAATATTAATGTTGTTAGGCCGTTGCTGAAACTTATAATATATGCTGAAGGTAAAAGTCAGAATAGATTCATAGTCAAACAAATAGTGATACGCAAATTCATAGTTTTGTGTCAAGGTTCTTAAAAGAGGTAATCAAGATGATTACTACAATTCATGATAAATTATTACTACAATGCCATAATCATTCCACATAGTTTCATTCCGCATAAATCTTGGGGCCCAAATAAGCATAAAAACTACATATATAAGGGCTCACAATTTTTCACAAATATATCACGATCCGTGAAGATTCATCGGTTGGAATTTGGCATGCTGGTTGTGCTTGGGTTTCTAAAAACACCCAATGATTCAAAATATTGAAAAAAATAATAATAAAAGAACGACACATGCCTATTGTCTATGTGCTTTAAGGCATCTTTGGGTCCCAAAACCCCTTGGTTGGAAAAGAAAAACCCTCTTCACCCTTTTTATGGTGCCCAAAATAGAAGTAACATTTATTTATGAGTTTTAAATCAGAGGTGGAAGAAAAAGTGTTCCCAAACTGTCTAAAACTGATTCAAATCATTTTTAGAGATTTAGAGGCAACAAATTCTACAATAATGTGCACTTTTAGCGACGTTTTTAGCGACGCTTTTCCAAATTCGTCGCTAACAGTATGATTTCACCGACGTATATAATTTCGTCGGTAAAAAGTATATTTTTACCGACATTTTATGGACGTTTTAAGGAAAACGTCACTAAAAGTTAGAATTTACCGACGTTTCATATAAAATGTCGGTACAAGTGTTGTTTTTACCGACGTTTTGACATAAAACGTCGGTAAAAGTCATTTTTTAAACAATTAACTTCTTTTTAGGAAAATTAAAAATCCAAGATTATTACCGACGTTTCGTAAAATGTCGGTAAAATTATGGTTTTTAACGACGTTTTAAAACGTCGGCAAAGCTAAATTTTAGAATTAACTGGTTTGTAGGAAAATTAAAAAATCTACTTTTAGCCGCGTTCTACGAAAAAACGTCGATAAAATGCTGGCTTTTAGTGACATTTTCTATAAAACGTCGGCAAAGTTCAATGGCTAGTCTAATGGTTTTTTAGTTTTAACTCTTTTTTTAGGAAAAGTAAAAATGGAGATTATTACCGACGAATTACAAATTGAAACAAGGGAAGGTGATGAATGGCTAGTCTAATGGTGGACTAACGGTAGCAAGGGCAGTGGCGCAGCGGCGTAAAAATACAGGTGGTGGTGTGCCTTAGGGAAGGCATTGGATGAAATATTGATGGAAGTATGGAGAGATGAAGAAAAAAATTATGGAAAAGGGGAAGATGTTGCTGGTCGTCCAAGAGGAGTGGGGGAAGATGGATTCACGTGCAGCCCCTTTTTGGCTCCTTTTATGTATTTTTGATTACTTGGCTTGCTAGGTTTTGATTTGGGTAAGGATTAGTAGTGTGGGTCCAAGTTGAATTAGGATTAAGAGGGTTTTGAGAGAGTTTCTAGGGGTTGGCCCACAATCTTAATGAAAATAGGATTCTTCTTATCGCATGCAACTTCCTCTCTTGGGCCCAGTTTTCTTCCAAATAAATTTCAAATCTAAAAATCAGATTTGCAAAAATGTAATTCTAATTTGAATACATTTGGACCCCACTTGGAGTGTATCATCTTGAACATTCATGGCTTTGGGCATGTTTTGGATTTTTTTTTTCTTTGTTTTCTTTTCTATCTTGATTCAAGATTCAAAATTTGAATCTTAAATTTTATCTTCAATCATGGCTTGGACGTCCAACTTGGAATGGATAAGTTTGGGAAGGCAAAGTGTTGGATGTGTAATATCTCCTTTGGATAGCTTCTTGGCTTGCAAAAATTTCCAAATATTTGTCTGAAATCCAACTTGTAGAGTTCTTAAGGAAACCTGGACTCTTTGGATTTGAATTTATCTTGCAACTTCTGCGTTACTACCCTCCATATTTAGGAAAATTTGCTTTAATTGATCCAAGTCTAGGCCCACTTCCTCTCCTAAGAAATTCCTCAAATAATATCTTGGCTTAAATAATTTCAAATCTGAAATTCAGATTTGTATTATCAATTGGAACACATGATGGGCCCCACTTCTATGTGCAATGCTTGAAATTTCCATACCTTGAATGTCCTTCATATGGCTGGATTTTCTTTTGCATTTTTTTTATCTTATTTGTTTGGCTTGAATTGAATCTTCAAACCAGGGCAGTGTGAACCACATGCAGAGCTTCAATACCTTGATTTTTGTTTTTTAATTCTTCAATTGATTTATCACTTTCGCAAGTCCCAAGGAATTGATTTTCCATATAAAAATACTGACGAATTACAAAACGTTAGTAAAATTGACTTTTAGGAACGTTTCCTTGAAAACCATCGGCAAAGTTCGATTTTATTATTAACTTCATTTTTGGGAAAAATAAATATCAGAGACTATTATCGGGGCAAAATGAACTTTTAGCGACCTTTACCGACAATTTTTATTTTTACCGACGAAACTTAGCGGCATTGTTGCTATGCTATGTTCCGGCGTTTCCGCGGGCTACTCAAAATGGGCTTTGAATTGTGGCAGTGATGAACGAAGGAATCGAAACCCAAGACCCCTTTCGTTCATCGAAACCCAAGACCCCTTTTCCAATTTCTGATGCTATACATCAACCCAATGACCTATTGTACTGTGCTCATCTTTAGAGTTCTTTGCAGATGCTCCAAGGTAGAGTGGAGGTTAGGAGGCATAAGAAACTTCATAGAATTGAGAAGTAGTTATGTACATCTCTGTTTCGTTTATGAAAATTGGTTGCAGACTATAACTACCACTTATCAAGTAGATGACATCTCTCTGATGATTATTGCGTGTCATATTGGATCTTTTGCCACAGTTCATGACATAACTTATCACAATATAGGTAGCGACACTAGCGATTTGTTAGGAAATTTATGGATTTTTCTTTCATTTTAAACCAATCAATATTATATTAGCCAGTATCTTCAGTTTGGTCTTACGTTGTTGATGTGGGCACTTTCATCATCTAACAAAACATTTAAAAATAAATGCAAATCAGCAATATGTATCATGTCTCAACCCTTATTAAGATTCAAAGTTTCTATATCTAAAAAATTATATATATTTAAAATTTCCAAATGTTGAAAATGGTAGATTTTGAATCTTTCCAAATCTCTATATGAGCTCTCTGAGTGAGCCAATAAAAAAATCCAGATGCAAATTTTAATTTGTAGGGTTAGGAGCATGTTTGTAACGTGTATTGATGGGCACATGGACACATAATATGCATATAATGTGGCAGTTTAAATACTATCTTACTTAAGCATAATAAGAGAGGCCTTTTATGGTTTAGAAAAGCATCACATACTCTATAGAAGAAGATAGCAGAATTTGGTGTTTAGTAGCCATACTTAGCACTTACTGATTGAGTTTGAGAAAATAGCCGTTGTTTTTAATTTATATCAACCATCATATTACCATGGAAGATGAGATGAAATAGATTAAATGCATTATAGCAATCTTTTCTTAGATTTGAGATAAATAAGCTTGGAGAATTCAAACACCACTTTATTTTGAACATTAAAGATATACATGGTCCTATTGGCCTGATCTAATGATGATGATGATGGTTTTAACACATTTCTCATTTAAATTTGTGGATTTTTTTAGTATGTTTTTTATCACATTATTGAAATGCAGGGGTTTGTGTGTCACGTACTGAAGGCAAAAAAATCCTAACCCTTGGACAACAAGGGTCCACATCCAAAAGATGAAGGCTAAAAATTGGATGGTTAGGATCTTCCACTTTATGGTCTGCTTATCATTGTCCTGATCTAAGTGACAACACTTGCCATGGTCTTCAATATAAAGTCTTCTGGTGAGTTTTAGATTTTTCTTTTATGGAATGTTTTGCTCATCATTGTCCAGTCTGAGTGATGCTGTCCATAATAGGATTCTTCCATGTTAAACTACAGGCGTCTTCCATATTTATTGGTGTGATGATAATAAAATGTGAAGTTTTGATGAATTACATGTATTTTTTTTTTTTTTTTTTTTTTTGTATTAATGATTAATAATGAGCATAAACAAACATGATCATCTCTACAAAATGAGTGCAACCAAACCACCCCTCAGATAGAGCATGGTTCCAAAATGACCACAGTAGGCAAGTTTTGGCACCAAAACTCGATTGCATGGAAGAATTGATTAAATTGGTGGAGATGAATATATGATAGCTTGCCTTTGAATCAACAAGTGAGATGAACATGAGGTCCTATCTTCTGGAAGGTTACATATCTCAAATGATTGCCTTAAACGTGGTTTTTACTCAATCTCACTGTTCCCTGTCTCAATGCAATCCGAAGCCATACTTTAACAACGAGGGTCTGTGTTTTCCTTTGTAAGCAATCAGGACTCTTGAGGACAATCCACCCCAGCTGTCTATATACATATCTGTGGCAAGCCAACCACACCATTTTGTTCTCAATCTCATAGACATTAACAAATTTGTGAATGGCTTGCTTGCAGAGGGCATCACCTGCACTCAGGGAGATCTTGTTCAAACTGCACAGGCATGTAAATTCGCCTCCTCTACCTGAATAGTATATTGGCTAGAACCCGCCACAGGCATTGAAAGATCATTGCAGCATCCTCCACTTCACTATGGGTCCCATCAGATCAATGGCCTGCATCACATAGTCAATGGGGCCCGTCTAACAAGGTGTTGGGACAGTTACTGGCACAGAGTATTATAGGAGGTTCTGAGATATTAATATGTCAAGTATCATGTTCAGGTACTCCAAAGAAAATTCTAGCATGCACTTAACTGAATTCCTAGTTGGCATGATACATTGATAGTTTTATTTTACTAATTTTGACTTGTGAATTATTTATATTGCTGATTATTATCAATACCAATAATGAAAATAAGGGATGACTTTGATTTTATTCTACTACATATGATCCTGCAAATGATGGCCTATTTCGGACCCCTGGAAAAATTGGAAACTGGCACGAGCACCTCGCTTGAGGGTAGAGTGACTTGTGGGAACTGACGGTTCGTAAATAGGACTCCCGGTTAGAGATTTAGAAGCAAAAACATAGGATTTTCCAATACTTAGGCTCGAAAATGGCCCGCCGGGAGTCCGGAACGGTAAACGGCCCCAGGAAAAATCGAAAACCGGCACGAGCACCTCGCTTGAGGTTAGAGTGACTTGTGGGAACTGACGGTTCACAAATAGGACTCCCGGTAAAAATTTAGAAGTGAAAACATAGCATTTTCCAATACTTAGCCTCGAAAACAGCCCGCCGGAGGTTCGGAATGGGAACCGACCCCAAGAAAAACCAGAAACCGGCACGAGCACCTCGCTCGAGGGTAGTGTGACTTGTGGGAACTGACGGTTTGCAAACAGGACTCCTGGTTAGAGATTTAGAAGCGAAAACATAAGATTTTTCAATACTTAGGCTCGAAAACAGCCTGCCGGGAGTGCAAAACGGGAACTGACCCCAGGAAAAATTGAAAACTGGCACAAGCACCTCGCTCAAGGGTAGTGTTACTTGTGGGAACTGACGGTTCGCAAATTGGACTACCGGTTAGAAATTTGGAAGCGAAAACATAGGATTTTCTAACACTTAGGCTCGAAAACGGCCCGCCGGGGGTCCGGAACGGAAAACGTCCCCAGGAAAAATTAGAAACCGGCATGAGCACCTTGCTCGTGGGTAGAGTGACTTGTAGGAATTGACGGCTCGCAAATAAGACTCCCGGTTAGAGATTTAGAAGCGAAAATATCGGATTTTTCAACACTTAGGCTCGAAAGCGGCCCGCCGGGGGTCCGGAACTGGAACCGGTCTCAGGAAAAATCGAAAATCGGCACAAGCACCTCGCTCGAGGGTAGTGTGACTTGTGGGAATTGACGGTTCGCAAATAGGACTCCCGGTTAGAAATTTAGAAGCGAAAACATCGGATTTTCCAACACTTAGGCTCGAAAACAGTCCGCCGGGGGTCCGGAATGGGAACCGGCCCCCGGAAAAATTGGAAACTGGCACAAGCACCTCGTTCGTAGGTAGAGTGACTTGTAGGAACTAACAGCTCGCAAATCGGACTCCTGGTTAACGAATTAGAACTAAAAACGTTGGATTCTTAACACTTAATCTTGAAAATAGGCCATCAGAGGTCGAAAATGGGAAACAGCCATCGTATAGCCCAGAAACCAGCACGGGTACCTTGTTCAAAGCCAAAGTAACTTGTAGGAATTTACGGTTAGTGAATCAGACATCCGGTTAACGAATTAGACACAAAAACCTCCCGATTCTCAACACTTAGGCTTAAAAACAAGATGCCGAAAAACTTAGGAAATGATTTATATATATACATGTTTATCTTTCATTTGTAATTTAATTCATTGAAAAGATTCTAATGTTTTTTTTTTTTTTGTCATTGTAGATTGATTGACGCTTTGGGGTCGGTTGCAGACTTTTGGGGGTATTTTATTCTTTTTTGTTTATTTGTATATGTATATTGGACATTTATATGAGACCACATCATTATTGATTGTAATATTTGATTAATGAGATGAATGATTTGATGAAAAATGGCGATGGTTGTTTGCTTATTTAGCAACTTTTGTTTGCATGCAATTTTTTATATTGAATATAGGTATGTGAATAAATTTCTTTTTGATATAGGTGTATAAACAGGTTTATTGGAAATATATTGAAAAAACAAGTTTAACATTAAAATAAAATACTTTTACCGATGAAAGCAAATGTCAGTAAAAGCCATTTTATTTTTTTTATTTTTATTTTTTATTTTTACCGATGAAAACAAAACGTCGGTAAACGTCATTTTATTTTTTTTATTTTTCTATTTTCTTTTACCGACGAAAAACAAATGTCGGTAAAAGTTATTTTATTTTTTTATTTTTCTTTATTCTTATACTGACGAAAATAAAATGTCGGTAAAATTCATTTGGTTTTTTATTTATTTTTCCTTTTTATTTTGCCGACGAAAAAAAAAGTCGGTAAAAGTCATTTTATTTTTTTATTTTTCTTTTATCTTTTCCCGACGAAAAAACGTCAGTACAAATCATTTTATTTTTTTTATTTCCTTTATTCTTTTACCGACGAAAACCAAACGTCGGTAAAAGTTATTTTATTTATTTTATTTTTCTTTATTCTTTTACTAACGAAAATAAAATGTCGGTAAAAGTCATTTGATTTTTTATTTATTTTTCCTTTTTATTTTGCCGACGAAAAAACACGTCGGAAAAAGTTATTTTATTTTTTTAATTTTTCTTTTCTCTTTTACCGACGAAAACAAACGTCGGTAAAAGTTATATGAAATATTTAGAAAAGTAAAATACTTTTACCGACAAGTAAAAAACGTTGGTAAAAATTGGATTTTTGCTGATGGAAAAATTTTTTGTCGGTAAAAGGTTTTGTCCACGACTTTTTACCGACGTCTGGTCGACGAAAAAAATTGCGTCAGTAAAGGGTTTTACCGACGTTTTGGATCCTTTTAGCGACGAAAAATTTCGTGGCTGAATGTGTAAACTGTTGTAGTGAAATAGAGATGCTATAGATGGACAAGTTTCCTTTACATTTACGGTTCGGTAAATGTGTATGTATTACTTTTACTATTAAACCATTTTGCTCATAAAACTTTCACATAATTTAAACAACTTTATTTTAAACGGATTAAAACTCCCCAAACAAGTCCTCATTAAAAATCCAAACCTCATTTACTTCATTTTCATATGATGTTCTCAAATTTTAGAGTGAATTAGGGAAAGGTCCTTTATAGAGGTCTTATAAGGCCTCCAGTCTATCAACTTTTCCTCTAAGGCCTGTAGTTCATGCAGCTAGACATATTTCAACGAAAGGTACCTAGATATAATTTTCATGATTGATTTACCATTAAAACTGTTTTAGGCATAAAATTTTGAAATTTCAAATTTCAAATGTTGTATTATCCCTCTTCTTCTTCAACCTGGAGTAGATCTAAAGTTTTTGGTCGGACCCAGACCTCTTTGTTTTTCCTCTGACAAACGCAAGTTGAGGAAGAAGGCGAGCGCATTGGTCTTGCGTGCGTCGCCAACAAATGCTCAGAGAGAAAAAGGAGTCAAATTTTTTTAGGGATAATAGCATAATACCTACATGTACTTTGCTCAAAATACAGACTACCCTTCTGGACTTTGGTATTTTGTACTAAACTTATCTAAAGTTCTAATTAACATGCAAAATGAATGGACTTTGTTAGTATTAATGGCGTAGGTGTATAAATGGTGTCTAGTGCATACTGGCGGCAACTTATTCACCCCATACTGGCGGCAACTTATTCACCCAAATAGGCTATGAATGAGGCTTATTTGCCCCTACACTTCATTATCAACACCAATCCCTCTCTTGAGCATTTCACCAAACACCATGTGCACCAATGCAGAATTTGATTGTCCGACCATTAGAATAACGGTCGGTGACAATTTAGCATCACCACTGCATCACATCCATGGTATTCGCAATATGGTTCCACTTGTAGCAGTTTTCATGGTCATTTACATTGATGAAAGTAGGTAGAATTTATGTATTCTCATGGATGCATCCTGAAATTGATTTTCTAAGGAGGTGAATCTCCTCAAGTTGAGTGCATTTGAGAAGAGGACGGGATCATTGCTGTAATAGATATGTACGGGAGAGAGAGAGAGAGAGAGAGAGATGTGTGTGTGTGTGCATTCATGTGACATTGTTGTAAGAGTAGTTAAGTAGTTACTGAGTAGTGATTTACTTATTCGTCTTCTCGATGGTCTCTTCTTTTTATCTTTGCACGAGGGCACGGATGCGCCTGAGAGGATCGTGGTGATTAGGGATGCCAGTTTAGATATGAGGATCTCGGTTTGGGTATGAATATGATGTAGGTGGAGGGCCGTTTGGTTGGTTGGATTCATGGAGTTGCAGGTTGGTTTGTTTTGGTGAATAAAAGAGTTTTGTTGAGGCTGGTGGTTAGATCTGTTAGGATGGTTGCATGCGATGGGTATTGCTCCATTTGGGACGATGTGGTCTGCTTTGGCATGGTGTGGTTGAATGGGTAGATGGGCTGGATATTGTTGGATGGGTTGTTTTAGGGTGATGAGAGAAACGAAGAGAGAAGGAGGGCTTGTTTGGTGGTGAGATTAGATGAAAAATAAGGTGGGTCCGAGATGGAAAAGAGGATGAAGAGATGAGAGAATTTGGTCGTATCCGGAGATGAAGATGGAGATTTGTTCTCTGCGATGAGCATGTGAGCAGAAGTTGTCGCAATAGAGATGATGTTTCTCCCAAAGTCGCCAACAAAGAAGAACCCTAGCAGAAAGTGAAAAGGGGGAAAATGATCAAAAACGCCAAGACACATCTTATATATGGAGGGGTAAATTCGTCATTTCATATTTTCTGTCACGGCCATCTCTATTTGCATTGTGATTTAAAATACAAGTAGGTTTAGTACAAAATACCAAAGTCTAAGGGGGTAGTCTTTTGAGCAAAGTACAGATAGATATTATGCTATTATCCCTTTTTTTATATCTCATCGGGCTGCGTGCATCATTAGAGGGACGAACTGAGCAGTGTCCAACGTCATTGGAGAGGGCTCGTACGAAAAGATCAGAGAATAGGTCTCAGTTTTTGTTTTTCTCATTACACATCGGGTTGCATGCGTCATTGGAACCTTTTGGTGGAAACCAAGACCACCAAAACCCTTGGGTTCCGTGCATTGGAAAGGCAAGGGAACTCTCTTTGGGACACGTGGTAGAAAATCTGCTGTTGAAAATCCATGTGGTCACACATTCCTACAATTTCTTGAGTGCCTCTTACCATATCAAATCAATACAAGAGAGAGGATGTAATCTGTTGGCCAATGTGCACCGGTGAATGGGTAGGGTGCTGGAGCAGTGCAGTTTGCAAGTTCGCGGGTTGCTGCAAATGACCACGGGGTTGGTCCTTTTACAAAGTAAAGTTCTTGCCTTGTTTTTGGTTACAGAAACCAGAACGAAGAAGAAAGGGAGTTGAGCCAGGTTCAGGTTCTTTCCAGGTTTTGCAGAAAATGGAACTATCGCAAAATAGAGTATTCCGGGATTTCCTTGCACTTGCCAAGGAAAATCCTCAGTTGCATAGATCGACCGCCGTCGTCGGAGAAGGAGCTTCTCGATGTCTTGCATAAAAGTTGCATAGAAGTTGCTACGCCATTGCTAAAAAAGGAAGGCAGCAGGGCTATTATATTATTTTTGGCAAATTATTCAGAGTTTTTGACAAATTTATATGAGTTTCTGTCAAATTTATCTGAGTTTTTTAGTTTTTGTCAAATCTATTTGAGTTTTGCAAAAATTTATCTGAGTTCTGAAACAAATTTGTATGGTTCTAGACAAATCTATATAAGTTTTTGGATATTTATCTGAGTTCTGGAACAAGTTTATTAAAGTACTGAACAAATTTATCTGAGTTTTTGGCAAGTTTATTTGAATTTTTGAAAAATATAGCTGAGTTTCTGACAAATTTATCTCCATTTTAAAGATTTTAATTGAGTTTTTGAACGAATCATTATGTGTTTTTGGCAAATTCATTTGTATTTTTTAGATCTATTTGTGTTTTTTGAATTTTTTTTTTTCTCTTTTGAAATTTATTTTTTATTTTTTGAAAAAAAATTAACTGAGTTTTGATAAAAATACTTCAGTTTTTGGCAAATTTTTCTGAAATTTGAAAAATTGGTTTATCTTAGTTTTGGCAAATGTATTTGTGATTTTTTAAATTTATTTGTATTTTTTTAATTTTATTTACGTCTTTTGAAATTTATTTGCATCTTTTGAAATTTATTTACATTTTTTGAAATTTTTTTGGATCTTTTGAAATTGATTTTAATCTTTTGAAATTTATTTATATTTTTTGATGTTTATTTGGATCTTTTGAAATTTATTTATGTTTTTTTAAATTTCTATGCATTCTTTTGAAATTATTGCGTTTTTTGAAATTATTACGTTTGTTTGAAATTTATTTTGCATTCTTTCTAATTTATTTATATTTTTTGAAATTTATTTGTGTCTTTTTGAAATTTATTTAAATTTTTTGAAATTTATTTGGATCTTTTAAAATTTATTTGTGTCAATTTCTCTGCGTTCTTTTGAAATTTATTGCGTTTTTTTGAAATTATTGCGTTTTTAAAATTTATTTGCATTCTTTCGAATTTATTTGTATTTTTTGAAAGTTGTTTGTGTTTTTTAGAATAGATTTGAAAATCTAATTAATGGGATTTCATTAATCATGGCCAATTAAATGGTAGTTGACCATTATTAATGGTATATCCCACTAATCGTGGGATATTATTTTGAAAAAATGGTAAATTAGATATTTTAGGTCTTCAAATTTGAAAAAATGACCTATCACACTATGAAAAAAGATTGTGGATTTAAGGCAATAAAGTAAAATGTTCAGGGACCCGTCGCCGAATGTCCCAAAAATTTATTATAAGAAAAATGTTCCTGCAAAACTGAGAATTTTAATGGGGCCAAGCCCACCTTAAGATTCATCCTAACCATCAAGACGCAACATGACCTCCCAAATTACACTGGATCCGTTGGGTTTATAACAATCAGAATGGACTCGGCAGTTAGATCGAGGGTCAAATTTTTATTTGATATAAGGCTGTTAAACTTGTGAGTTACGGATCAATAGGATAGAGGCTTCAGATTGGCTTGAAACTTCATGCTTATTCCTTCGGTCCCACTTGGATCTTTCGATCCCCCTCTACCCATATCATCTTTGTAGCACTAAGTGGGCCCCACAAGGTTCTCATATTAGTAATACCCTTTATTATATATAGTAAAGCAGCACCTTTTCGTAGAAAAGCTACACGTGGCGGCAGGGGGCTTCCTTGGAGAGCGACATGTGGCGCATCCTCAGACTTTTTGCAATGTCACATTCCGAAATTGCCTTTCTTATCTATTCTCATCATCTAAAATATCTCAATGAAAATTTAAGATATTCTTGAAATAAGATACTTATCATTTTCCTAAAATATACTATACAATAATAACTTCTCTTTATTTCCAAGTCTTCTTTATTTTCAAACTCACAATTTACAGGGTCTACTTTTTTTATACCAACACAATAAGAGCTTTTTTTATACTAGAGCGCGGGCCACTTTCATAGACTGTATTCAACAACTTTTTTCTACTTATTTTCCTTTCAATCTTTAGTAAGATTAATCTGTGCGGCCTATTATGGACATTTCTCTCCTTATTTTTCTTTGGATATTTGGTAGGATTAATTAATTGTGGGGCCCATTATGGAAGCCAATTAATTCCAAAATTCATATTTAATTCTAAAATGGCTAAGTACAATTTATAATCAAATCATTGCCCTAAAATATAATCAAATCATTGCCCTAAATATAATCAAATCATTGCCCTAAAATCTTTACTATTTACTTGATCTTTCCCTAAATATTTCCAGCTACCTAAAATTTCTCTAATGAGTTTCCATCTTTATTATGAATTATATATTAATATTCATTTATAATTTATTTAAATATTTAGATATTTAGATATATTTTTAATTAGAAATTCTAATAATTTCTTAATTATGGCCTGCGTTGGGCGCAGGCTTATTGCACTAGTATATATATTAAAGCAAACGGGGAGGAGGGCTGTGATGGGTGCCACATCATCACCCACATGAGTTTTCCTTTCAGAAAAATACTTACTTTTAAAAACAACAGAGCTTGGGTTTAATGTGAGGCCACTCCAAATCTCTCACTCTAATACTTCCCTAAAATCTTTCAACCTCCTAAAGTCTCTCATTCTAATACTTCGTGAAATCTCTCATCCTCTTAATAGTCAATAGGGCCCATATCTCAATAGTAACCTTATCACTCCATCTATATTTTCCTAACTTTTCTCTTGATCATCTTTATCGCTAAAATCTCTATGATTTGGGTAATCATCCTGTGGATAGGATTGAATAATTGATTTCATTCTTTTTTATAAAAAACAAACTACTCCGTGGCTCTTTCAAATGTTTCAACCATTAGTCCTAAAATCTCAAGAATTTTATGGCCAGTGATGGACGAACGTTCATTATGCTGATGCAAGCTGTGAAACCATGATTTTGTGTAGTCTGCTCTCACAAGAAGGAACGGAGCTATCAAAACAAGAAGCTTGGATTGGATATCAAACTGAGGAGCCCATCAAGTAATGTCGCCAAATTAATAACCTTCCACACTCTCAAAGGTGCTGTTCAAGTTAATATTTATGTACAATCCAAACCGTTTAAGTTATGTACCCCACTCTCATTCGATAATGACTTCAAAAAGGAGGGGAGTGGATGGGCCGGTGGGGGCCAAAATATATCCAAGGCTAAGCCTAGTTAATTTAGTTTGTGGGGGCCTAATAGTCATCTTAGGACATTTCACAGGCCTGAAACTGAGGCCCTGGTCCAGCCCATTTACAAACTAGATACCCTCTTCTATATTAAGATGTTGGGTGATGCTAAGCAACCCCCACACCACCCATACCATCACACACGCCAAGATACACTAATTAATACAAAATCCAATAAATGTTTCCCACTACATATTCGAACAAATTTTGAATTTATAAGTAGAAATTAAGGTAAAAAAAAAGTCTAATCAAATCATCGCAACTAATTATTATGTATGAGTCAAAATTCAATCCAAGGTGGGTACAATATAACTAAGACTATACGTAAGATCTTAGATAATGTTTGTGGGCTTTGTTAGTTTTTTTTTTTCTAAGACGTGAAATTTTTTTCTAAGACGTGAAAATCATATTATTATCCATTATATTGAGCGTTTTCATTCCTTTGAATTTTTTGGATTTTGTTTTTCAAAGAGATTATAATCACATTTTGTGAATTTCATTAGGGTTTTTTTATATATATTTTTTTTCCAAGGACAGCAAGATCTTATTTTTATTAATTTGTTAGGGTTTTTTTCCCAAATCCACTAGCATATGATTTTTCTTTCTTTTTTTATGGATTTTTTAAAAATAAAGATATTATTTTGGAAAAACTATGGGGAAAAAGCCCCATAGTGAGCCATGAGTAGGTGGATGACCCGGTAGGATTTTAGAGATGGAAGGGGCTTATAGGGCCTCTTCCTGTTTGTTTTAGATGTTTATAAAAGTTGTCGATATCGACAATAATGCGGTTATACTAAAACCGCAAAAAAACCCCTTCTTCTCCATTTCGTCGCCTTCCTTTTTCCCTTATCTCTTCCACAGTCCATGTCTCTGTCGACACCTCTCCTTTTCTTTGGTCCCAGTAGTCCCAAGCATCATTTGGCGCCTTCTTTCAAAACCTATACACAGTTGGCAAGCACATGGAGGTATGTATTTTAATCGTTTTCTCTTGTTTGCATTAGGTTTTAACGGAGCTTTCGGTGTTTTTCATTGGATCGAGATTGTAATTTCTTTTTTTTTCCATTATTCTTAAAAATGAAACCCAATCCCTAGATAAAACGAACTCAAAGTGATTTTGTCTAATTAGGTTTGTTGATTGGGTTTTTGAAGAAAAAAGTGGTCGTCTGGCATTGTTACCCAACTGAGAAGGGGTTTTTTTTCAAACCCTCTCAATGCACAGAGACGTTGATCATGACAACTGTTTGCTAGATCCGGGTTTCACACCTTTATTGGCATAGAAATATTTTGGATCGGTTATACATTTACATACATAAAGAGAGAATAAAAAGTCCATGCACAGATTACTGATTAAAAAAAGGTTTAGAGAGAGATTAAATAGTCCATGTACAGATTGTTGATTAAAAAAGATTTAGATCACAAACTTTTTATGCCTTATATGACTATCTATGTTTATATATTTAGGGTCTTGTTTTTCTCTATTCTCATGCAATTATTATTCATGGTCTGTACTTGTTATGAGAATAGACATTTGTTTGGGGAAATAAGGAAGTGGAATCTGAAGATCATGATGTTTTGAATATGCCTTTGTTAATGTTATTTTACTTCAATATCTTGATATGGGTCTTGTTTATCTGATATGATGATTTATTTTGTAGTGGGTATGTGTATATATTTGTGCATCATGGAGATCAGTAATGGGCATCATATGTGATTAAGAGTATTCTATTGGTTTTGGGTGGATTATCATTTTCTCTTGTCTACTGTAGAGATTTAGCTTCTTTAGACTGGCTTTATGCCCTTCTTTGTTTTGAAGTGGAGATAATAATTTCCTGGTTTCTGAGACTATTGGGAACTCTTATCAAGTGTAGCATTGCCAAATATCAGGCAATAAGTTTATAGGTTCTTGAAACAAAGATTATATATATATATATATCTATATTTTTTAATGGGAAACTACAAGGACCCAATCAGTAGTTGTATGCATCTAATCTCATTGCAGCATCTTTCCTGTTCTAAAAAATCTCCTTCATATAGCATTTTCTAACCCTGATGGATGTTCATTCGAGTATCTATGGATTTGGTGTTATTTGTGGTCTTTTTTTTACCTTGATTAGCACCGTTAAGCCTTTTCTATTCCAACATCGAAAACATTCAAAATCCTAATATATGTTCGACCAGGCTTTAATTTCATATGTTTTAAAACCATGATACTACTTTTAAAGTGGACCATATTATGTAGATAGTGGGCCAGTTCACACTAGAATGTGGCCTGACTTTCAATGATTCAACTGGATGTAGGGCATAAGTGTAGATGATCTATGTTTTTCATTCTCCTTGACTATATGAGTGTTGAGTATGTGGTTTTGGATTTATATCCAATAACTACTTGTCAAGTCAGGAACTTTCTCCATTCACATGCCTGATGCTAACTGAAGGGTAGTGGTCCTAGTGGATTAAGCTTGGCCCAAACTAGAGTTTTAATCATTTATGTAATATATCCCTGGCGAAGCTAGTTGATTTAGAGGAAATCCTTAATTTTGAGGATCTTTAGAATGGAATTTATACATATTCATCTAAACATTCATTATAAAGATGCTTTTAGTTACTAAGCATAGCCAGGCGGAGGAGACCGCCAAACCGGCAGAACCCACCATCTCAATTAAGCATGTATGGCTCAAATCCTTCCATTAAGTTACTGCATGAAACAATGTTTACATATTTTTTTTCCTATTAAAACATTTGCTTTGCTGGTATGATATGATAAATTAATATTGGGTGTGTTTCGTTTTCAAGCGGAGGATCTGGTGGCTCGTTTAGAGCGCTCTTGTGATAGAGCGGAGCACCGGAAAGTGTCTATTGAGAAGCTCACCACATCAATCCGGAAGAAATTTATATAGTTTAAGGGTGCCTTTGAGACAACATTTGAGGACTTTTCTAAGGATGGGTGTAGTAGCTCGTACTCCGATAAAGAGGACGTCAAGAAGAAGATTACAACAACGTTTGACCGACTTGAGTGACTTCCCATAATGGCTTTGATGGTGATTTCCAACAAAGAGTGGAGTGCTGGAAATTTATTCTGTTTTGTTTTGGAAAATGTTTGTTGGATGGTTCTTATAGGGCAGGTGTTTTTGTTATACTTTTTTGTTGGAAATTGCAACATTGCCTTTCATCAGTCTATTAGGTTGATAGACTTATACTTTGCACCCTAACTTACCATTGTGAAGAATGAATTATACTTGTATATAGAAAACTTTTGTTGGAGTATGTATACTTTGCCTCATGCTGTTTTTTTTTTTTTTTCTTTACTGTTAGCAGATTGTCAATAGAATGGTTGAATGCATGTTAGGGTTCCACAAGTTTAATGAATGCATCTGATGGGTTCTACTTCGTATACTGCTTGATGTTCTCTGAGTTGAGAGACACTTTCATTGATGGCACCTGTGTGATTGTTATGAATCTGCAGGTGATAGTAACAGCTTGAAAAAGAACTTGCGATTTGTATGACAGCAACTGGGATTGAAATGGGGAGAGTTGTTTTGGGTTGAGAAGAAGGGATGGTGGTGGGTTTGTTGTTATGTTAGGGGTGGATTGATAAATGAGTTGTTTACTTTTTTTTTTTTTTTTTGCAGGAAGGTTCATGATGTTGTTGTTGTCATTGCCACAGGCTTTCATGATGTTGTTGTTGTCATTGCCACAGGCTTTCTTGAAGTACTACGGGCTGAATTAAAATTTGTAACTCAGTAGGTGATGGAATAGAAAAAAGTTGTCGATATCGATTAATTAAAGCTGTCGGTATCGACTAATTTCGTCAGTGGGATTAATTGAAAATTATAAGTAGTGGGTGTTGGAATGGATAAAAGTTGTCGATATCGACTAGTTTCGTCAGTGGGTTAAATTCAAAGTTGTAACTCATTAGGTGCTAAAATGGATAAAAGTTATTGATATCGACATATTTTAGTTGTCGCTATTGACTACTTTCGTCAGTGGGTTGAATTAAAAGTTGTAACTCATTAGGTGCTGATATGGATAATAGTTGTCGATATCGACAGCTAAAAGCTGTCAATATGGACAGCTTAAATTTATTGAATTCTCAGAATTTTGCATGGTCATGTTTAAATTAAGTGTGAACCTAAACATATGGTAAAAGGAAATACTTAAGCACAACACCATGGAGCAACTGAATACAATAATCTAAATTTATATAAAACTCATTTACATCACCATTCACATTCCAACATTCATGCAGTTATCAAATACTTAAAAAAAGGAGCAAAACACTCCAAAAAAAGGAAATATGTAGTGTTCAAAGCCTTGAACAACCTATTTACATCAACACATTTACTTCACCAACCAGCCCATTTACATCAGCAGCCAACCCAAAAAATTACTGCGCTGTTCAAGCCTTGAACAACCCATTTACATCACCAACCGGACCAAAAAATAGCTGCAATTTTCAAGCATACATGGAACCCATTTACATCAGTATCCAACCCAAAAAAAAGCACTGCACTGTTCAAGCCTTGAACAACCCATTTACATCACCAAACAGACCAAAAAATAAATGCAATCTTCAAGCCTACATGGAACCCATTTACATCAGCAGCCAACCTAAAAAAATACTGCACTGTTCAAGCCTTGAACAACCCATTTACATCACCAACCAGACAAAAAAAATAGCTGCAATCTTCAAGCATACATAGAACCCATTTACATTAGCATTCAACCAGACAAAAACAATAGCTGCAATCTTCAAGCATGCATGGAACCCATTTACATCAGCATCCAACCCAAAAAAGCATTGCACTATTCAAGCCTTGAACAACCCATTTATATCACTAACCGGATCAAAAAATAACTGTAATCTTCAAGCCTACATGGAGCCTATTTACATCAGTAGCCATCCCAAAAAAGCACTGCACTGTTCAAGCCTTGAACAACCCATTTACATCACCAACCGGACAAAAAAGTAATTGCAATCTTCAAGCCTACATAGAATCCCTTTCCAAATAGTGCCTACAAAAAAGAAACCCCTTTTCAAACCCTAAAAACCCAAAACGAAAGTGATATCAACCAAGCCCAAAACCAAAATGATATTTACTACACAAATGGTAATCTTTACGCAAAACTACATACAGATATGCATTTACACAACTAGTACAGTCTTAAAATGGTTCATTTTAGGGTTCAGACCATAGTTCTAGGGCAGTGAAATGAGTCGTTACTAAAAAGGAATCAAACTGATGACATTTTAGGATAGATGATGCAATATATGAAGGTGTTTATTATGTGTACCAACCTTTTAATGGAATCCAACCACCACTTAGAATAGTTTTTGAAGTGTTTTCTGAGAAGGTAATTCGCCAGAGAACATGCTGCAGTAGATGAAAAAGCTTTGACAAAGAAATGCAGACACGGGGCAATGTATAAAGGATTTACGCATAATGGTCGATATTCACAATTATATTGTCGATATCAACAATATCGCTAAAAGACAAAAAAAAAAAAAAAATACAGAAACCCACCCAAATGACCCCTCCTATCTCTAAACTCTTGCTGGGTCCTCTCCTTACTTAAGGCTCACTATGGGGATTTTTCCGTAGTTTTCCCTATTATTTTTAGTGAAATTTATAATCCATCGTAATATAATTTCTTTTATTTATTCTTTATAATATATTATTTTCGATTTACTTTTCATTAATTATATTTAAAATTTCTTATATTTTTATATATATTCAATTTTGGCCCGGGCTTTCCATGGGCTATGCTGCAGTATTAAAATATAGAGTTCGGAATTTGGATCCCTTTGAACAAATTTTCATTCCATTTCTGGACTTTTTTCTCCCGCAAAAGATGAACGTGAGTAAACCCCGAGGAAACGAATTCACCATTGAAGAGTGAAATCGAGATCGAGGGATAGATTCAGAGAGAGAGCGCGCGATGGAGGAGGTGTTGGCAGGAATTGTGTTGATGCTCCTGGTGGCGGCTATCTTCCCTCTCTACCTATGGAAACGTCACCAGATTACTCGATCCCAAGACCAACAACACAACGACGATTCTCAACAAGAACAACACCAGGTCATCATTTTCTTTCTCTCTTCTTCTTCTTCTTCCATGACTGTCTCCTGCAATCTTCTAGGGTTTCTAATTTCAGCAGACAATTTGTTGGGCCTTTCTCCGTATGTTTTCATGTAATTGAATTCGTGGGATTTCGAAGAAATGGATTCCTATCCTAACAAAGGTATGTGAATATCCTAATCTTCCCTTTGATGGAAAATGAATTATGGGGGGATAGAAAAATGAGTACCCGACCATTACTGTAGTAAATCAAATTCTAGGACAGTCAGGGTTCCAACTACATCTATACCTTGTATCCTTCACCCCTCACCACTTTAACAATTCTCTTTTGAAACCCCTTATTCCTTGAATTCCTTGTGCTATTAGTTGATGCATTGCGTATTCTTTCATCGAGCTTTTTTCATAGGAAACACACTGCTGAGGCCTGAGATTAAAACGCCCAACTCGTCTTGCCAATTTGGGTTCTTGAAAACTAAGGGTAGTGCAGTAGTGGAGAGATGGATAGATCATAGACTTGGATGTGGATGGGGTGGCCCCAATATAAGTGTGATAAAAGGATTATGACCCTTAGTTTAAGGGCCTCAATATTTAATGATTTTATATAGTGAAACCTTTTCGTAAATTGATGCTAAGGTGGATAATAGCAGGATCATTGTCAAATACTCAAATTGATATCAGTGTTAATTCACATGACCTGAGAATTACTGCCTCCTGCTATTTCCTTTTCCCAGGCCTCAAATTTGGTTCTTTGTTTCTTTTAGGACCACCTCACCATTGTTAGATGGTTTTTTTCCTCTTTTCTTTATAATTATGTTTTTGGGATGGTAACCTCTCTTTTATTATTGTTCAAAAAAAAAAAAAAAAAAAAAAAAAAAAAAAAAAAAAAAAAAAAAAAAACCTCTCTTTTATTAAATGGATATTTTTTGATATTTTTGTTGATGTGATTAGTGATTGAGGTGGGGATTTCAATGCTCCCATATACATGCTGAGATTGGAACCGCCTTAAATGTACTCAACATCAAAATTTATAACCATACCTTACTACTTACAATTTGTCTCTTTTTTAAAAGGACTTGATGCACTCACACCCATACTGCTAATAACCATTGTGGCATCCAACTAAGAGCTTGTTTTATTGACAACATTTGTGAAGAGACGTGTTAAAAGATCAAACGTGTTAAAATTTCCAAACTTTTAAAAAGTGTTAAAAGGGCTTTTACCATGTCCAATCAAACACACTCTGTCATACGGAAAATTTACTTTTAGCTAGCTGAATTCTCAGACTCATTTTTGAATTCTACCTTTGGAATTGTAAAATGCTCCAAACAAGGTATCCTCAAATGCTTAGTAGGGGCATTTTGTTGCTTGGAATTCAGATAACTAGAGTGGAGAATTATGTAAGAACTTAAGTAGCATTAGAGTCATTAGTTGCATGAGAAATGTTTATGAATTATTTTTATATTTTAAAATAAAAATAAAAATAATAACTGATATAAAGAAGCAATGCCAAACCATACCCAACCCTATCTATACCATTCAAAGAGGCGGCCAAGTGAACCCCTAAGCCTGGCCCATTCCTAAGCAGGGAATTTCTCTCTAGATAAAATACTTAAAATATATATTTTTTTTTTGTTATATATAGATGGGAGAGATGTCCTTCTAAATGAGAACTTGTCATAAAGGCAAACTCATAACTTGGAGTGGATAATTTTGATAAGTGTATTTGGAAAATGAAGTGTTAATTTAATGTTAACAATTTATATGGCCCTTGTTTTTTAAAACTGAAACAGCTAGCGTATCTTTTTTTTTTTTTAATCTTTATCTTAATCATCTCCATACACATGGTTTGCAGAAAGAGTTTACTTGTGCAGTCAGGCATAAAAATGTCTGGTGAAATAGATGTGTAAATGTTCTTTGAATTGAAGTCTTTATATTTATGTTCCCTTTCATTGTGCTTTTGACTAAAAAAATAAAAATAAAATGTCCCCGAAGTTTTTGTGAACCTAGGTGGGCATTTGTAGTTATTGGAGATTTGACAGAGGTGATCAAACTCCTATCTTCTGAAGGATTAAGGAAGAGAAGTATTTCTTTGAATATTTGAATGCTTCATTTGAATGGGGCTTTCCCCTTTTATATTATGTTCTACATATCTCATGAGCTAAGTTCTAGTCTGATAAAGATACACTCTATCTAAAAGAAGCAATTTCATTAAATCCAAGTGATCCTGCTGCAGTCCAATTTAGGTAGTCTCTTGAATTGACATTGTATTCATGCTGTGAACCATTTTATCTGTATGGAATTTTTCATAGTCCCCCTCAAATTGATGTGGTGAGTCAATGATCATCAATTTGCTTATTAGAAAATGGCGTCAGCGATATCTAGTCATAACTTAGGTGAAATATCAAATATTTGAAGATTAAATGCTAGTTGGTCTGAATGATTATGCATCTTTCTAGAGGTTTATTTATGTAAGATCCTCCATACCATTGTGTTTTAACACTCAACTAGATATGATTATTTGTTGCATAGAACTCTTATTATATGAAGAAATCATTGTAGGAGAATAGAAACTCCTAATTCTTCTAAAGAGTCCATGAAGCAATAGAATTTCAGAACAAGTTGATGACATGCCACGATATTTGGGGTTTTGTAGAGGATTAGGAAACTCAATCTTGTTTTTATCATTTTTAAGGCACCAACCATTTATTGAGAAAGTTATACCAACCTGTTATAGAGTTGCAAGCATCAAGCATCTAGCCCAATGTAGATTAGATAAGGTGCAACATAATTATGGCTCCATGAGATTAAGGCCGTGCATGAAGAGGTTTGGAAAAGGCTAGAAGCAAATGACCGCAAGTACAAATCTGATGCGGATTGCAGCCGACGACAACAATAATTTGCAGAAGTGGACCTCTTTGGCTTTTCCCTTTTAAAGAAAGGTTTTCCCGTGACTACTTATATCAAGTTAAAAGAAAGGAAGATTGGACCGTGTAGGATCAACCATTGGATTGGCGACAATGCATATCCGGTCCCTTTACCATCTCATGTGTAGACTATGAATCTTCAGCATCACAGATATGATGCCTTATGCTCCAGCTGCGAAAGTCTTCAATGTTGACTTGTTGAGCGTGATGCTAACTCGAGGGCAAGTTCTCCCCTAGTCCTAACCAAAGGAGGTTGATGAAGATTATAATTCTACTTGCAGAAGAGTTTATGTACACCATTTTGAGAGCTCTAAGAGGGCCCTCAACGGTTGGTTGAAGCGTTGATGGCTTCACATCAAAGCATGGGCCCAAACAGCCCCTAAATATTTCATAAATACTCAGGCAGGGTCTGTTTTGACAAAAAAGAAATAGTTGCATTTTTTTTTTTTGTTACGTAGTGGAATTCCCTGCAGAAAAAGACAGAAAAAGACCTGTATTGGGCTATATTTCATTGTCCCAAACAGAGCCCAACTCCATTGGGTAGGTAGCCACACAGCCTTGAGTTGCCCGTGGCCATTGTAATTTTTTATGGGGTCCACTTGTCTTGATGGTTGGCCACCTTGGCCCCACAAGCAGATTTGTCGACGACAATTCTGGACAATCTGTACTGAGTCCAGTCAGGATCTTTTGATTTTTCTTAACTACTCTCTTTCTTTTACTAACCATAAGTGTTTAGGGACTTAATTAGCTAGATCAGAGAGCAAGGGTTAAGATTAAATTAGGGTTTTATAAGCCAACGAGGAGATAGTTGACTTCTTCAGTTTTGCTTGAGTTTTGAAGATATAAAATTCTGGGGCTTTCTCCTTGGGATTGAAGATATCGTGGGATTATTCATAAATCACAGCGTATAATCTCCCTCTCTCTCTGTTTTCTTGGTTTGGCTGTTGTTGATTTGGTTTAGGGCTGGGAATTTTCTTTTCATTCAATTAGGGCTTTCTTTTGGCTGTATCACACTCATATTATAGATGTAGATCTTGAGGGACATATGAGATCCGTAGCCTTGATCAGGACAAGGGAATGGGAATTCGGAACTTCCAACGGGAAATACTGATTTCTGGCTGTCGGATGGCATGGAGAAGGAACGGCCAAGGAGCCTGGTGAAGAAGAATGAGGTTAGGATGAGAGCAAAGGCACAGATCTGATAAATTCCAGTACAGAAGATGCAGGAATCATAACGAGGTGATGATGTGAAGGTGGCTCTACTGCTACCGCTGCTGTTTATTCTTGCCATTTAGTACTATGTGATTCATTTTCTATTGCAACCAAGAGGAAGATTTTGTGTGATCCATGATGCCCAGATAAGGCATGGATACGGCAGGGACACGCTATTGACATGTTAGGGACATGAATTGTACACATAAATCTTGAAGTATTGGATGCAATATGAAATGATATATGTTGCCTATTTTGAAGCATCCGTGCATCATAGGGTGTGATTGCTATTCTGGTTTTGTCATTTCCACCAACATTAAATTCTTATTTCTCTGCACTTGCTAACTTCATCTTCATATCTTGTCTTCATCGGGGGGGGGGGGGGGGGTGGGGGCGGGGCGAGAGAGAGGTATAAATCGTTTTGAAAATTTCCTTCCAACAATCGAATGTTCCATGAAATGTTCTGTTTAAGTAAATTTTAGAATAGTAAAAAAAAAATCATTTATCTAATCTTTTGTCCCTTGGGAATGATGGAATATCTCAAGAATGCTGCTAGCGGTAGTCCTGACTAATCTCTGCAGTTATTATAAATTTTATTTTATCTACCATGGTCTATTTATTTGTTGTCTTAAAATTCAAATGTTGCCATTCATAATGAATCATCATAGTTATTGAACCGTTGCACAATGTGGAGTTGGCACAGTTCGTAATGAATGAAAAAACTGAAGCCAGGTAGTAAGCCTGTGTGAATGCTCAGTGCTGGTACAAATAACAATTACTTGCTGCAATGAAATGCAGGTTCAACAGAGGGAAACTGTTGTGCACCGTTCTGGAACCCGCCGCATGCGACGGAGGCCAGCTGCTGCCAGTACATCTACAGCCACAACAATTGCAGAAGGTTTTTATATTATATGTTCATACCCTGTGTGATTGGAAGTCTCTACTAATAACCCTAGAAAGAAGTATCCACAAAACTTTTTTGTTTAAAACACATACTAATTTTAGCAGTAATCCTGTGTGAAGACTTGAATTATCCTAGACTACTGCATGAACTCCTATGCAGTGGACAGTGGTCTCCCTATGACTATTATTTATTGATTTTGAAATGGTTTCACGTATGAGTATTATGTGTACTTGTAGGCCAAGGATCGGAGGAAAAGAAACATGAAAAACATATGAAAATGAAAATAATCAAAGCACCCTGTAAATAGAAAAGGCAATTATGAATGCATATACTAAAGGTTAGGCTTATTCTCTTGACAAGGTAAAATGAAAGAAGTAAATTAATTAATGCGAATGCAGCAAAACGGCCCTTTTTCTGGAAAACTTGTGCACTTGAGTGTAGTTTTCAACATTCATACATAGATCTAGGGCATACAAGTTTGAGAGAACTAAAATATTTCAGCAAAAATAAACAAGAAAAATGTTAAAATGAGTAAAGACATGAAAAATTAAAGAAATATGAACTACACTATGAAAAACTGAGGAAGTCATCGTCAACTCTTACATTGTTTGCTAATAGCAGCTATAAAAAGAGGAATCTTTATCTATATATCAGTTAATGCTATAATGTTGTGTAAGATCTGATGGGGCCAATTGGGGGTGGGGTACCTTAAAAACACCTTAAGCTTGGCAGATAATATTTGGATTTACCTTATGTGCTGTGGGTCCATGATGCAGTGTGGGAGAGGCAGAATAGCCAATGGGCTAATCTCCCAGCCCAAAGGCTTAGGGATAGGGATCCATACGATCAAAGATGTCTTGGTCTCACACCACATACAAATAACCAAGAGAAAAACTGTAACTTTTATTAATCAATGAACTTGTCGCTAAGGAAGGATCACAATCCTTTGTATAAGCTCCATACTCTTAACTCTAATTTGGAAACAAATCTAATTAAAATAAACTCTAAATCAAATAAGATAAAACTTTCTAATTAAGCTCATAATTATCCCTAAAATTCAGCTACTACTAAAATATGGAAAATCTTGCATGATGTGAAGATATTCTCTTTATGGGCTATTGATGGACTTGGGCCTAATGGGCTGGCAGACCTTAGCTCTAGCCTGAATCGGTTCGCCCCCTCTTAGAGGGAATCGACCTCAAGTTCAGTAGGTGGCCTCCTGGGTAAAAAACAAAGCGTACAACTTGTTGATGTTCTTGATCTTCTTGCTCTTGACGTGGCTTGGAAGCTGGAGTTGATCTTTTCCTCCACTGAGAAGTAGATTGGAAAGGTTTCTTCTTCTGATGTCCACAATTAGCTCGGATGTGTGATTCAATTATTAGATGCTTCAATTCATGAATTTGTACCATCTGCTCACAATCTTTTGACATCAATGGTCGATTCCCGAAGATGAAATCAATGTGGGGAACCTCTATGATTTAATTTTTTTTTTTGGCAACCTTTTGAATAACAGATTTATCTTCCAACGATCTAGCTGGCTTTTCAAGAAGTGGGCTTACGATTAGATTCACTGAATGATAAGTCTCCTTTCTAACTGTACCAAAGTCTTCAATGTTTGCCTTTGATTCCTTTACTGCTTGCATCTATTGATCAACTTTGTCCATGGAAAGAAACTCAAATCTCTTTAGTTTCCATGTTGCCTGAACTATGATCCATCTTTTGGGTTCCACAGTTTTTGTAGATGATTTGACCATTAAATGTTCCTTTTCCAGATGTTGCTTGTCAATGCTAGCGATTTATGTTTCTCCTTTTTGCTCTTCCTTTGGTTCTTCAGTTGAAGGTGATGGTATAGATGGTGATGTTGTCGGTTACAATGGAACGAGGGAAACCCGTCGTCCTTTCCATGAGAAGGATTATATGTTTGTTTCTTTCTCATGTTGCACTTCCCGATAAAGAAGCCATGGTCGTCCCAAAAGAACATGAGTGATATTCATAGGGATTACATCACACCAAATTTTATCTTTATAACCACCAATCTTGAAAGATACCAAACATTTGTAAGTCACAGGAATGAGAGAACCATTGGTCCATGTGACTTTGTAGGGGTTAGCTACCTTCTCAATTGACCAATGAAGTTTGTCAATAACCTCTTGTGCAACAAAACTTATTGATCTGTCATTGTCAATAAGCATATTAACTAACCTGTCTTCGCACTTTACTCGCGTCCGGGATATCATAGTCTATTGCCATTCTTCTTCCTTTTCATTAGTGGTAAGAAGTTGACGAATGATAAGTATGGGTTTATCCTCTCTGGAAAAATGTGATTCAACAATGAGCTCTTTCTTTGAAATCTCCTCTTTGAAAATTTGATGGTCTCTCAATGGGCTTCAAATTAACATTCACAAAGGCCGGGAGAATGGATCTATACCATGTACGTATTTATCCTCCGGTAGTAATTTCATCTCGAACCATGTCAGTGCACAATTGGCATTCTACTTCTTTCCACCATATTTGTGCATCTCCTTGAAGTTTTCATTTTGCATAATCTTTACATGTATTGCCTCTTAATTGACACCACTGGAAATACTATTCAAGTATTTTAATCCAATATAGGAAGACATTTGGATCTTTATTTCCATAAAACAAAGGAACTTTTGCAACTTCTCTATAAACCATGTTTGAGATTGTACCTTAATGATCAATGATCAATGACGGACCTTTTGATGCTTGACAATGCTGAAGTGGCAAAAGCATGTCCAACTCCCAGATGGGTCTAGTTGGGCCCATAGATCTGGCCTGCAAACAAGATGGGGCCGAGGTCTGTTTTTTTTTATTGCTTGGGTTAGATCTAACCCAAAGTGAAGCCCAGGAGGTGGGCCTGCCTCTTGAAGAGGTGTAGCGGTCTGAAGAACCTTAATGGGGCAGAGGTAGTGCAAGGGTGCTCTGGTGATGATGGTTGTTGAACGGTGGGTTCTAGTGTCTAGCAGGCGGCGTCGATGGTGCAGATTGTGGAGATAATAGAGAAGGTAGTGGCGTAGTGCTGCTCGGAGAAGTCGAGGTTGACGGTTAGGGTGCCGGAGGATGGTGAGGGCTAGAGCGGGCGGTGTCGATGCACGATACTGTCTACAACTTTTCTTCTCTTCTTTCCTTGATTCTTCCTCTCTTCTTTTTTGTTCTTTTTTTTTTTTTTTTTTTTTTTTTTTTGGGTTTGGGTTGGTAATACCGACAGAGGATTCAAGAAGGAAAGATAGTATCGGGGTTTTCGGTTGGGAAATTGGAGAGGGATAGGGTTTTGGTTGGGTTTAAGGATTCGGGTTAGGAATTGGATTGGTGTTACGGTTCTAGCAAGATGTGTTAAAGGATTTGGTGATAGTTGGGAGTGGGATTTGATTTTTGCTGAGGGTTTTGGATTTGGGGATTGGGTTTTGGGCTTGAAATTGGGAATTTTGGAAATATGATGAAGAAATTGGGTTAAGGTGGACTATCGGTTAGGATGGTTTGGATTAGTTGTGGTTTTGGATTGCTGGGAACTCGATGGTGGGATTCGACAAGCATAGGGATTAGGGTTTTGGTTTATGGTCGAGATTGGGATTTGGTTTGAGAAGGTCGGAGAGGGTCGGAGTTCAATGGGGCTGGGTTCCTTGGTTTGAATGGGGCGGTCCCAATTGGGGCTGGGTTTCCTTGGTTTGAATGGGGCTTCGGTGATGGGTTTTGGGGAAGAAGAGGTGGTTCGGGTGGCTGGGGTGGTATTGGGAAGGGATGGGGTTTAGGGGTTCCAAAGTTATGGATTCCGTAATTTGAGGTAAATTCTGGGCAATTAGGTTAGGGCTTCGATTTGGTGGTTTGATTGGATTGGGATGGTTCGTTGAAGGGATTTCAGGTTTTGGATTCCAGAAAGATAGGGGATTTAGTTGTCGATTGGGTTTGGGGTTGTAATGGTGATGGATTAGGTTGTTCGGGAATGGATGGAAGATGTTTGGCTGGGAAGGTGAAGTGCAGGAATGGTGGAAGTCTTGCCTAGTGAATGGTCTTGATTAAGGTTGTGGGTTCGGCTGGTGTAGGGTGGTGATGGGGTTGTGGTGATGGGCTAACGATGATGATGATGGGCTGGTGGTGAATGATGAAATCAAGGAACATGAAATTCAAAACGGGGATGAGTACGTGGGTTACCTCGATCGGAACGCCATTCTGAGAAACGGATCTTCGCTCTGATACCAATTGACGGAGTGTGGGAAGAGGAGAATAGCCAACATGCTAATCTCCAAGCCAAAGGCTTAGGGATGGGGATCCATAGGATTAAAGATGTCTTGGTCTCACACCACAGACAAATAACCAAGAGAAAAACTATAGCTTTCATTAATCAATGAACTTGTCCCTGAGGAGGGATTACAATCCTTTATATAAGCTTTATACTCTTAACACTAATTTGGAAACAACTCTAATTAATCTCATAATTATCCCTAAATTCAGCTACTACTAAAATATGGAAAATCTTGCACGATGTGAAGATATATTCTCTTTATGGGCTATTAGTGGACTTGGGCCCAATTGGCTGGTAGACCTTGGGTCTAGCTTGCATCAGTCCACTGCTATATTGTATTCATATCTGAGATTGTGAAAACGAGTGAATCTGCCGTTCATGTCAGTATCTTTGTACATGTCCAAATATGGGCATCATGGCTGGCCCACGAAGTTCACTATTAGGTCAATCTTTTCTCTTTATTTTTTTTTGAAATAATACTTAAATAAAGTTCTTACTAAAGGCCTGGCAGTACATAAAATTGACAATTACTTGAAGTGATTAGTTGGTGAAACTTAAGTTATATTTATTTATTTATTTGATGATCAACTGATTTCTTTATCCTGATGTGGCTGGACAATGGTTCATCCATTGTTGCTTGGATCTAATAGATGTGTGCCACATGTACAATGATAGAATTATTGATACACGAAGGTCATTGTTAAGTCCTATCTTTTTTCTTCATCTTTTTGAAATAATACTAAATGAAGTTCTTATTAAAAGCCCAGCAGTACATAAAATTGACGATTATTTGAGGGAGTGGCTTGTCGGAGAAACTTTAGTGTTTCTTTTCTTTATTTTATAAATGACCATCTGATTTCTTTATGTTGATGTGACTGGACAAATGGTCCATCCGTGGTTGCTATCTAATTGATGTGTGCCACATGTACAGCGATAGAATTCTTGATACACAAAGTGGAATCATTATAATTTGTTTTTCTTTTTTGGATAACTTTTATTGATGAGTTCTGTTGGAGTTGGAGCTTTTAGATGTTTTTATTGATGAATATATTTAAAATTTGGAATACAGAGTCTGTTGTTGAAAGTGATGAGGATGTTCCAGTGGATGACTATTATGTTGCTAAAGGATCAAAGAAAAAGGAAAAGAAACGGCAAGAGAGAGATTCACAGCGACAGGTACAATGCTTTTGATAGTTCTTTTTATTTTTAATTTCTTTATTGTTATATAGCTATCATATGTTTTCAGTTTTGCTGATATTTTGAAAATGTTGTGATATTATTAGGAAAATACTTTTCTGTGTAAATATTGTGATAATACTGCAATATTTTCCAAGTAATGGCAATACCTTTGACAGAGATGGCAATCTTAGCCTTGAGAATAGTGGTGTCTATTTGTAGATATTGCAATATTTTCAAAGCATTGGCAATACCTTTGACAGAGATGGCAATCGTAGCCTTGAGAATAGTGGTGTCTATTTGTAGCCAAGAACATTTGATTAATTGATTACCAAAATATCACTTGGGCCACTGCTGTGTGGTGACTAGTAACGCCAATGAACCAGTGTCAATGGCATATTTGTAGGGTTTAGGATACAACATTGGATTTCTGGTGGAGTTTGGCTGATGGCTTTGGCGTCATGACATCTAGGATTGTTTGTCTTTTTTTTTTTTCCAAGATTTGCTTGCTTGGAAGCCAATTTCTTTGATATGGATGGTGTAAGAACTCAGAAGACCAGATTTGATAATAAGCAGTTCTTTCCTACCTTTTTCCCCTCATTCTAATACAATTCTATTTTTTTTTTGGTAACATGACTCAAACCCCCCACCTAATGTTGCAATAGTGTACACCTTTCGCCGTACCACGGGCTCTTAAAATCATTCTGATAAATTTTTTTTATCTAGCATGGAAAGAAAGGGGTAAAAATGAAACTTAGTAATGGTTTCTAAAACATTTGACGTAATTGATGTCATTGACCAATCTGGTAGGATTTTGATGAATCCTCTCCCACAGTGGCGATCCTCTGAACTTGTTGAACTGTTTGGTCCCATATGAATGAGACATGTATATTGGTGAACTTAACATTTGTTGAGACATAACTTTTATCCTTGATAAAAGCGAGAGGCAAGCAGATGACAGGAGATGGATGCACTAGAGGTTTGCTGTTAAATGTGGGGAATTTGAACTCTGCATGATGACTTGTGATATCAGCACTTGTTTTCTGTTTCTCAATTTATTGTTGTTGTTTTTGAAGGCTGAGGAAGCAGCACGTGAATCAAGGCAAATGAAGCAAGACCATTATGCAGAAATGCGAAGGAAGAAGGATGAAGAACGTGAAGCTCAGGAGCGTTTGTTGGTGGGTCATGATTGTTTTGCTTGTAATACCGTTTTAGCTTCAAAATTCCGTTTTAGCGTCTTCTTTTTGGTGGTGCCAAGGCAAGTGCCTTTGTTTTTTGATTGGCGCTGTGGCAACTTACAAAATTGCGATTATAGGAAGAAGAAGCTAGGGCTAGAAGAGCCAAGGAGGAGGAAGCTGCTGCATTGGAATTTGAAAAGTGGAAAGGGGAGTTTTCTGTTGATGCTGAAGGTACAACTGAGAATGAAATTCAAGATGGGAGCCAGGGCTTGCTATTTGATTTTGTAGAATACATCAAGGTGAGGTTTTGAGTATTTGTCATTAACAAATAATTTAATGCTGTGGAAAACATTCATATTTAGCCGGAGCATCAAGTACTGGTTTTGGTGTCAAAGTGTTGATTTTGGTTTTTGTAATAGCTCTCATTTATGATGTTATTCCTTATGCTAGTTAATTTGGGTTATTATTCTATACTTATCCTAATTATGGGCCTTTATCATTTGGGCTGGATAATTCTGTAGAGGGTGCCCGTCTATCTTATCTTTTTGGTCATTCAAACTAAAGATTAAATAAAAAAGCGTAAAGAAAGCACATTAAAGTCTAGTATCTAGATAAGTGCTGCCTTTCGTTCTACATAGCCGTTGACGTAAGCATAAATGTGACATATGTCTGCAACCTACTCGCCATTTTGACAAAGCCTATTGATGCAGATAGGATGAGCCCATGTGTGGTACCACCCAAGATAGTTAAGGACTTATTTTATTTTCCTAATTATTTGTCGCTTTTTCCAATTTCATTTAATGAGTTGTAATTAGGACAGTTTCCAATTTTATTTGCTTTCCTAGTTTGATCATGAGTTGTTACGACCCGGGCCCACCGTCCTCATGATATTGTCCGCTTTGGCCGATGGGATTTCAACCTAATTTTGCCGCATGGTTTTTAAAAGGCCTCATGTGGGGTTAAGGCCAGGGCACACTTATATATCCAGAATCAGGACTTGCATGTTTCCGATGTGGGACTTATGCACAACTGCATACCCAGTCCTTTAGAGTTTTACCTATCCTCTCTCTTTAGGTGGATGCTTGCCGGACCCAACGCCTTTCTATTGGGGGGCCACAGGCGTGACAGGAGTCTTAGCCCCTAAGGTTTTCCTTTCATATATGTATATGTATGTATGTATGTATGTATATGTATACATGTATATATGTACCAT
Source organism: Camphora micrantha (assembly GCA_003546025.1). Classification (NCBI taxonomy): domain Eukaryota; kingdom Viridiplantae; phylum Streptophyta; class Magnoliopsida; order Laurales; family Lauraceae; genus Camphora; species Camphora micrantha. The sequence goes on along the minus strand of QPKB01000011.1, from coordinate 12,536,396 downwards.
TGTAGAGATTTAGATCTCAGATGGTGGGCCACAGGCGTGACAGGAGTCTTAGCCCCTAAGGTTTTCCTTTCATATATATATATATGTATGTATGTATGTATATGTATACATGTATATATGTACCATTGTAGAGATTTAGATCTCAGAATTGAGTTGATTAATAACATTGTGTGGATTTTTATCCCCTCAAGATGTGTCCTCGTGTGATTGTTTCTGTAGAGACCTCTTATCGTGCTTAGATGCTTTTCATGCAAGTCCTAGCTCTATGGTTCTGTATTACCTTTCCTCCTCTGGGGATGTGCTTTTCCAAATCATCGGTCTCTAAGGTGCATCCTTGATATGGCATTGGCCACTTGGTGTGCTTGACGATGACAAAAATTCCCAAGATGATGAAGAAGCATTTGGTTTTGTTTCATATGTGTTGCCTTCCCATCTAAAGTTGGCCCCTCTTGCAACCTTTTTTTGGCATTTTGCAAGTATCTACTTTTAAGTTTGCAGTTGTAGCTGCATTTGTTTGCATATAATTAGTCCACAGGAAAGGGTTAGAGTTTCAGTTTTAGGCGTGGTCCATTTGAAATATGATTTACATGACCCACATTGTTTATGGTCATGTTGTGTTTCCAATGGAACAAATATCTCCTTTGTAGGACAATCCAAGCCATCTGATTGGTTGACAATTTGGGGTCAGATCAATCGCTAAGGTTTCTTTTTAATTGCCAAGTATCCAGTCACATGCTATGTGTCTCTTCTGTGGGATTTTGATTCTTTCCTCTTGTGAAGTTTGTTGAACTTTCCTTCCTCTTCTAGAGCCACATTACTGAGTTGACGCCCGACTCTTTATCTGGTTGGACCATTGAAAGAGTTCCAAAATTGGATTATCATTGCATTATATATGTAGCTATTTTCCGGGAGTCACTAGGCTATTGATTGAAGTGTTACTATCTTCTTATCAGGAAGATATCCTTAGTATACAATCTTCTTATATGGAAGATATCTTTAGTATCCCGTTCGTAGTTGGGCCTCATTAGAATAACACTGTGGACTCCCAAACAGATGTGCCTACAACCTCTTAGTGTAATGATTGCATTAGAATCCTGGAGACATCTAGACTCAGGACCAATAATTCCTTGTTAATTGTTATGGTGTTGTTTGTGCCTGCCCTAAGGTGTGAAAGTATATGTGACGCTATATGCTAATAAATGAGAAGCAAGTGGAAGTGAATTAATAAAGAGGTTCATGATGCCTCTATATAGCACAACTATGATTGTAATAATTTTGTGTGATCATGCAGAAAAACAAGTGTGTTCCATTAGAAGATCTTTCTGCAGAATTCAAGCTACGGACTCAGGTAATTACATGCTTCTCTTTAATTTGTTTCTTCTTTAAATCTATTTATACATTTATAATTATCTGATCGTTTTTTTTTTTATGTCTTGTTAAAACCTTTTCAACTTTACATAGACAGGGTCTGGTATGTCTATAATCAGTGTAGTGCCATATAATCTAGTACGGTTACTTCATATACGTTTAACTCAAAGAATGCTTCTGTGAGAAATTGAAAAATTTGCAACTAGGAATTTCTCCTCATCCTTACCATTTAAAACTCATGAATGGTAACGTAAATAAATCTAAGAGTGCATGTGAGGATCCCGTTCATCAGAAATCATGGGACACACCACCTCTCTTTCTAGTCTCAAGACTCATCGTTCCCTCTAGTTGGAAATATCCTGCTACCTCAAGCTTCCCGCAACTATGCTTTCGACTCTAACAGCCCAAATCACTTTTGCATTTGTGCTTTCCTCTCCTGCTGCCTGGTGACAGCCTGTCTGCACAACGATCCTGACAAGCTGAAAGTTGTGGAAGAACTCTTTTTATGAGACTTTCTGTTTTATAGAGATTAAGTGATTGTGAGTATGCTATGATTTGAGAGAAGTTCAAAAGTGCTATAACTTGTGTATCTCAGATATAGTAGAGAGGGATACACTCAAGGACCTGTATTCAGCTTTTGGAAGATTTGGAGAATAGCATATGTATTTGTTCCTAGGAGGATAAGTTATGGGAAGTGACAGGTTTCACTTCTGTAAAAGATTTAGTAAGCAGGAAGAATGGTCAGTGATTCATGCTATGCATGGGAAAATATTCTTGGGGTAGAAAATGAAGGTAAATCTAGGAAAGGTTGGAAGCAGTTCATTTGGAAAAACTACAAATATGGAGGTTGCTGAATTTTTGCGGTGGATCTAAGATCTTGGGAGTCTAAAGGAGCACTCTTGTGCAATGCTTCGTCTGACACAAATTTTAAGAGCTCAAAGGGGAAGACAATGCCATCCTTTTCCCCTTTTTTGTGATTGTCAACATGATTTGGACACAAAATCTCAAGGTTGTAATAGTGAGAACCTTCCACTGTGCCATGGGCTTTTGTCAAGACATGCCATCCTTTGTTATCAAAGTGTGGAATGATTTTTTTTTTCTTAGTGGAGTCGCTAAGATGGTGGATTTATTGAATGATGAGGGAACTGAATGGTTAAAGATATTGCAACATAGGTGGAGGTAATTCTGATGCTGATTCTGAATAGTATAGTAGGTTGGTGGTACTGTCTTTTGCATTTCAGGGAGAGTGCAATAATGGCATGAAAGTGGAATATGGCAGAGGGACCTTTAGACTATATCAGATCCTTCTTTTGTGCATGTAAAAACTTGGTAGCAGTGTCCATCTTTCCATGGTCAAGAGCTCCGCCGGTTGCATTCAGGCTGTTTGGTTTTTGAGTTGGAATGGCTTGAAAGTGAAATATGTTAGAGGAACCTTTACACCATATCCGATCCTCGTTTGGTGCGTGAAAAAACTCACGCCCCCAAACCAGCTACCTTGATTCTGGGGCGCGAATGTGGGGATTAGTATAATACAACATGATTAAAGAGAATCCCCATGTGTTACCCATAGGATTCCGCATGTGTGAGCAACGTTTCAAAAACCAGACTCGGACCCGACTCAGCCAAGGCCGAGCCCTCGGACGAGTCGCATGGGACTCCGTTGAGTCGGGTTTGGTCTGGATTTTTTTTATTAAAATATAAAGACAAAATATATAAGGAGAGATCAAGGAGAGTCCCTTCTCTTGTAACTCACTCCCAAGCCCCAGCCGATTCAGGAAATAAAAAAGGAAAAAAAGAAAAAGAAAAACCAACCAAAGGAAGGAGAAGAGGGTACATAGCAATAGCAACCACCAGCCCAGCATAGCAACAGTCCACAGAAACAGCTACACAACAGTAGTTGGCAGCAACAGCAACAGTTGGCAGCAACAACTTTTGGCTGCTACAAGACTACAGCTACAGCAACTTTTGGCAGGCAGCAACAACTTTTGGCTGCTACAAGACTACAGCTACAGCAACTTTTGACAACTACAGGACTACAGCTACAGCTCAGCAACTACTTTTGGTAGGCAGCAACAACAACTTTTGGCAGCTACAACTCGGCAATAGTGACTTTTTGCAGCATTTAAGGGATGCCCTCCTCTCTCTCTTCCTTTTTTCTTCTTTTTTTTTTTTTCCCCTCAATGATGCAAGCCGAGTCAATTGAATCCGAGTCACAAGGACCCGACTTGTAAGTGCTGAGTCCGAGTCAACTCGGACTCGGCCGATTTTTTAAACCATGTGGCTTAGACAATCTTCATCACAACACATTTCAGTCATTCGTGGGAGGCTTTTGTAACCATTAGGCATATTCACATTTAACCATTAGGCTCCATTCTCTCACACCCTGTGGTTCCTCCGCAAACACCTCATCCTTTGGGGCAGGGGTAGGGGATCTGTCACCTACATCACCAAGTGTAGTAACAATCAAGTTTATATTAACTTGGCAAGTGGTCAATATAAATGGCATTCACATGTTACATCAATATGAAATTTAAGGACAAATGATTAAAGAGTTCCAATAACGATATCGACTTAGAATATTGTGCATGAATAATAATACATCAGGAATCATTTAAGGTAAAACTATGCAAAGACAAATCTCCTACTCAAAGGTCAAAATTGCAAATTTAACTCTGGAAAACTAGATAACTTTGGCGAACTACATGGCTATATTCTCTCGGTAGTCACGATTACGGCGCCGTGATCATGGTTGGGAGCAAATTAAACAAGAATGGTACCTCAGGCTTCAATTGTAGGAATTATGGCCCCCAAGACAGTTAACAAGAATGGTATTGAAGCAATACTGCAATCGTTTATCGGGAACTAGACTGCAAACAGTATACAGAATATCAAAATCCACACCCAGCCGGTCCGACTGATATGGGATCAAAATTGAGTGGTGCTGACTAGAGATTTCATGGTCAGAAGGCATAACGAGACTCCATGTCACATGTGGTAATTAAATTGGGAGCTAGTCCAAGCTAGCAGGCAAATTCATCATAACATACTTCCGATGAGTAGCCCTCTAAAAATCTCCAAAACTAGCTAACTGGAACAAAGTATCGGACAAGACTGGGCAAACTGATACACCATATGGAAAAGATGTGGCAAGGCTGACAAGATAGACTGCCTACGGTACATTACTCAGTCTAAACAAACCAATTCAATCATACCTAAGGTAACCCGAATTTGGCAGCATTTCAGTACAATTGAGTTGACTCCAAAATGGGTAGAAAAAGGAGCGGGTCGGATCTGATCAATGTGGAAGGAAGCATTGCAGAGATTGCAAGCTTTCCTACCAAATTGACTCGACTTTGGATCCTATCAAGTCTAGAGGAGGAAGCGGGCAATTTAATTCGTGCTAAAGCCCAATTGACTGACTCGAGAGTCGAGACATGCCAATGAGTGTGATACATCTCAGGTACAACGACAAGTAGGTACACAAGAAAACACCAATATAAGGTACGAAGACAAACGAATATGATTAGGTACAACAATTACAAGATTGACCGCATAATCAAGGGACAATTACGATTTACCAGGGCTAGGTATTGAATTGCTATTAACATGTAAGCACAATACTATTCAACTCTATGCTTTCCTAAGATCCTGAATGTCCAAATTTTACAGTACTCTTGGGGCTTCTGATGGTAGTTGACATTCAAGTTCTTAAGATCATGGATGAAAATATCGGCCGCTACGCTACAATGGAAATACCGGGTATCGCACCCATAGCGGCCGCTACGATCGATACATTGCCGTAGCGGCCGCTACATTGCGGTCTGGGTTAAAACCCCCCTTCCTTCCTCGCTCTTCTTGTTTGCTCCATTTAATCACAGTTTGAACAAGCAATAGAAAAAGAAGAAGAAAAAAAAAAGAGACAGAGGAAGAAAGGATAAAAGAAAAAAAAAAAAAAGATGAGTTGCAGAATACATACCTGATGCGTGGCGGCACCAGCAGCGTTGCAGTAGCAGTGCAGCGACGGCAGCGTCGCGGCGGCAGCAGTAGCGCAGCTCCTCCTCCTTCTTCTTCCTTCTTCCACCTCCTCCTTCTTCTTTTCCTCTCCCCTCTCCCGCTTTTTTTGATTTTCATCGACTTCGTTTTGGGAAAGTAATAGGGCACGAAACCCCTGCCCTTTATTTTTTCATTTAAGTGGGCACTTAATGGGCCCTTAAGCACTTAATGGGCCCTTATTAAAGTCATAAACATAATTTAAATGTACCCTTTCTTTTAGAGGGCACTCATGGCACCAAAACCAATTTCATTTCGAGCCTTGTATTTTATTTCATTAGGGTGCACTTACGAGCCTTTGAAAGTTGTAAATAAAAATTAAATGTGCCCCCTCTTTCAAGAGGAAACTTATGGGCCCTGTGAAAGTTATAAATAAAAATTAAACGTATCCCTCTTTTAGAGGGCACTTATAGGGCCTATGAAAGTTATGATTAAAAATTAAATAGACCCCTCTTTTATTTCATTAGAGGGCACTTATGGGTCCTTTAAAAGGCATAAATAAAAATTAAATGGACCCATCTTTTATTTCATTAGGGCACTTATGGACCCTTTGGAAGGTATCAATAAAAATTAAATGACCCTTTAAGAACAAATAAAAACTAAAGCACTTGATTCCTTTAATCATTGGTGGGCTCCACATTGAGGCTAAATATAAAAAATAAAAAAGTCATGTCTTAGCCAAATATTACTTAATTAAAATTAATGCCTTAGCTAAATTTCATTCTACCTGAAAATAGAGCTCAATCAAATTTCATTCTGGCTAGAAATAAGTTGGCATGACTAAGAAACATGAAAACATGTGAAAAAACTAATCATTACTATTATTTTCTATTTATACAGCGATACAAAACCTCTTATATTTAGGGCTTACTTTTGCAAAAGAAATACATTTTCTTTCATTTTACAATTTTCTGGATTTTCTGAATTTTTTTCAGATTTTTTTGGCGATTTTTTCAAATCACACCGCTAGGTAGCGCCCGCTACGCGCCCGCTTCTTAGCGTAGCAGCCTGCCGCCACCGCTATTTTCATCCTTGCTTAAGATCACATACCCTCGACTTGGCATTGCACTACACATGTTTCCAGACAACCTGGAGGTGAATGTCAGCTCACACATCACCTCATATTGGTATTAAGTTAAACAATGTTGGTCAAGTCCAAAGGGTCCTATACCAAAATTCTAAGTTTAAGGTCACCCATTTAAGCGAATTGGGGCATTCTCCGTTGGCCTAAACCCAGGAGTTGAATGGTCTTGAAATGGAGGGCAAAAGGCATGAAAGAGGTAGGCCAAAGGTCACTAGCCTATTGGAACTGAATCCCAAAGGCCAGTAGCTGATCGGCTATTGGTAGGGTCCAATAGCCAATTGGCCTGGAATGTGGCCAACCTGACCAAGTCTTGGTATCCTAGGGTCCTTCTTAGCCTGCACTACTGATAATAGCTGATAGGCCAAGAACTAAGGTGCAAGGTTCTGAATGACATGTTCATAGGGTTAGTGGCCTATTGGGAGTGAAACCCAAGGCCCAGTAGCTGATCGTCTATTTGCAGGCCCAATAGCCGATTGACCTGGAATATGGCCAAAATGATTAAGTCTGGGTATTTTAAGGTCCCACATATTATTCCCTAGATCCAGGGGTTTTTCTTGTTTTGGGTAAAACCCCTGGATCCAAGGGTTGGTAAGGGCCAAAATGACCAATTGAGGGTCAAAAGCCGATGGGAATTATGGCTAGTCGGAAGACTTTCACAGCTAGATGGTCAGTGTTCATCACTGGATCGGCTATTGGCCGGCAGGAATTTGATTTTTGGTCTTCTTAGCCACTTCCTTTGAGGAATTCAAGGCTGGGGGTTTTCCATTAGCATGCATTAAGTCTCCAACTTACAAGATTACAAAGAAAATGAGCTTAAACTAAGGTGTCTAGCATTAATGAAGAAGTTGACAAGAATCGTCAAACCTAAAGCATGCATGTAATGAAATTTAAATTGGTCACTACCCTTGGTCTCCTAAGCTTTCAAGACTACTGAAATCCACTTCAAACTCAGCCAAACCTTACTTAGCACAAAACCCCTAGAATCCACCCAAAAGCTACCTAAAAATCAAAACCAAAGTAAGAAATGGAATTAGGTCTTGCATGTCGGGATCTATGTGTCAATTGTGGTCCTCATCACTAATGTAGAAGATGTAAGGGATGGCTTACTCTAATTGCTCCACCGCAGAAGAAATCAGCAGGTAGAGGTCAGCCAAATGGTGAAATGGAAAGAAAGGATGATGGGGAGGATCACACTAGAGAGATGAGGCTATTCCATGGATCCAAATCTTGATTTGGTGGAGGGAAGAAGAAGATGCAAACCACAGCTGAATGGGAGCTCTCCTTGGCTTGGAATGGAAGCTAGAAACATTGAGGGAAGAAGAGAAGAAACGATGGCTGGGGTTTGACTCATACAAGGTAAAAGTTTTGGCAATTTACCAAAGTATGGACTCACTTAAGTGACTTGACACGGGGAATCAAGCTCACGGAGTTTTCTAGGCATCGAAATGGTATGGTCCAAGAAGGAAACATTCATGCAATAATTCCCCCTTTCTAATGAACCCAATATTGACACACTTCTGAAATTACGAACCACCCTCTACTTTTTCCGAAATTCTAACTATGCCCCTCCAAGTACCAAACTTGGTTCGAAAGCTCTCGAAACTGCTAGATCACTATTCTAACATACAAACCAGTTGGTCAACATCTAAACACACACATTGAATTACTAAACATAGTTAATTACACTAAAAACCATAATTCGGGGTCTTACAAAACTTTAGTAGTTTCCATCTTTGCATGTTTAGAGCCCCACTAGTTGCATTGAGGGTGTTTGGTTTTTGAGTTGGTTTGATGGAAGAGGTCTTTGTTCGTTTTGGTGTGTTGGCGTCATGGTTAAAAAAACCGGACTTGGGACCCGACTCGGCCATGGCCAAGTCCGAGTCAGGTCCAGTCCTCTGGACTGCCCAGAAAAAAAAAAAAAAAAAAAAAAAAGACAGATGTGTGGGTGCAAAAAAAGAGAAACAAAGGTTGGTTGGATGGGCTAAGACTGGGTGTAGTGAAAAGAAGAAGAAGAAGAAGTGTACCAGGCACCTGCAACCACCATTCTAGAACACAGCATCAACGAGGTCAGCAACAGCAGTGTAGCAAGAAGCCCCTACAGCACTAGGCACCAGCCAGCAACACTGCAACAGCTGCAGCAGCCAGCAACAGTGATGTTTTCTTTTCTTTTTTTTGGGAGAAGGCAGCAACAGTGACCTTACAGCAGCAATAGAAGTACAAAGTACAGAACAGACCCACCTTGGTTTGCTTTTTTAATTTTCAAATTCAAGGGCTTCTCTCTCTCTCTCTCTCTCTCTCTCTCTCTCTCTCTCTCTCTCTCTACAGCTGTGCAGAAATCTTTTTTTTTTTTTTTTCTGTCCAGTCCTGTCCCTTCCTCTTGTCCCCTTATTTTTCTTTTGTTTTTCTTTTTTTTTTCTTACTGAGTTCATTCGTGGGACTCGCCCGAGTCGCACTCATTCGTGTCCGAGTCTAAAGTACTCGACTCGGTATGTGCCAAGTCCGAGTCAACTTGGACTCGGCCGATTTTTTAAACCATGGTTGGTGTAACTTGACAAAGAACCTTTTCATTGAGATGATGTTGGAGCTTCCAAAGCAAGATCAATACTGATTGGAAAGGAAAAATGGAGGGGCAATGATGAGGTGGAGAAACATAGATTTGATGTGCAGGTGGTGGAAGAAGATGGTCCCACATTCCAAATACTCAAAGATGATGACATGGCTGATGATAGGGAGCATGAGGTGGGATGGAAACTAGGTTCCCTTGTGTGATGTGTCAATAAATGTGCATAGTAGTGGGGGCCATATTAGTGATGGGGAGATGGAGCAGGGATTGTGCATGGAATGGGCAGATTCTTTTGTATGAGTTAAATGAGGAGTGGGGGAGTCATTTCCAACGAAAATAATAAGGTAAATGGCGTGGTGAATGAGGTGGAAGGTAAATCACTATCCATCTGATAGTTCATCCATGAAAATGGGAATGCTTTAAATGAAGCATGCAATGGGGGTATTATTTTAGGTAAAGGAGTGGTGGTGGATGTCATATGGATCACAGTAGGACGGTAGATATTAAGGGGATTAAGACTCAATCTTTCTTCCCATTAAATGAGTTGGCAACAATTATGTCCAAATTCTAGCTCCTATATAGGTGGGAAGTCATTTGAGAAATTGTTAAATTTAATTTCATACGTGAGCAAGAAAGCACTTCATTAGGGCTTGAAGTGGCCCCGATTTTCAACAGGCTTTTGGGAAAGGAATCACGGCGCATTATGATTGTTGTTGTTGGACCATATCTCAATTGAGGAGGCCCATGTGATGAATCTGATTACTTTGGAAGGACGAAAGGGGTCCATGATTCATGAAGTGGTCTTGCAAATGCCAACCCTGCAAGCACCGGCTTGGTCAAATAATTTTCTATGTTTCGGTAATTCCTATTACTTATGTTCTTGTTGGTAATAAATCAAGAGTCCAAGTTGTCATGTTTTGAGCAAGTCTTACTAAGTGAAGTGTCCTATGTTAGGAGTTTAACCTAAGACTGGTGGTCAAGTAAAAGTTGTATAATAATTGCTTATCCTTGTTTGGTGCATCAATCACTGATCTTAGATGCATCATTTATTGTCATGATGAATGGGTGGCTCACTTGAGTTTGTATCAGGCCTCAAGTTGTATCTGATCCTTTGGACTACGTCATTAACTGTTGCTGGCCAATGGTCAATCTGCCTAACCTGGACCATGATCAGCTGAGTTTCAAAACTATATCTTGGATCCCACCAAGATCAATGAATATGGATCACCCTTGTTAGACTGCTACTGTCCAAGCTTCAGGGAACCTCTCGAAGGCTGCTGCCTGAAGAAGAGATGAACATAAATCTTTCTTTTATTGCCAAAATCTTACTAATAATTTCCACCCTAGACATCCTTTCTAATTAAAGAAAAACAATTAAAATACTAATAAAAAATCAATTAAAATACTAATAAATCTGGATATCTAATAGAAGAAGGAAACTAAAGACTTCTAATTTAATTTAAAGCAATTTACCCAAAAAATCACGCTAGAGGTCCTGTGCACCAAAAAGGCCCCCATAGTTTTTATGAAACAGAACTGGTCTTCCAGCCAAAAGGTTCATTTTTCTTTTTGCCCCTTTTCAACTACCGATGGCGTCGTCACTCATTTAAACTATTGGGCGATGACATAGTTACTCATTTAAGATGTCAGGTTTGGCATCATAATCTGTTGGCTGACGACGTCGTTGCTCATCTGGGATTGAAAAAAAAATCCTAAATGGTTCACTATATTGTGCACTAACTACTTTCTCCGAACAAATGAATTTTTGAAATTCAAACCAGCATACATCCACTACATGCTTCATTGCAAGCACAATTATAGAAAATAAAAAACAAGTTCAAAAAGCTTCATATTGAAACCATTGCCATCACTTCCCTCCAACAACACCTAACAAGTTGTCTTCCAAAAATGTCATAACCATCACCACCATGGTTTCAAAAATCGTTTGAGTCTGGTTGGCCTGACTCAGTATTGGGGAAGTGGGACTCGGGCGAGTCCCATGCGACTTGGCCAAGTCCCTCGCCCGAGTTGGCCTAGTCCGCATAGAATCAGCTTGAAACATTAAAAAAAGAAGAGAACGTAGATGGGAGGGGGGCTGAAAAAATAAAGCATACCTGGTCGATGTTGTTGTGCTTGGTAAAAGTTGTTGTTGTGTTGTAGCTGGCAAAAGTAGTGCTGTTGTAGCGGTGCTGTTGTACAAGTAGCTGCCAAAGGTAGTTGTTGCTACCTGCCAAAAGTTGTTCCTATGCTGTAGGTGTAGCTCTGTAGCTGTCATAAGTTGTTGACTTTTTGTTGCTGCCAGTGGTAGCTATTGCTTTCAACTATTGCTGTGTAGCTATTGCTGGGCTGGGCCAGTGGTTGCTCTTGCTGTGTACCCTCTTCCTTCTTGGACTCACCCATCATCTCCCCTTCCCCCTTCTTCTCTTTATGTTGGTGTTTTTTTTTTTTCCTTTTTAATCTCCTAAATTGGCAGGGGCTTGTGAGTGGGTTTCAAGAGAATGGACTCTCATTCATCCCTCCTCATATATATATTCTTCTTATTTTAATAAAAAACTGGACCAAACTCGAGTCGGTCGAGTCGACTTGGACTCGGCCCTGGGTGAGTCGAGTTCTGAGTCCGGGTTTTTAAACCTTGATCACCATCCTGTAAAAACCAATCTCTAACAAGTATCCAACTGTACCCTTTTACATTGCAAAAGGTCAAAAAATGGGAGAATTTCTAATAACCACATGGGATATAAAAACTGGCTTGAAATAATTAGAAACATTGACTGGGATGTTTGTTATTATTGGGGGCATCATTCGTTTAATTTTCCAATACTAAGAGTGCCAAAAACAAACAGTCGTTTTGTTGATGGTTCCCTCCTACACCATCATCTACTTCTTCTAATCATTCACCATGGAAAAGAAGCAAAGACATGGTTTGATCATGGCTTGTGACCACATTTCCTTCTAATATACTAAATAGGGTTATCTACACTACTACTACATCACTCGGAAACCTAGTCAAGAAGGGGGAAAATGGAAGGACTGATTGATGGGTTGATTCATTGCAAAAAAAAAAAACACGTGTAGTGCATGAATATTAACAATTTTAGGATGTGATATCGGAAAGAGGTTGAAGGAAATAGAAAGAAGATGAAGAAACCCACACAAATCGTCGTTTTGGAAAACAAATAGTGGGAAGACAACAACAAGAATACTTCCACGTGATAAGATGCTTGAATCTATGGTGCTTCAATCCAAAAGAGGTTGGAAAACGACCTCTGGGACCACGTTGCAGACTGTTGAGGAAGGAGGCAGCGAAATCGCCAGACAGGGGAAAACAATGGGGAGGAAGAAAGGGAAAATAGGGTTATGTGGGTTTTTTAAGGATTAAATGAGCGACAACGTCATTGCTCAATGAAAACTTTAATATATAAAAAAAAAAAAAAAACCGAAAGTGGTCCCTAGGGACCACTTTCGTATCCTATGAACTATTGGGGCCTTTTTTGTTTAGTGCCCATCTAAGGTGATTTTTTAGGTAAATTTCTCTTTAATTTAATATGTAGTAGATCAGATTGCTATCTAATTCCACAACTTCTGGCCAAGATAGTTTTATAGAAACTTCTTTATAAAGATTCCTAATTAAACTCAATTAATATTAGAACACTCCTTAAAAAATCTCTCAATTTGACTAAAGTAATTTTTGAGAAGGTTGAAACTTCCAATTGATTGAACCATTTGGCGGACCCCATGTGGGCCATATCCATGTTCTGCATCAATGGTGAATGGGGAGATACGAGGTTTAAAGTGAGGAGATGAGAAGTGTTGGTTTTTTTTTTTTTTTTTAAATCAATGAAGATATTGTATTGAGATTCTAGGGGCTTTTGGAAGGAAAAATATTAAAGATCAACTAAGAGGGGTATTGACGTTACCCTAATTTGGGACAAAATCTAAATTTTGCTGATACTGACTTGAAAGGAATAACAGGAGAAGACTAGAAGTGGGTTTTATTCATTAATCCAGCAGATTAGAGGACTCTTCGGAATTCTGAAGTTGGAAATTGGAAGACCATTGGCTTGGGGAGTTCAGAGTGTCGTGCAGATTCTCCCTAGCAAATGGGTGCTTGATGTTGTACCAATGTCTATGGACCTGTTGACTATAGGAGGAGGCTTTTATGGAGGAGTTGTGCTTTTAGCGATGCAATGATAGATCCCCTGTGCATTTGTGGGGATTTTAGTACAATCAGATTTTTGAAAAAAGAAGGGTGCAACAAGGTTCCAAGAGGATGGTGGTTTTCTGAACTTGGTATGGAGCTTAATTTTATTGAACTACAAGCCCCTGGTAGTAAAATCACATGGTCAAACCGGCAACAACAAAGAGTTAAATGTAGGCTGGATAAATTCTTTATGTGAGATGGTTAGGACTTGACGTTTTCCAACAGTTCTAGTAACAGCTGTTTCAACAACGGTTTTAGATTATTGCCCCACAGTAATAGATATGGGTGTAATGCAGAGGGTGACTTCTTTTAGATTGAGAATGTGGGTAGAGTAGATAGTGCTTTCTTTGCCTATTAATGCATGGTGGGAGGCACAGGTGGAAGGTTGGCTGGCTACCGCTGCTGCAAGTCGAAGTGTGTCAAAATAAATCTACAAGACTTTAAAGGAGTTCAGAAAGATGAATGGGAAGAATATTTTGTACGAATTGAGGTGGGCCATAGTTTAATGTACCTTTTTTTAGAGAGAGGATAACAATGTCGTAGTTTTTATTTATATTATATAGTTATGAAGTAGAACTCTTCAAGCGGACCCCAGATTGATGGGATAAGGCTAAGATGATGATGATGATGATGATCTTCAAAAATTACATAAGAGAGGAGAATGCATGTAGACAATGATCATGTGCATTATGGCTGTAGGAAGGTGATGATGTGATTATGATCTTCAAGAATTACTTATATTTGAGGAGATTGCATGCAGACTTTGATCCTGTGAATTTGGCTAAACGAGGGTGATGACTGATGATGATGATGTTTTTAAGGAATTACTTAAAAGGGAGGAGATTACATGCACACAGTGATCACGTGCATGGCTAAAGGAGACAGCGAGAATACATGTTCATTTTTCTTCCTCATATGAGTGCAAATTGAAGAAGACAATCAAATTATATCTCATGCTTGAAAGTTTAATGGTGTAATAGTGGAGGACATGAAGCAAATATTAGAGGAGATCATGGTTTTCTTTTTAATTTGTATTTCAAGAAAAGCTACGTGAGACAACCTAGACGGTGGCCATTTCAACCAAGTTACTCTTGGAAGATTCTTTGTCATAAAGACCTTTTTATGAGAAAGAAATACAAGTAGTAGTTTTAAAGTTTCACAGAGGTGAAAACATCAAGACTTGATGGGTTTGCAAATGGCCTTCTTTCCATCATTCAAGGACACAATTAAGGATGGCTTTTTCTGTATATTAAGAACCTTTGTTAGAGGTTGGGACTGAATAGAAATCCAAATGCCGCTTCCGTAGTGCTTGTATTGGAAAGGGAGGGAGTTGATTTCATGCAGTTTTAGCCAATTAAACTTGAGCAAAGCATTTAAAAAATCATCTGAAAGTGTTGGAAGCAGAATAAAGGTTGTAATGGGGTTCATATTTCACCATTTTGGCAAGCTTTTGTCTATGGACAAAAATACATGGAGTTTCAGCGACCAATTATTATATTGTGCAAGCACAAAAGGTGGTTTCCTAGAAATGGTGTGTGAAATTGTGGATTGGCCTTTAGAATCGATATGATGGAAGGAACTGATTTTGGGAAGAATGGAGGAAGTGGATTATCATTATCATCATTTTAGCCTTATCACATCAATCTAGGGTCGGCATTAGAAGAATTCTACTATTTAATTATAAAAACCTGTTTCATCACTTATTACAATTTTTTTTTTTTTTGACGTGGTGTAGAAAGGCAAAGTCTCTCTCTCTCTCTCTCTCTCACACACACACACACACACACACACACACACACACACACACACACACACACACACACACACACACACAATGGGTGTAAATGATTTGAGTGTGCCAGAGACTAAGTGATGAACAAGAGGCAAGGGAATATGGAGGAAGTGGATATAAGATGTATTTTGACACCCACTTCTCCGTCCTAGTAAATGGAAATCCTAAATGTTTTTTCTATAGGTTAAGAAGGTTAGAAGGGGATATGCATTTGCCTTTTCGTTTACTGTAGAGGCAAAATGTTTTAATAGATTATTGAAAATCATGATGGTGGTCAGTCCCATTTGAGGATTCAAAGTGGGTTGAGGATGTTAATGTTTCTCATCGTCATCTTTTCTGACCACATGATTATTTTTGGTTCTGACCCTCAACTCATTAACATATTGGTAGTTCTCCCTTTTTTGGAGTTTGTATTGGTACTTCGTGCGAACCTTGTTAAAATGGAGTTGGGATTTCTCAAAAGGATTTTCATTTTTTGGCTAAAGTATTTGGATGTCAAAAGACAGTTTCCATTTTAAGTACCAATGCTTATGTTTTCTAAAAATAAAGGTCTATAATTGTTCTTATTACATGGGTCTATCTGTAATTGTAGAAAATATAAGGA
This sequence comes from Camphora micrantha, assembly GCA_003546025.1. Classification (NCBI taxonomy): domain Eukaryota; kingdom Viridiplantae; phylum Streptophyta; class Magnoliopsida; order Laurales; family Lauraceae; genus Camphora; species Camphora micrantha. The sequence continues at coordinate 12,520,734 of QPKB01000011.1, read as the reverse complement.
GGGTGGGTTGCAGTCTATGATACTCGGATACTTGTACAAGCCTAGCGTATCCATATTGGACTGATACGACACTTTTATTGGTACCTGATACTGCACCGATACTTTTAGAGAACAAGTTTAACATATTCTACTTATAAGGTCCTTTATTTCATATAGTTCTTTTAATATTTTTTCTTCTCACCATAAAAAAATGCTAGAAAGGAACGAAAAACAATTATAATACTTGTACAAGCCTAGCGTATTCATATCGGACCGATATGACACTTTTATTAGTACCTGATACTGCACCGATACTTTTAGGCAACAAGTTAAACATATTCTACTTATAAAGCCCTTTATTTCATATAGTTCTTTTAATCTCTTTACTTCTCACCCTTAAAAATGCTACCAAGGGGTGTAAAATAATGATAATTTCATTGCTTCAAAAGTGATCTAAAGAAAAAAATTAGGACACCCCTATTTGTATTCGTAAGGAGTCATATCCATGATCCCCATATCAGTGTCTATATCCATATCCGTGTTTGGGCATCATAGGTGACAGTTAGTCCAAATTGATTAATTATGTAATTAGTTCAAGTGATTGGGGTGCATAGGGGATATTTGTAAGAATAAAAAATCTTGAATCTCACTGAAGTAATCATTTGACCCTACCTTCACCAGCCTTTGTCCTTTTATTCTTTCGCTGCTGATTTAGGCCCTTTAGCAGTTATTATAACTTTAAAATCTACACAGTTTGGGAATCATTCCCAAGAAGTCAACCCTGTCACTACCCGAAACCCAAATTCCCTAGAAGTCTATATTTCGCGCCCTGAATGTAATTTCTGAAATTGTGAGAATAGGTTAAATCAAATTGCAGTGGAATATTATTATTATTATTATTATTTGAAACATCAATCAGTGTATAGCAAAGCACAATGCAAACATAAATCCTAATTTGCTTAAATCAAATTGTCTTACCAAATATAAAACTAATCAAAATAAATATCTTGACCAATTCGAGGTCTTATTACAATCATCCAACCAAATAACTAAATTGAAAGTTATATTCGAATGTCTCTGTAAGATGCCTAGACATTGTTGTCCTCTTAGGTATTATCCTTGGTTTCTAAAACTACCTCGTTATCTAAAAGAATGTCCATGTATGGGAGTAAGTTACAGGGAAACTGAACAAATAAACAAGCTTTCAAAATATTGCATATGATCACACAAATAAGAGCAAAGACAAGTGAGGATTGTATGAGGTTAATGTGAGGATAAGAATACAAGATTGGTGCAAGAATAGAGTTACGATATTCCAAGCTGATATAACAAGATAAATCAGATTACAAACTACTAATGCAAATGGCATCTCGCATGAGCTAAAATGGTGTATTATAGCCCCACTAAGGATGGTCAAAGTCCGAGTACTTTAGCCCCCACGGCGGACGATTAAAAGCGGTACCCAAAATTTCCCATTTGGAATGTGGCCAGCAAATGCCAAAGCAAAATTTGGTACCAAGTGATCCAATCACTCACAAAAGTTACACTTCAGCTAGTAATAATAATATAAAAGAACCTCTACACAGACAGCATCCCCTCCGTGCTAAGTTAAATACACCTTAGTGGTGCTGACTCATTAAGAGTTAAGGTATCTGACAAAGATGCAAATCCACATAAACAATTAGGGAACTACTACAATCATATAACAAATATCCACAAAATTCACGTTTATTTGAGTAGATCCACCAAATTTACCATTCACAAATTTCCTTATTACGCTAGCTAGGTATCTTGATTCAGTTAATGTAACTCAAACTCAAATACATTTAGTAGAGTCTCAATTCAACGAACGGGATTGGAAGCATCAAAATCTAATAACCCTAGGAAGTACCATATGTGAAAAGCCCCAAAACCAAGCCATATGATGGAGGAGCCCATAATGGTTGGCCAATGGGGAAATCCCAATGGGACCCCATGGCCAAGCCATATTTATCAAATAAGGGTTCTAACAAGCTGTCTTCATCATCATTCATAGCTAACCTAAACCTAGGGCATGTTTTATGCAAAAGTGGATACAAGTTGAAAACAACTCTAAACTAATACCAATTGCTGAATTTAGATTTAAACCATAGTTGATTGACATCGAAGATTAGTGAGTACTAACCAAGCTTCAAAACATGAGAAACCCTAATAGATCCTATGATGAAAACTCAAGATCATCAGACCATGGCAGAATATGGTCTCAATGACCAAGGAACATGGTCCTAGATGTGCGGATGGAGAAGCATAGGGACCCCAAGGCCAAGAAGTTTCTACCCAAATTGTTTGATTCGCGGCAATTGAGATCCATACCCATCATGATTTAGAGTTTCTAAGGCCAATCACACAGAAATTAGACCAAACTCATGTTTGGATTGGGGATAGGGTTTTTCAAGAATTGAATTAGATAGAGACAGAGAGAGAATTATGCAGTCAATTAATCCAGGTTGTTTACTTGCTCATGACATGTCAGAATTGGTTGATTTCCTTGTTTGTGGTTGTTTTGCGTCAAATCGGTTAAAAAATCTAGGTTGTTTCCCTTCTTTTCCTTCTACTTTTCCTTCTAATTAGGTTGCTTGAGCATTGGTGATGAGGGGGAGAAGTATGGTTGCTTGGGCATGTGAGTACCTGAGTGCACTCAGGTAGAGAGAGTAGGGCGTGTAGAGAGAGAGAGAATGAGTGGAATGGGTTGGGCGCACAACTCAGTTTATCGAGTCGGGGTTCTTTGTTTGATTGCAACTTGGAGACCTAGTTTTAGTAGAAAGTTTCCTCCTGAGTTTATCTAAGTTGGGACTCTTATGGGTTTATGTTTATGCTAGTCGTACAGAAATATTGTTGTATTTTTGTAATCTTGATATACATTGTTACACCGTTCTCTATCAGCTTAACCATTTAGAGTAAGTGGTTGTAAACAACTATAAAACCTCTGTTGGTTGTGGGATTCTATTAATGATGAAGAGTTGGCTTCCTATCAGAACTAAGTCTACATCCTTCCCTTTTGGCTCAGTGCCATTCACCAACTGGGTCTCCCAATTTGACTCAGATAAGCGATGTTAGTGTGCATGTTCCTGGAATACAAGTAAGACAGCTATCGACTATTATAGCAAATTCCGTTGGCCGTCCAAATCTAGTGGGTCCCACATGGGCCCCTCATTGTTTAATTATAATTTTAAGCTTGGTAAGTGTTAATTAATTAAATTTATTAATCTTTTGATAATTACAATTAGGCCCTGAAACACACTGGCTGAGTTTTCCTATACCTGTATTTATTATTAAACTAAAACAATAAAATCTAATTAAATATTATAAAATAGGATATTTTGGGGTCAGGGCCCATTGACATTGGGGGCATTGGCCCTTAGACATATCGTGGCATTTTAAACCTTGTGGCCTCTCCTGTCATGGAAAATGCTTCCTATTGTGAGACTTGCAGATTTGGATGCTTAGAGCCTATATTTGAACTTTGGGTTGATTTGAGGATGCGAATGAGCAGCTATTGACATTTTGAGAGATTCTGCACTCATAGGAAAGCCTGAGAAATCCTCCAAGCATCAAGAGTTATGTCCAATAAAAGGAACATAGTCATGGCATATGGAACCAAATCCATTCTATTTCTTATATCTTTTCTCTTGTCCCTCTTTACTTTTGTAATTGGTACTTTAATCTTGGTTTTGAAAGTGATGCGGATCGTGATAAAGATCAAGTGATTGACAACGCTATGGAGTGTTTGGAGGCTTATGATCCTGCAGATGGGGTCTGGGTCCTTGTGTGATCAATTTATTGAAGTGAAAGAAACCTGAACACGCAAAAATTGCGGAAATTACATCATTTCGGGGGCTGTTTTAACAATTCAGAGCATCGCAAGGGGCAGATTTGTAATTTTCTTTTCTTTTCTTTTCTGTCTTTTTTTTTTTTTTTTTGGAAATGGTGAGCAGATTAGTAATTTGTTGAAACTCATACTGTATTTTGGTTCCTTAATAAGTGGGCCTTAATGGGTCCAAACCCACTAGGGTCTGTGACCCCTTGGGTTGCCCAGGGGTCTGCTTTCAACTGGTAGGATCCACCACCAGATTAGGCGGGCAATCTGGGCCCCACAACCAGAAGCATTCAGACTGTTCAGGGCATCTCCAGCCTGCTAGAATGGGATGTTGGACTACTTGCTATCATTTTAAACCCATTAGATATCTTGAAAAATGGAAGCCATTGGAATATGGGGGGATGGATAGGTTGGAGGGATTTTCTAGAAAACCATGAAGTTCTACATGCAATCGACTTGGTCATATCGAGTGGACGGTGAGTAGTTTCATTATTTTCCTTTCTTTGTTTACTTTTTAGTAAATTGAGGTGTCATTGGTCTTATTTAGGAAGTATGAGTGTATTTGGATTCTTAAAGATAAGTTTAATCTAGGTAGAAGACCTTTAAGGAACATAAATCAAGCTTTGCTAGGTAAATGGCTTTGGAGACTAGGAGAAGACTCGGATGGCCTATGGAGAAGCATCCTGGTAGCCAAATACAACATGGGGAGAAACAGATGTCAGATGGGACATCTCTCCTCCTTGCCGAAGGTGCTCAAACTTTTGGAAAGTGATTTGCTCCATCAAAGGCTCCTTTGCTCAATCCATCCGCTACCGTGTTGGCAATGGAGAGAAAATCTCCTTTTGGCACGATGTATGGGCTGGCGAGTCCTCTTTAGCGCTCCAATTCCTTGATCTGTACAGATGTGCCAGAAACTACAATGCTAAGGTCAGAGACTATCTTGAAATAATCCCTAACCATAATATGTGGAGCCCGATCTTTAGAAGAAATCTTTCTGAGGCAGAAGAAGCAAACCTCTTCAATCTTTTTGAGGTCGTAAATGGGATAGACATCACAAGTGAAGGGCGAGACAGCAGGCTCTGGGCCCCTTCTCACTACGGCTATTTCTTGGCATCATCATCCTCCATTTTGACTGCCCCTGCTCCTTCTGGAAGTTGGTCATTGGAAGGTCAAGGCACCTCCAAGAGTCCTTTCTTGGCTCGCCCTTTGGAACAAAATTCTCACAATGGATAACCTCCGACGTCAAACATGCTCGTCGTCAACGCTTGCTCCCTTTTCTTAGCTAACGAGGAATCGGTCGACCACTTACTCCTACTTTGCAAACAGAGAAAAGCACTTTGGTCAACGATTCTAAAGGAGTTCAACTGCAATTGAGTGCTGCCGCAGTCCTTACCCGAGTTGTTCCAACAGTGGGTTTGCCCGTTTACTAACTCCAAAGGGAAGACCATGTGGCGCCAATCCTTTTTGGCTTGTATTTAGACAACATGGAAAGAGAGAAGCAAAAGGTGCTTTGAAGGGATCTCCACCTCCCAAGAAGACTTAATCCTTAGGATGAAATTCTGTGTTGCTTCCTGGGTCTCCTTTCTTCCAGAGTTTTAGGGATTAACTCTCAATGAAAAGGTGTTTAATTGGAGGGTGGTCATCTCTCAATGATTAGGGTCTCTCCTTGCTTTTTGCTAGAAGCCACAATGCCCCTTGTATAGTTTCCCTCCTTTTGGGTCGTGGCTATATTTTTGGGGTTCTTCCCTAGCCGCTTCTCAATATAGTTCTAAAATTGTAAAGCTCTTGACTAATACAAGTTACCATTTAAAAAAAAAAGTTTACTTTTTTATTATTATTTTTAGTTTACAAGCTCTGTAAAGGCAATGCAAGGTTTACAGTGGGTATGGATGTTACAGTTGACGTATTCAATTATGGAAGAAAAGTGATGGTTCTGCCTCTTTTATCCATCATGTTGCTTCTTCTACATTCATTCCCTATTGTCCATGTTGTATTGGATATCTAGCTATTTTGGGTGGTTTGATCACTCTCTTTTCCTTGTCTAAATCAAGTGAAGCAGACAAGCAGTTTAGCGCAGCTTGGAGCCGCGATCGAGCAATAGATCAATCACCTGCGGAATTAATCGAACCCAATGATGGATTCTAGCCACTAAGGCATACTCACAACCATGAAACACACCATAATTGACGAAAACTCAAGAAGTCTTTTATTAATTGGAATGAGCATTTCATTACAATGAGGCCCAACATCCTTATATAGAGGAGTTGGCTTGATCCCTAAGAAATAATACTTTTTAATATTTGAATAATGCTTAAACAAAATAGGAAACTAACTAAAATTAATCCTAATCAAATTAAACTTTTTAATAGGATTCCTAAACAACTGGATGCCTGTTGGGCCTTTGGGTTGGCCGATCTATTGTCTGGCCTGCATCACAGTCCCTGAATACTGCTGTGCAGTAGTATTGAGACAGTTTTACACACCGTCCGTCAGGTTCTGTTTGAATCTGTTACTGCATCAGAAAGGGACACCAAAAACATGTTATCTTCGCAAATGATGTCCCAGTCATTTAGTGCTGGAACCTAAATTTAAACTATATAAACCATTTTCTCCCCTGCTTTCTATTTTGTGATTGTTTGTGCCCCTATGGTTTGTGTTAAACCATGAGCTTATAGTTTTCTGCCACTCCACTGGGGACAATTATTGGCACAACCATCAAGGTTATGGCATCCTCTATCACAACCCAAGATCCAAGGCCCCTGAATTTCGTGCCGTGATTTTGTCTCTTGAATATAAAAACAAGTGAAATTATTGCAACAGAATTTCACCCATCACATGATAAATAGAGCATAAATCGTTTTCCACAAAAAAAAAAAAAAAAAAAAAAAAAAAAAAAAAAAAAAAAAGAAGAAGACAGAGCATAGCCTAAATGTCTCAATTTTTTTAAATTAAACCCACATAAATCTTAAATAACATTCGAAAATGAATCATCAAATCTAAACGTCAATCCCTAAAGCATGTCAGTATAATTCCACTCTTGTTCCCCTTGAGGATCTCCTTCCTCAAGTCACCGGTTCTGATGCTAACTTGGTATCTGGAGAAGGGTCCATATAATAATCATGTAATCTGGGATTGGTCCTTACATCCTTCATTATTTCCCCTTTTCTTATGAATGGCTTCTCGTTGTCTTTGATGAACCATTGTCTTTGATGAACCATTGTTACCAAGCCTATCTTAAGATGCTTTTTTTAAAGAAAGGCATAAACTCCATCATTGTGTTGCTCCTCCTTCAAGAAACTCTGCACCGCAGGTTGACCCTTGCTTCCTCTCCCCTCTGTCCTTAGGGCAAAAGAAAATTCTCATTAACTTTGGTGACGAATTTCAGTCTTAGCACGTTCCACATACTTCCATAGTTCATTTGGCTTCCAAAACAATGGTTCTAGGGTTTGCGATAGTGCATAGCCTGATTGGACAATGGGCTGGCTGATTATTTTAGGCTGCCTTTTGTGTAACTCTTTCTTCCAAACTAAAATGCTCGATGAACCCATTCCTAGTAAGTCACCAACAACGTCTTCCTTGTTTCCAATCTAGGAGACAATTTTTTTGATGCATGCTGATGATTTTCAACATCTTATTTGTCTGGCTTCCAAATTGGTCAATTTTGGCTTTTAAACCAGGCAACACGGTATTCCTGCTTTGGACTAAGTAGCCAGCATTTCCCTGGCTTTCAAATAAAGTGATGTGAAAGTCAAATTGTCAAATGGCTAACAAATTGCAAGTACTTTCCAATTGAGTTGTTGCGTGAAGAAATTTGGTCGCTCTATCAGATGACCAGTGTTGGGGAAACCTTTGTCCTTGCTACAACAAAATCAGACTCAAAACATAGAATTCTGGTGTCCTGTAGGGATTAGTCCGACTAAGTTGCCACCTTGATTTCCTACGATGTCACATCTTGACATTAGTTGCTGCCAACTTCCTTCAATAACACTAGTCACCTTCAATTTGTACTGGTGAAAACTCTCATCATCCTTAGGGCCACTAGATTAAGATTAATGGTCGTATGAGCAAAAGAAAAGTTGAAAAGGCCGTGTCCATAATGAGGATAAGGACTGCGTGGGACCATATATAAAATTAACATGCTTGTCCCAACTGCAAATTATTTGAACCTTTATTTGACTTTGGCGAGCGTCATGAATCTGGAACGAGCATCCATAAAAACCAAATATAATGGAAAATGAAAAAGAAAATTGGAATAAAGTAAAACCTAGAAAAGGAAAATCTTTAGAAGCACGAATTGTGTTGAGTTCTCTAATGAGGAGAAGGGTTTCAAGTTTCAAATAATTTTTCTATATTCAATTTGGGACCCTTGAACTCGTTGAACTGAAGAACATCATGCTTTTTGAGAGGTTTAATAAGTCATGCTCCCCAAATCCAAAGGGGTATAGGTGTGAATTGATTAGTAGTAAAGAACACCAGTGAGATCCATTCTGAATTGTTGAATAAAGCCTACAATGACTATATGATAGGGGAGGGCGATCCTATCGTCCCATCACTGCTTTTGTGGTATCTCTGCGATCGGTCAAACCCTAATGATGAGGGGATAGATATCTCCAATATATCACCCACCAAATTCAAAAGAAAGAAAAATATAGATGTGGAAAGATGATGAGCGACCAGTGGCTGTTGTAAACTGGTCGACAGACAGTATGTCAGAAGGAGAAGGTAGGTCATCCTCTATGCACAAAGCTTGTGAGTTCTTGATACCACTAGGAACATGGATAGCTAAAACTAGTATAGCAAGTAGTTCAGTTTGCTTTTCAGGATTTGGAATAGAAGTGGATCAAGCAACAAATCACTTGCAAAACCTTGATAGAGACACTATGACCTACGAGTCACGCTGGTCGGAGCCAATGATTGTGAACCTAAATTGAAATAGAGACGGCAACAGTCAAAGTAAAATCAACAATACTGTGTCGATAAATAGTGTCTAATCCAAAATGTTGTAGATCTGCAATATTGTTCCTCTTGAAAACCATTGGGAAGAACTCCATGAAGAGAGATGCTATGAAGAATTTTAGGAGGAAGAGTGTCATGGAGATTCTTGATGTAGCAGAGATGAGAATGTTGAGGTGTGTGTCATAAAACTAGAAGGGATAAAATTAGAAATAAGCATTTAGGGTAGCATCAATAGGGGATACAATGAGAGGAACCTATTTGAGATGAATTGGGCATGTCGAATGTAGGTTGGCAGTGGTGCTGGTAAGTAAAATTTGGCGATACAAGTTGATGGCCCACCAATGGGAAGCGGTAGGCCTAAGAAGACGTGAATGGAGGTAGTAAAAATAGATATGAAGATGTGCAACTCATTTGAGGATTTGGCATAGGATAGATCGGTATGGAGAAACAAAATTCATGTAGCCGGCCCCAACATAGTTGGGACAAGGCTTTGATGATTATGATGAGTGTCATGAAGATTCCCGACATGATTTCTAAAGTGGAGAACTTGTTGTCACTGGGGAGGAGACTAAAAAAAAAAAGAAAGGGAACCAAAAAAGAAAAAAAAATCTGAGCGGTGACATGCACGTAGGCAAAAGAGCATCATCCTTCACATCCATATTGAACTGGATGGATGACTATTCCCTATCCTCCAAAGTTCAAATGACCCAATCTAAATACAAACATTTGAAAAGGGTCTGCCTACCAACATGTGATTCACTCTCATCATAGACAACTAGAAAAATGATGCATTGAAAATTAGGTTGTAATATAACATATTCCACGAAATTGCCTTTGAATAGTTTTAGAGACTACCTAAAGGTCCATAAATTCATGGAAACGACTACTCCTAAAGCACTTGCTTCAAGGAACCAGAAAATGTCACATCTCAGCTCTTGATGAATACAAAGAAGAACCGTGGGGAATCTATGAAAGATTACGTTTAATCAAAGAAAAGACCTCCCTTTCATTATCAAGGTGTAGACCCCTAGTTGCTCATTGACCTGTGTGTACAAACCCTTGATATTAAAAATCATACTTCCTTTGGGGGTAAAGATAGGGATATATGCTTTTTTCAAAAAAAAAAAAAAGATAGAGATATATGCCTAATTAGCGAAAATCGTGATCAAGTTGACGTGATTGAAAACTCCTTAAAGAGGACCATAACAGGACATGAGTTTTCTTATAAAACCTTGCAGCGAAAGGGCAAGACGAAAGAAGCCCTTGTAGTTGCTCTTTCCAAAACATCTAAGAAACACCAAAGAGAACCAAAGGACAGTTGGTACGGAGGAATCGTAGTATTGCATAAGTAAATTAGTAGAATATGATGTTGACTCAATTTGGAGGCTTCGCTTCTTACTGTGAGTCTTAAGGAAAGCTTGTTAATGTCTTGGTCCCCTCCTTTTGGAGCTTTGAAGTTCAATGCTGATGGGTGGCTAAGGGAAAACCCGGGCCGGCAGGGTATGTGGGGCATCTGTGATGGTGTTGTTCTAGCTTTTTTCTCTAAACATGTGGGCCACATGGAGTCAAATGAAGCGGAGGTGGTGGCCATTTTGGAAGCACTTCATATCTTCGCCTCATCCTCTTTTCAAGAGTTGTTGATTGTGGATAGTGATTCTTTAAATGCTATTACTTGGGTGTTGTCAGCCAAGTTCCGATGAAGGTTTCAATTTTACTTAGATCAAACGAGATTGGATCTCTCTTCTTCCCTTGGTGTGAGATTTCAGCATTTGTGGCAATTGGGAAACAGTTTTGCGGACTCTCTAGCGTAACAAGGGGTGGATAGATCTTTTGATTTGGTGGCTGTTTTGATTTTCCCTTTTTTCTGTGGGTATAACCCTGTTATAGCTTTTTTGTTTTTCTTTGCTGTGTCAAGTGTATGGTTTTTCTCTGGACTTTCATGTTTTTTAATATATTTTCAGTTACCATTAAAAAAAAAAAAAAAAAAAAAAAAAAAAAAAAACCTTGCTTGGACTGAAGTCATCACAAAAAGCATATTGTGCAGGGAATGGTCCATCATTGGAAAGCAAGAGATCTAACAAAAAGATTCAAACTAGGAATAAACGGTAATGCAAATTTCACCAGATTGTCTGTCAAAGGACAATTGAGTCTGTGTTGTAGGAAAATATCCTGGAGCTAAAAGAAATTTTTTTTTTCTAGGAGTTAATCAACCAAACCATCCTCAACTTGCAATATGAGATGTTAGCCACCTTTGTCAGTGTGATGCCCACAACCATGGATCAGAATATCGGCTGATGAGTACGGGGTATCGACTAAGATCACATTGACATATAGTTCACGGTTCAAATCATCAAAACAAGGTGTTGCAATTGAGAGACAACTTTATGTGCTATTGCGGCGGTTGCTTAGTGCTACTTTTGCAATCACTTCTTCACCTTCCTGTCCACATAGAAAGCCCGGAGAGGTGGGTTATGGCTCTTTAAACGAGCCTAGATTCTCTTGAACTCACGAGAATTAGTGAGCCCTAGGCTCCATGGTGGGCCGCACCTATTAAGAATAAACCACTCTAAATAAATGCCTTCTATATGGCATTCTAGCAAAAACTTTACCAAGCTAGTCGTGTCAGACTGAGATTTTGAATGATGCCCGCAACACCTGCAAATGAAAAGACTAAAAAGATTCTAAATGATTTGAGAGAGGTGGAGCGAGAGGGAGAGGGAGAGAGTTTGACGTTTGCATGATTAAAAGTTCTTTGTTTAAATTGGTTGTGAGATTTTTTTTTTTGGCCCCAACTAAATCTGAGTGGGACTGTCGATTACTGCAAGATTAAAATTTCTCTGTTTCAAATGGTTGGTGCTGTAAAATATTTCTATACAAAGGATTCCATTGGGGGAAATTAAGAAAAAAGTGGAAAAAAATCAAGGATTTCAAAGTTTGCCAAACCTTCTCGTCAGAGTCATCTGTGATTTTGGAGTTCGAATGAGGGTTCCCAGAGGCATGCAACACAAAGATGGGCAAGACTACAAGCTGGTGGACTATGTACATTATGTAGCCTGTGATGTGCCATGGCAGAATGCGTACACCTATGATGTACCATTTTACATTTTAGATATTATCCTTTGACCACAATCCTATCATTGTCTTAAGAGATTAGTCTGAATTATTTTATTAGATTCAACAAAAAAAAAAAAAAGGGCAATCATATTGATCATCGGTTTTCTCCAATAAGGTTTCAGTATATAGCTCTGTACCATGAAAGATATTGAAACCTTTTTGGAGCAAGCTCGATCAATATGATCAACCCATTTGCCAATAGATAGTGTCATGATACAATGATAGAAATTACAAAGTGATGCAGTCCGATCCCTATCCAAGACAGGGACCCGCAAGCATTGATGGACCCAATTGATGGGTCCACATGTGCCTCACGTTTCCTGATTTTCTAGATTAGTTATATTCCTTAGTTTGCTTGCTTTCTAATTCTAGATTAGTAATTGTTAAATAGGATTAGTAGCTTTCCTTTTTAACAAACAGTGTGCTCTATATATATAGAAGAGCCCTACTGTTATTTTTCATGCTTATTTTCAATCAACTGATTTATCTTAGATTACTCACGTGAGTTATGGATTGTTTTATGGTTTCGTTTGTGCCCTAGTGGCTGGAATCCATCCTTGGATTCGATCAATCCTTCGGGAGATTGATCTATCAACCGATCGAGGATCTTTGGCTGTGTCACAAGAGAGGATCTTCATTATTTCTATAAAAGCCCATCTAATCAGGAAATTGTACTTATCTCCTTTGACGAGATTGCTTGATATAGGCCTAACGATAATACATAGTATGGTCACAGGTCTATGCTTTTTGAATAATAGATCAAAGCTATGTAATGTACTTAGTCCCTCAACTGCTTTATCACCCATCCAAATGTGACTCACCACTGGATTGAAATCCTAAGAAAGTGATCCCTTCTAAAACAGTTAAACTTGAGGCCCATGGATCAAGGCTTTAAAGCAGTCAAGCAGTACTGCTGGAACAATGCAGGACGCATGTCATAATTATGACCCTCAATATTTTAAAGGCAGCATTCAAATTCCAATTGTTCAAAGGTTTTAAAAGGAAAGCAGATGTTTATACCAGCAATGGATGAAAAAATAAGTATCACATTAATGTTTAGAGGTTATTTTTTTCTCAGTTTCCAAATGAGCCCTGGGTGTAAATATCCTATTCATGAAGTATCGGGGTATGATAGTCTAGAGCATCTTCCAAACTTGGAGTTTTTCGTCTCCTATATTGCTTTATAAACAAAAGTGAAGATGAGTGTCATTTGATCACAATACCCCAATACTAGAAAAAAGAGTCATGTACCGGGTTGTATGTCTTGAAATATGAATGATTACATGCTGGAACTCATGGGTAATGGAATATGTTGTTTCCAATTTCTTTTCAGTTTCACTTTATCTCCTATCTGTTTGCCAATTGATTGAGAAAAATATTACTGATTATGCAGGATTGCATCAATCGAATAAATTCTCTGGAAAATATGGGTATGTTTTTTCATCTTCTTCAACTTGAATATTCTGAGTGCTGTCCCAATAACCCAAAAGCAGTGACAGCTAAGCAATTTTGTATATGGGTTGGTTATGATCTTGTAGGGAGACTATCAGGTGTGATGGATGACCGTGGAAAATACATATACATCTCACCTGAGGAGATGCAAGCAGTGGCAGACTACATCAAGCGTCAGGGAAGGGTTAGCATTTCACATCTAGCCAGTATGTCTAACCAGTTCATTGATTTGGAACCGAAACCACATTTTGCAGATGGTATTGCTGTTGCTTAGCTTCTGTAATATCTCAATTTACACTAGAAATTAATATATCCGTTTAAATTGTTTGCTTAACAAAATCTGCTATGATCACTTTTTTGTTGATTTTACACAAATTTCTTTCATGGTTATCTCCTTTCTCTTTTCCAACTTTCCCAGATAATGCCCATTCAAAACTGGAGGAATGATCCAGGTTGTAAGTGTATACACAAATTGTTTGTTTTTGTACGATATTTATGGCCTGTTCCTGCCTGTGGAACGTGTGGTTGCCATTTATGAATCGTATTAATCATATCACTCATGAGACCAACAGAATCCATCATGGATTCCAAATTCTCGCCGTGATTTGTTGTTTTCTGATCGCTCAATATCGTGATTTTTGGTCCATTTTTTTTTTCTTTTTTTGATTATCCAGGGTATCTCTCACCCAGCCCAGCCCTGGAGCCTTTGGCCCTGAGCCGAGGGACACTCGATTCTGGACAGTCAAGTTCTAATCCCTAGGGGCACATGCAAACTCTTCTATCCACATGCAATAGGTAAAATTATGGGAGGTGACCAACGAGGCTAAGTGTCGAACAGAAGTACATTGTTACTTTTGTTACTTTTGGTCCACCGCAAATTGCATGATGCATCCGCCATGCCATTGGACTTCCAATGCGTATTATTATCTCACAAATTTGATTTTGATCTTTAGCAGCTAATATGGTTTCACTGTTCATGTGCCTAGACTCACATAAATCCTCTTCCATTACATTTTTATCTATATAAATTCGTACTGTGAAAAACATATGCTAGTGGTTCTAACTCTTCTGCCTCAATGGGGACGTGCTAGCTTATGTATAGTTTGGCTCCACAGCCTGGGTTAGAGACCGTCTTTTAACTTTTTTCATTCTAGGCATCATCACACGTTTGGAAACTATAGCCTAATTAATCATAGCTAATTAGATTAAGGTCTAAAATAAAAAAACCTCTAAGTTTTATGTTCTAATTTACAGTTAAGTCTGTTTGGTAAAATAAATTTAAAAAAAATGCTTTTATTCATGAGATAATTGGGGGCTATCCCATCTTTAGGAATTATGATAATTGGGGCCTACCTTTTAAAACTTACAATGTAGAACCAACTATTTGTATCATTTGACCCGCTTGGGTGATGGTTTATTAGCATAAGGCGTGAGTTTACTCTCCATGTCGTGTGTTTAAGTACGACCGCCGACTTATCTGGTGCACATGTTGTAAGGTCTTGTGTGCGCCCCAAAATAGTCCTTTCGAGTATAGATACCGTGGGGATACCCACATCATAAAAACACAGAGTAGAGGTTTTTCCCTGCAACTTTCGTTTAAGAGATGACTTTCCCCTCATCCTTTCCCAAAAGTCTAATTTTCTCTAGACCTTCTCCATCATAGGGAAAATGACAAATCTGCCCAAACCTTCTTTTCTTGAGGCATCTCCATGCCTTGATTTTTTTTACTTTTTTTTTCCTCTTTGTGTGATTTATGTTCTTTTTTTCTTTCTTTACCAAACTTTTGACCATTACAACCTATGTGGCCCACCTCTATATGTACAATCCACGTTTACATATTAAAGTGAAATTTGACTCAATGAACATATTGGGAGTGATTGTTCATATGATTAACTTTAAACAATGAAAGGTGGGCCTCGAATAGGATAAATTAATTATTTTTCAATTTATTTTTTTATTATAAAAAATTGGTCTTTTTTCCATGATCCGAAAAATGTACATTTTTTGTGTTCTAACATAAAAAATCACATTGATTGATAGATATTAAGGATGGAAGAGTCGTGAAATTTTAGTTACATGTCTTGCTTAGGGCCGATTTAAATGCATGTATATTATTCTTAGGAATTATACGGAATCACTTAACCAATGATTTCTTATCCTGAATGTATAACAATACTAATTTATTTGCATGGAATTGACTTCTAAAAGATTTAAAGAAATAAATTCATTATTGTTAAAACATGACTGGGCCAATCTATTAGTATATATCCAAATTTCTAAAAATCCAAAGGAGCTCATTATACATGAATTAGGACATTTTTTTTCACATGAAATTGAATTCCTACATATTCAAAGGAACTCATTTTACTATGAAATCCATTATCTTGGAAATTTGTAACATGTTTGCTTGCATGAATATTTTATTATGTAATATTTATTCAGCTAGGATATAAATCTAGAAACATTTTATTCTATATATATCCGAACTTTCCCTAAGATTTAAAAAAATATAAGAAAATGCAAATTAGATCACTGCTTCTCAATTACATAATAACACTATATGTTTTCATCCAAACACATTTACACCGATGCATTTTCAGCCCACAAATGCAATAATACAAGTTTTAATGTTTTCATTGACCAAAATCACCAATCCATTTACAAGAATGTAGTTTTCTTATGCCATAGCCCACATTATGGGTATTTTAATCCTAAAATTGTGTAACTGTAAGTGTGGGGAAAGGAGGTAGAAGTCATCTCTAGAGCTAAGCTGCAGAGAAAAACCTCAACAAAATAATTTGCGTCATTTTGAGAATTTTAAGAGGTTGTTTTCATCCAAAACACATTTAAATTATGCATTGTCCACCTCCATCTACTAACTCTAAGAAATAGCACCCCCACTAAACAATCTCTAAATCATAAAAGAAGAGTTTATTGTTAGAGCTACCAAATGCTTTATGTTTAGGAAAAATCTTTCTGTGCATCCTTATCATGCACACCAGCCGTTTGGGCCTACCTAGGGCCCTATAGATAATGGGAATGGGGGATCAAAAGATCAAGTTAGACCACCCCAAATATGAAGTTTCAAGTCAATCTGATGCCCTTGAACTCAAGTTTAATGATTTTGTAATAAAATTTTTTTGACCATTCAATCCAATGGTCCAGTCTATTCATATAACAAACCCATGGGATCGGTGGCTATTGGTGAGACAAACACGTGTAGCCTGTAAGACAAACACGTGTGGACCCCAAAACTTATCCAAATATGTTTGGGGTTCAAAGCTCATAGCCTTATTATATATATTAAAACAAAGGGAGAGGTGGGCTGTGAAGGGTGCCACCTTATCCCTAAAAAGACTGTCCTTTCAAAGAAATTTGCATAAAATAACCCATATTGTTTTAAGTTGCTACCTCACTCTCCTAAAACCTCTCTTATAAGATATTTTTATGAACGTTTGAATTTGAGTCGTATTCCTTGCCATTATCCAAATTAAAAGCAAATCTTTATAGTCAGTTTGTTTTCTTTTCCTTAGATCTTCAATCATCAACGGATATTATGTTAAATATGTTTTGTGGGCCCTACCGATGAATGAAATCCAAACTGTTGCTCATTTACTCTCCTTTCAATTTTTTTTCCCTAAATGGATAGATCCAGTAGTGTGCACCAGTTTGTATTAAATATATTTCAAGAGTAGACTCAAGTATTGGATGAAATCCCAATGGCTTTTTCTTAACCCCTTTTTTCTAAGAGTGGGCCCCACTGATGGAGGGAGGCACGTACACTCATCCCATACAATGTACATCTTTTATTTTTTTTTTCTTCTCTTACACTTGTTCGCCTCCTTCTCTTTCAGTTTTTTTTTTATCTTATACTATCAATCACCTATGGGGGCCAACTGTTCCATCACTATAAATCCAGATGTGGTGTGTGGCCCATTGAGGATGAAATCATTTGATTTCTATTTCCTTTCTTCTTATCTTCCCTTTTTTCTTCTTTGGATGTAGAGTCATCAGTGGGTCCCATATGTTAAAAATATTTCAGGGGTGGCCCCCACTGACGGATCAAACACGTTAATTTTTTATCCCTTTCTTTTGGTTCTTTTTAGTAGATGTAGATCCATCCAGTTTGTTTTCTTTTTCTTATATTTTTAATTATCAATGGTATAATATATCCGTACATGAGATGGTCGTAATGGTCAATGCCTTTAAATTCAAAGGGTCGTTGTGCTATGTAAATTTACTTTATTTTATATTTATTTTCATACATAGAAAATTTTTAATATTCAAAGATAATATAAAAAATTATTTTATATTTATTTTATCTTAACAATATTTCAAAAGAATTCTTAAATTTTAACATATTTTCATTTTTTGCCCAGGCTTAGCATGGGCCTTTGTTGCTAGTTTTTATACATTGTAAAACTAACAATTGATCGATATTGTTCAAGGGATCAAAACCTGCCAGAGTCAAGCTCCCCAATTTGTGATCCAAACTATTCAACATTTTCATGAAACTAATAAAACTCTAAAAGGTCTGGAGTTTCATATTTTATATCCTCTTGGATCTTGAGAAATATGTGAAAAACTTAAAAAAAAAAAAAAATTGTCTGATTCTATTTTCACAACCTTTTTTTTGCAACATAATGACCCAAATCTTTTTCTGCATTCTTATGGGCCTTGGAATTTGGTAAGTCTTTATGGTATGTATACACAGTATCAACATAAATCTTCTTTATGAAAAAATTCATTTTAACGTTTGTTATTTCATTATCACCACTGTGTGGGAAAAGTCTTAAGACGCCAAGGTTATGTTAACTCTAGCAGGTAAGTGTCGGATCTTATATTCACTTCGGCTCGAATACTGATGCGCTAACCGAGACCAATATTATCGTCTCGGTCAGCCCCGGCCTAAAACCGCCACGATCTCGGCCGTGTGCCCTGGCCTCAGTCGCGCATCTCGGCTGCAGCTGTATGACGAACCGCCAACCGAGATAGACACTGACAGACATCTCCCACCTCTAAACACATGGCAGGATACGAGCACGCGCTAATGGGACATAAACATCATCCCAGCCGTCTAGAATCCTTATCAAATCTCTGACAAAACGACATCCAGTGGTTGCGACCATATCAGGTCGAGGCCCAAGAAGGGATCCGATGGGACCTTGGCCGCCAATTAGTCAAGACAAGATCTGGCCCAATGTGACTGACATTTAATGCAGTATGGGCTGATCTGACCATCATTTAATGCAATGTGGGTTATGATGGATCCTCATTTATTACTTTGTGGGCTGATGAAACCTTAGCAGTCAAATCATCAGGTTCACTATCAAATATCTGGAGACTCTTCTCCTATATAGAAGAGACCTGTTCCAACCCAGGTATGCAGACATATACATACACTCTCACAAGCCGTTACTCTGCCTCTCTTCTTCTTCAACCTCAGTTCAGTCCCTACACTAACTTAGGCATCGGAGAGCCCCATGCTGCCCACAGCCAGGGTCCTCTAACTGTTCTTTCTCCCCTTTCAGGTCCCTGAAGCGGCTGGCTTTCCATAGTCATTTGGATAAGTCCTGTAAGGCTCCCATTAATCTTGTGAGTTATATTTTTTGCACTTACAATTGGCGCCGTCTGTGGGGAGAACGATTAGTCTTCCTTAATACTATGACTAAGAGAGCTACGAAAGGCGGAGAAACATAAAAAACGAACCGTGCGTGACCGTCTTCGCTCGTCCTTCCTTCCGAGAGGAGGTCTGGGGCGAAAGCCTTTGCAGATGACTTCGACGAACGCTAAGTCCCCAGTGGTAGATGGGCCATGTCTACCCGATCATCAGGAGGATGACGACGATGAAGACTATAATCTTGACAAAGAGTTCGATTCCACCCTTGAAGAGATTCGAGCACAGAATGTCACTAACTAAGAGAAAAATGCCCTGATCTATCAGCTCCAATAGCAGCTGAAGGAAAGAGCAGCAGACTCGACTGGACAGCATTCACGACGATATGACCAGGAATGGGATTCTCATGGTAGACAGATTACTCTTCCTAAGAGAGACCTGAGAACTCACTTGAACGAGAAGAGGCGTGGTCAAACTCGTGATGAAGGCTTGAGCAATAGTCGCAGCCATTCTAGGAGAAAATTGGAGACCGTACCAGAAGCCAGTCAAGACACCCAGGAGTGGCTCGACGAGCACATTCAGCAAGCGGTTCGGCATAATTTGGAAGTGGCCGGTCTTGCCCAAGACCAGTGAGATGTTTGCGCATCCATTGACCTCGGCGCGTCCCTTTTCTCGCGCCATCAAAGATTTTCCCCTTCCAAGGAAGTTTACTGTCCTGAGGTTCGTCATTTACGGCGGGACCTCAGATCCAGTTGCACATCTTTGACACTTCTCAGAGGATGTCTGTTTGGGGAGATGAAGGTCATTTGAACTGCAGAGTTTTTTCCTCCAGTTTGGGTGAACTCCCCCTGAAATGGTTCTGCGGACTCCCAGAGAAATCTATCTCGAGTTGGCAACAGCTCCAGCATTCCTTCATGAAGAAATTCCAGGCCTACAGAGTCATGCCTAAAACTGATGCGGATATAATGACCCTGAAAATGAAACTAGAAGAGAATATCACCCAGTTCGCCAAGCGATTCTGGACGATTTGCAGCCAGATTGACAACTCCAAAGACGAAGTAGCAATTTTTGCTTTTCAAAATGCTTTGTTACCAGATAATGATCTTCGTAAAGATCTGGCCGGAAACCCTATGACCTCTATAGTAGCACTAATGGCCAGGGTAAACCGTTTTATTGCTCAAGAAGAAGACCAGGTCTGAGCTCTAGAAAGCTTCGACGTCGGATAGAGAGATCGAGGTGGCAAACCTTTGAAGAAGGATAGGGGATCATTTCAGAGAGAAGAGCCGAACCGACGCTGGGCTCCCACCAGCTCGACGAAGGCTACAGCATCCACCTCGGAAGGCAGCAAGAGACTCAGGCCATCTTTTGACCCTTATAAAACTGTCAATACCATCTTCAAAGAGCCTATTCATAAGATCATGAATAAAATCAAGTCAAAGCCGTACTTCAGCTGGCCGCAACCCATGAGGGGCTATCCATCCGCCCGTGATCAGAGCAAATTCTGTGCTTATCATAAACAAAGCAGACACAAAATCGAAGAATGCAGAATTTGAGGTCATATCTAGAGAAGCTCGTCCAAGACGGGCACCTGAAGGATTATATCAAAGCGGGTACCATGAATGACAGCCGAGCTCAACGCCAAGACGAAAAAGGCCAGGACAGTGACAAGTCCGAAAGGTTCATAAGTGTCATCCACCTAGCTCCTCCTCCCAAGGGGAGTAACCAAGCTTGTACCAAAGCCAAGTAGACCTCCCGTGGTAAACAAGTGATGACGACCGAGCTCGAACCAGCCGCAAAAAGGGCTCGGAGAGAGCGACCCAAGATATGGTTCTCAGATGGAGATTTGGAAGGTGTCCAGCTCCCCCACAATGACCCGCTCGTCATCACTCTAAAGCTGAAAAACTGCAAGGTACAGAGGATCCTTGTCGACCCCGGCAGCTCATCCGAGATCCTCTACTTTGATTGTTTCAAGAAGATGAGCCTTTCAGAGGAAGACCTGCAAGAGGCCCGAACTCCTCTAATAGGTTTTAGCGCCAAACCAGTGTACCCTAAAAGAAAGGTGACCCTCAGAGTTCAAGTTGAATGAGCATCCGTAATGACAGACTTTCTGGTGGTTGATACGCCATCCCCCTATAACACCATAATGGGCAGGACATGGCTCCATGGTATGAAAGCGGTGCCCTCTACTCGCCACCAAAAGTTGAGGTTCCTGTTGGAAGATAAAAAGGGCAAAATGGAGATAATCACAGTCAAGAGAGACCAATAGATGGCCAAACAATGCTTGATGGCCGTGGTGCTTGGAGAGCAAGAGCCCAAGTAGGTCAACATGGCCAAATTGGAGAAAAAGTTAGACGAAGTCGGCCAGGATCCAGAAAAGAAGAGCGTGGAAGATCTGACAGAGATTAGGATCGACCCGCATGATTCAGACAGATTCTTCCTGCTCGGGAGCCAGCTTGCCAAGCCAAAGAAGTCAGAACTTGTCAAATTCTTGATGCTGAACAAAGAAGTCTTCGCCTAGACGCCCTACGAGATGCCTGGCATTGACCCCGAGGTCATGTGCCACAAGCTGAATGTGGACCCCAATCACAAGCCAATAATGCAAAAGGCTCGCAGAGCTGGGGTGCCGCAAACAGAGGCTGTGATTGAGGAAATGGACAAGTTGCTGGAAGCCGAAGTGATTAGAGAAGTCCAATACCCAATCTGGTTGGCTAACACGGTGGTGGTCAAGAAGAAAACTGGCAAGTGGAGAGTGTGTGTCGACTTCACCGACCTTAACAAAGCCTACTCCAAGGATAGCTTCCCACTCCCAAAAATTTATCAGATGATCGACGCCACTGCTGGTCATGATAGGATGAGTTTCCTCGACGCATATCGGGGCTATCATCAAATACCATTGTACGGGCCGGATGAAGAGAAAACCGCATTCATAACACCTAGAGGCACCTATTGTTACAAAGTAATGCCGTTTGGGTTAAAGAACGCGGGAGCAACTTATCAGCGACTTGTCACCAAAATGTTCCAGGCACAGCTCGGTAAGATCGTTGAAGTGTATATTGACGATATGGTTGTCAAATCCAGACAATCCCAGAATCATTTAGAAGATTTAACCCAAGTTTTTGACATTATGAAGAAGTTCAAGTTTAAGCTAAATGCCTCCAAGTGTGCTTTCGGCGTTGGTTCCGACAAGTTCCTTGGAAGCTTAGTTACACGAAGAGGAATCGAGGCCAGTCCAGATCAAATATCAGCCATCCTCAGAGTGCAGAGTCCCACCACTGCAAAAGAAGTCCAGAAGCTCACTGGCATGGCTGCCGCACTGAATCGTTTCATTAGCAGATCCTCAGATAAGTGCCAGCCCTTCTTTCAACTTCTCAGAAAAAATTTAAAATTCCAATAGACCCTAGAGTGTGACCAGGCTTTTCAAGCACTCAAAACCTATCTCTCTTCACCCCCTTTCTTTCAACTCCAAAACAAGTAGAAACACTATACTTGTATTTGGCGGTCTCGGATCATGCGGTCAGCTCAGTCCTCATTGGAGAGGAAGATAAGCTTCAAAAACCAATTTATTATACAAGCAAGACCCTCCTTGATGCCGAGACCAAATATTTGCAATTGACAAAGCTCGCGTTGGCGCTCGTCAGCGCCTCTCGTAAGCTCTCCCATTATTTTCAAACTCACACCATAGTGGTTGTTACGGAACATCCACTAAAATCTATTTTCAAGAAAGCTGACTTTTCAGGAAGAATTTCCAGATGGGCCGTTGAACTGGGACAATATGATATTCAATACCAACCCAGAACGGCGATCAAAGCCCAAATTGTGGTAGATTTCATCGTGGAATTCGTCTCTCCAAGTTCGGGACCAACCCAGCCCAGCACCGAACTGGGGGGCAGAGGACTTGAGAAAGCACTCATGGAGACTGATGAACGACCTCAGAATCAATTCCTTGCCTCGGTTTGGAAAGTCTTCGTCGATGGATCATCAACTTCCAGAAAAGCTGGAGTTGGTGTTGTCCTCTAGTCTCAAGAAGGACTGGTCATCGAGCAGGCTTTAACCCTGGATTTCAAGGCATAAAATAAGCTAAGTATGAAGCCCTAATAGCAGGACTAAACAACACCAAAATCCTCGGAGCTCAAAAGCTAGTAGTCTTCAGTTATTCACAGCTAGTGACAAACTAGCTGACTAGAGACTACCAAGCTCACGACGATAGGATAACTGCTTATCTAGCCTTTGCAAAAAAGCTCCTCTCTCAGTTCCAGACAGCCGAGATCAGACAGATAGGCAAGGAGTCCAATTCTCACACCGATGCCCTTGCTAATTTAGCCTATGCCGTTGAAGTAGGAAAGAATAGAACCGTCGAAGTATGATCATTAGCAGGGCCCAGTATAGAGCTTCACTCACCTCGGGAAATCCTATGCCTTGATCTCGGCCCGAGCTGGATGGATGCTATTGTCTCCTACCTCAAGGACGACCAACTTCTCGAGGAAAAAAGTGAGGCTCACCGAATCAGGCTCAAGGCATTCCGGTTCTGGTTGTCTCTTGAAGGCAAGTTTTTTAGGAAGTCATTCACAGGCCCATACCTTCATTGTGTTCACCCAAGTAGAGTCGAAGACTTCCTCTACGAAATACACGAAGGGATCTGTGGAAGCCATATCGGAGGAAGGTCATTAGCATACCGGGCTATCAGTCAGGGCTACTGGTAGCCGTAGATGCAGAAGGATGCGCAGTTATATGCCAAAAAATGTCAAAAAGTGCCAAAAATCCTCCCACTCCATCCATCAGCCAGCACAAGATTTGAGTCTGCTCTCCAACCCATGGCCCTTCTTCGCCCAATGAGGGCTAGACACCGTAGGACCACTTCATTGAGCTCCGGGGAATCAGAGGTGGTTGATAGTGGCCACCGACTATTTCACCAAATGGATAGAGGCAGAACCATTGTCTTCCATTACCGGACAAGACTAAAAAAATTTCATTTGGAGAAGCGTCATTAGAAGGTTCGGCATTCCAAGAGCTTTGGTCTCAGACAACGGGACCCAGTTTGATTCCATCTTCAAAAACTTCTTCCAAGAGCTTGGCATTAGGAACCACTACTTTACTCCAACGTACCCGCAGAGCAATGGTTAAGCTGAGATCTCTAACAAGGTGGTACTCGATGGGCTGAAGAAGCGACTCGACCGAGCTAAAGGAAGGTGGATAAAAGAACTTCCAAGTGTTCTGTGGCTTATAGAATGACTCCAAGGCGCTCCACTTCGGCAAAGCCTTTCTCCCTTGCCTATGAGATGGAAGCGGTCATCCCTCTTGAGATCGGTCTCCCGACTTTGAGATCCGAACTTTTTGACCAATGCCAAAATGCAATAAATCTGGCTCGGGAGTTGGATCTAGCCGACGAACGCAGGGAAGCAGCAACCATCAGATTGGCTGCTTATCAATAGCAGTTGGCCAGAGGCTACAACCAGAAGGTCAAAGAGAGAAAGTTCTCAGTTGGTGAGCTGGTTCTGAAGAAAACACTCCCGGGTGATAAGGATCCAAATTCGGGCAAGCTAGCACCAAATTGGCACGGACCATTCAAAGTAATTTTCATTGCCGAACAGTCAGCCTACAGACTTGAAGATATGAATGGCCGATAGTTACCACGGCCATGGAACGCGTCGCACCTCAAAAAGTTCTATTTTTAGTCTGTACTCAAAATTTTCAAGATCAATGAAAGCAGTTCTCATTTTTGTTGCTCAATTCAGTCATAGATTTCTGTAGCGACTATCGGCAGCTCGGCGAAAATGCCACTGATGAGATTGCCTTAAGGTCGGTCTATACCGCCCGGGCATGAAGCCATTACGACCACTGATGAGATTGCCTTAGGGTTGGTCTATACCGCCTAGGCATGAAGCCATTACGGCCACTGATGTGATTACCTTAGGGTCAGTCTATACCGCCCAGGCATGAAGCCAATACGGCCACTGATGAGATTGCCCTAGGGTCGGTATATATCACCCAGGCATGAAGCCATTGCGGCCGAATACATTATATGTCAGGACTCTATCTTGACCATGTGTTTCCAGCTTGGACTACTGTCAAGCTCGGCCACTCCTTCTAGTCCAAATAAAAAATGAAGCCGAACTCAGATACTTGTACAAAAATAGAGACACAAAAACACAACAAAAAGAAAGGAGAGAATCCACGATGTCGACGAAAATTCAATTGAATTAATTCATAATGTCATTACATCTCAGAATACAATTGAAAAACAAAAGAAAAAAGGGTACATCAGAATACATCAAAGCCTTCAATGGGGGTCGGAGCCAATGGGAGTATTGATGTTGACTTCGGGTTGGGAAGAACCAGCAGCGTTCGCCTCAGGAGCCTCTATCGAAATCGAAACATTAACTACAGGAGCTGACGGGCCGAGGCAGACCGGGGGGTTCACAAAGGATGGATGACCCTCTAGAATCCCCACTTCCTTCAAGGCAGCGCGCCACGCTTTCTCCCAGGTTTTGTTCCTGACGCGAAAAACCTTAGCCTCATAATGGGGCTGTCGCCTGTTTTATCGCGTCTTCAAAAGCGGCACCACCCTCAGACGCGGCCTTGGCCTCAGCCTCGTTTGCTCTCTCTGTTTCGGCCTGGAGGTCGCTCTTCAGTTTTTCCACGGAGGCTTTGAGATCTGCAACTTTCTTCTTTTCCACCTCGATCTCGGCAACGGCATCCCCGAGCTTAGCCTCGAGCTCTTCCTTCAGCGTCTCCAGCTGATTCGCCTTCAGGGTGCTGGCTCCCAAGGTTTCTTCCAATTCCTTCCTCTCTTCGTCAAGCCTAGAAATCAGAGGGCTCTGCTTCTTGAATCTATCGATGACCACCATCGATTTTTGCAAAGTCTGTTGAAAACGAAGAGATAGAAATTAGAAGATAGTAGCCGAAGTGAAACACTTGGTGAAAAAGTTGAAAATTCAAGGGAAAACTCACCTGAAAGTAGGACCGCATCAGCAACGACAACAGCTTTGGATTGCTGAAACTCGCCAGATGGTCCATATCTTTCGGCAGAGCGCAGGCTTTGCCGAGCATTTTGAGGACAAGGGAGCTGGGCTTCGAATGAATACAATCTTCGACCATTATAGGTCTGCCCGATTCGAGCAAAAAGTTTGGCTCCCAAGGTACCAGCTCGACTGGTGGCATTGTTCCACCCGAACTGGTACCCTCGTCCCTCGGCCTTTTTCTCGAGCGACTCTCTTATCGCTCAATCTCAGTGGGAGATGGCCGAGTCTCCGGACTTGCGTGTTGAACATGGGCTTCCTTTTCTACACCAGCAGGGGCCATGACAGGCCCGAGAGCAGAGGTCCCGGCAGCGTCTGAGACTGCGAGTGGAGGAGACTCAGCATCATCCCCGAGCGCCAAGGCCTCCAAATCCACGAACACCGGGATGCGAGACATTTCCTCTTCTTCCTCCTCTTCCGGGTTCGGCGAAGAATGACGGGGTCTTCTCCTGAGAGGGGTGCCGCTAGACTCCGGCTCGGAAGTGGACACTTTGGCACCAGATGTGACCCGGCTAGCGGTGTCGGTCGCAACTCGGGAAGGACCTCCCTCTTCGATTACGGCCACAGATCGGCCTTCCTCAACCTCGGGCTCACTTATCCCAGAACTGTCTTCTCGGGGCAACTGTTGAGGCAGCTCGGCTCTTTTATAGTAGCCGCGGTATTTCGGCTCGTAGCTCAGGAGCACCCAAGCTAATCTGTTCGAGAAGTCGGTGCACCTTGTAATCTTTCGGTGCCACGCCTCATTCTTCTTCCAGCCGACTTGCTTGGCAAGTTGTTTCCTCTCTCGAGCAGTTGCACAGTTAATCAAGAACATTAGTTCGGCAAAGTGAAGAATAAGAGAAAAGATTGTTAAATCTAAAAGAACAATATTTACTTGGAACGACCCCAAGGCGACGTGTGACCCTGTGTGCTCTGTCTGCTCCGGCGCTGAACTCCCAATTTCCCAAGACGCACAAGAGTTGTCCCCCGCATATTTATTGGAATCTTCAAGCGCCGTAACGAAGCTGTCTCGGCGAGGCTTGACTCGGAGGTAGTAGTTACCCTCTCAGGACTTACAAATGTCGTAAACATCCTCGATGTCGAGAACATCGAGGTCAATATCTAACTTCTTATTACGCACAGTCGTGCCCATGATGATTTTATAACCATTGGGCATCGGCTGGCAAGGATTAATGGACTAGGCACTAAGGCAAACCCTAAGCAAGGGGTCTAAAGGGAACCTAACTCCCCCCTCGATAATGGCTATCAATGGGATGGGCATCCAGCCGTCCGAGTACGAGCGGAGTGCGTAATCCATAGGATCTGTAAGTCCGTGGATCCGAACCCTAAAGGTGGGGTGAATAGGGTGAGCTTCTAATTAGTGACCAATTATGCTAAATTCTAATTTCTTAACAATCAACTAGTCACAAGTGATGATATAGAACTAAAGTACGAAAGATAACAAAAACAATTATCACAAAGCATTCACCATAACACAAGGATTTATAGTGGTTCGGCCTCAATGCCTACATCCACTACCGGCTTGTGATCCAACACCCCATCGGATTTCCACTATTTATGCTTTTCAATAGGCTAAGCAATAACCTTTACATTATACTTTCCAAGGCTAAGCAATAACCTCTTACACTATGCTTTTCTTAGGCTAAGCAATAACCTCTATAACCGAATGGTTGGTTATCTCTCTAAGTAGTGTCTAACATACACTTGATGGAGATACAATTTAAGCTCAATACAATTGCCTCTTAGATAGGCGGATATAAAAGTGAAAATCTAATTCATACACACACACTATGAATGCAAAGGTGAATGCACAATGTATATGTATGATGTCCTCAATCAATTTGGAAATTAAAGCTCATAAATGTATGCCAAAGGCTTTTAAAAGTTTTAGCTCATAAAAACATTTATGATTGAGGTAAGAATGCTAATCACATGTTTAAAAACAACTTGTAAAAGATTTACCTATCTAGTTCAAGCAAGTTGTGAAAGTTTAAGAACAAAACATGTGATGCATATAAATTTCAATCAAATTAACAAGTAGCTTAATAAATGTATGCTTTAAAGCATTTGAAAGTGTAAAGCACAAAAATAGATTTGATTGAAATCAAGGGACAAATTATATGTACTTAAAAATACAACTTGAAAATGATATACCTATCAAAGCTAAGCAAGTTGTGAAACTTTAAAACAAAAGTACATATTTGTGAAGTTGTTGAATCCAAAACATAAGATAGATTTGAAAGTGATTTTCTTATGATGAAAAACAACAACCAAAGATTCAACCAAGTATAGGAATCATGATTACATATAATTTCAAAGATGTTTACAAAAACATGATTTACTTAGATATACCAATTAAAATACTACTTGGTTTGAATCAAAGTGTTGCATCCAAAACAATAAATCAAATCAAAACATATGCATGTTAAGGATACAACAAATCGTAGTTTATCATGTTAGAAAAGATTAAAACAAAGCATGAAAATATATGATTTGTGAAGTTGTTGAATTCAAAACATAAGATAGATTTGAAAGTGATTTTCTTATGATGAAAAACAACAACCAAAGATTCAACCAAGTATAGGAATCATGTTTACATATAATTTCAAAGATGTTTACAAAAACAAGATTTACTTAGATATACCAATTAAAAGTACTACTTGGTTTAAATCTCAAAGTGTTGCATCCAAAACAATAAATCAATTCAAAACATATACATGTTAATGATACAACAAATCATAGTTTATCATGCTAGAAAAGATTTACCAATATTTAAAACAAAGCATGAAAACATATGATTAGGAAAAGCAAAGCTTACTTAGTGATTTAACTCAATGAAGCCAAGCTTTAGCTTTCCAAATGTCCCTTATCCTTCCATAACTCATTCCCCTTTGATTGGCCTCAAAACATCTCAAGGAGGGCCTCTTTGTTCCTCTCAATTTCTTTAGGAATGAGCTTTTTTTTATACCAAAAACTGCCCAACGGCTAGTCCCCGGTCGACCTGGTACACTGCCCGGTCGACCTAGCCTTCAAAGGTAAAAAATCTGACCATTTGAAAGAGAGCACAACGGCTCTTTCCCGGTCGACCGAGCAGTGTGCGCGGTCGACCGGGTCCATGGGCTCGGTTGACCGCGTACACTGCGGGTTGACCAGGGCCCAGAGACCTTTTTCCCACAAATTGCATATTTCAAGGATTTTCTTGTGGGAACTTTTGGGCCATTGAATCAAGCATGGAAACATGTTTTAAATCATTCTAAGAGTTTTAAAAACATGAATCCTAAAATGCCTAAGATGATTTGAATGTTTTTAAAACCAAAGGCTTGCTTGATTCAAAAAGATTCTTCTCAAAACAAATTGCATCCAAGTTTAAAAATCAAAAACATGCATGAACCAAGATTTTTACAAGTCTTAAAAACAATGCATGTATAAATCAAGATAACAAGATTTTCTAAATCAATGCAAGTGTGAAAATTCAAATGATGATTAAAATGATAATGCATTCATCAAATTGCAATACACAAAATTCCTAACAATCTCCCCCTTTGCAATTTGATGGCAAACCTTACTCAACACTGAATTTACACACTGAGTCTTCAGCTCCCCCTAAGCTGGACAAGTCTTGAAATCTCTTGGATGTTTCTTCTCTTAGCTTGGGCTTCTAGTTCTTTTTCTTTAATCTTCTTGATGCTTGGAGCTTGATCATCCTTCAAGCTTTCTTTCCATCTTTCTCTCTTTGACCAACCATCTTCTCTAGCTCTCAAGCTTTCACTTCTTTCACTCTCCCCCTTTGACCATGCACTCTCTCCTTTTGGCAAGATATGCATTCACTCCCATGTAGAAGATCATACAATATCTCCCCTTAGGATGTATAGTCATACTCTCCCTCTTGAGACAACTTGATTTCTCTCTCCCCCTTTGACATTAAATTGCAAAGGTACCTATACACATGAAATAAGGAAAATACCTTTTAGTAGCACCTGTTAACAAAAGAATTCGAAAATGAAATACATAACAGGCCATCATGTATGGTTAGAAGTCTCTAAGGGTTCAAAGCCAATACAAAGGCCAATTTGATCAAAACTAATACTTCCTATGAAGGTTTACACTCCCCCTCAATCCATTCTCTTCTTTTGTCAAACTTTTGACAAATATTTAACTATTTGGAGTAAGAAGAAGATGGTTTTACCAATTGAGGAAAAACTTCAAGAAAAGAATTAGAAACATATAACTATAGAGCTCAATATGATCAAATTGCCAATATAAAGAGCAAGGCCATGGAGAAAAGCGATCATGGATACCAATTGGAATATATAAAACAAATATACCAATTGAGATTGAAGGATATGACTATTAAAACAATGACTCTAAAATGGAGTTAAGGAATATACCTATTAGGGTTTATCCAAATAGAGCTATCCGTGATGTTATGGGGTTTACTAATCATAGCATCAAACAATATAACTTAAGAAGATCATATGCTATGAAAATTTTGAAATCATTTCATCCAATCATTAATATATGACTATCAAGTGCAAGATGAATGAAATGAAATTCAAATATGAAGCCAACCTCAACTATTAACCAACCAATATTATGATCACATAAACATGGTGGTCATGATATTTACCTATATGAGCAAGAGATGTGGCAAACATGAAATTTATGATGCTAATGGAATGTGACATGGAATGAAAACATATTACTTTAGAGTTCAATCCAATGTACATAGTCTATCACATTCTCAAGATATGACATCAATTGGATATTACAACAATCAAAAATTATACCAATTGAAACCAATTGAATTTGAAAACATGATTAAGAGCAAGGATGTGACAAACACAAAATTTCATCAAGCATCATAAATGGATATTCATCACTTTTAATGATATAACTAATGAGCATTGTGATGAACAAGTTAAATTGCATAAAAAGATATGACTTGGTGATGCATGCAATTTAAAAAGTGTCAAATCATATGAATTCAACATCTAAGATATCCAACAAACAATAGATATAACTATAAAAATACAAGTAATGGATTTCAAAGAGGTTCATATGATTAAGCACACTATTATGAAGTTGAGACATGTATAAAGAATATACCAATAAGAATAATATACATGAATCAACAACATAACCATCCATTTCAAAAATAATGACTTAGAAAGCTTAAATGATGGATTTGAGAGTTCTAGTATGGTATCTTCAAATATAACTAAGATTACAACCATACATGGAACTCATTGACATTTGCATAGAGAGGATCAATTACAATCAAGATCTAACTCATACTATATCATGAACAAGGAATACAACCATGTGTGCACAAGAAGGTATGAAGTTAGAAGGATATCATAGATCACATATAGATGAAAATGGATCTCATATATGAGTTTACCTATAAAGAACAATGGTTTAAATCCAATTCATCTAAGATGATCCATTAATCTACCATGCAAAATCTCTACTCAAGCAAATGTACTAAGTTTACAATGCAATGGAAAGGGATATGAAGATCATATCAAATGAGTGTAGCATATGAAAACTCATATGTACTTTTGAATTTCAAATGATTATGAAACAAAAGATTTTACTATAAAGAGCATAAACAACATCAATTTGCATTAATGAAAATATATGCAAATCAATGAGACCATACCCAACCATGCAATGTAAAACATCAAAATCAATTAGCTTTTGAAAGAATGTGACTTTGTTGAGTAAAGAAGCAAATTGTTTGTAAATTTTATTTCCTTTCAAAAGATATATTCATAACTAAGCACAAGGAAATAAATTCAAGGAAAATGCTTTTATAAATATAACCAATCGAGCTTAGAACATTTTCCAAAGAATTTTTTTTTAAAATAAAACTTGTATTTCAAAAAGTGTAACTACTTGGAAACACATACAAGTTGATTTTGCAAAACAATAATTTTCCATTTAGAAGTATGACTTTAAAAATCAATGGAAAACTTAAATTGCTTCAAATCATTTGATTTACCAAAAATATTTAATTATGACAAACATCAAATGATTTTCCAACATCAATTAATCATGAAAAATTTTAGCTAAGAAAGCTTATGTAATCACAATCAATTGATCATCAATAGAAATGCACTACAAGAGATATAACTATATGATCAAAATGAAAATCTATCATGATAATATTGCAATCAAAGGATTTTGAAAACCATGAGATATAACTAAAAGATCATGAAGATAAAATCAAATGATCACAAAGAAACATTGCATTTTAAGAGATGTGACTGTATAGAAACAAAATGCAAATGTAACAAGACCAACAATAAGATATAACTAAAAAGAATAGGTTGGTCTAGAGAGGTTCAAGGCCTTAAGGATAGTCTAAATGTTTACCTTTGAAAATTCACTTAAGGTCTTGAAAAGGTTGTCCTTGAGAGTTCACAATGAAGTCCCACCAACTCTTAGAGATTTAACTCAAAAAAGTTTTAGAGTGGTGAAATGATTCTTTGGGGAAATAAAGAGCTAGGAAGGGAAAATTCATTTTCGATCATAGTGGAAATCATTTTAAAGATATGCAATAAAATACAACACTAGGGTTCTAATCCAAATAAGGATCAACTCCGGGTTGTTAAGCCCTAAAGTGGAGTAACCTTGCTCTGATACCACTTGTAAGTCCATGGATCCGAACCCTAGAGGGGGGGTGAATAGGGTGAGCTTCTAATTAGTGACCAATTATGCCAAATTCTAATTTCTTAACAATCAACTAGTCACAAGTGATGATATAGAACTAAAGTGCGGAAGATAACAAAAACAATCATCACAAAGCATTCACCATAACACAAGGATTTATAGTGGTTCGGCCTCAATGCCTACATCCACTACCGGCTTGTGATCCAACACCCCACCGGATTTCCACTATTTATGCTTTTCAATAGGCTAAGCAATAACCTTTACATTATGCTTTCCAAGGCTAAGCAATAACCTCTTACACTGTGCTTTTCTTAGGCTAAGCAATAACCTCTACAACCAAATGGTTGGTTATCTCTCTAAGTAGTGTCTAACATACACTTGTGAAGTTGTTGAATCCAAAACATAAGATAGATTTGAAAATGATTTTCTTATGATGAAAAACAACAACCAAAGATTCAACCAAGTATAGGAATCATGTTTACATATAATTTCAAAGATATTTACAAAAAACATGATTTACTTAGATATACCAATTAAAAGTACTACTTGGTTTAAATCTCAAAATGTTGCATCCAAAACAATAAATCAATTCAAAACATATACATGTTAATGATACAACAAATCATAGTTTATCATGCTAGAAAAGATTTACCAATATTTAAAACAAAGCATGAAAACATATGATTAGGAAAAGCAAAGCTTACTTAGTGATTTAACTCAATGAAGCCAAGCTTTAGCTTTCTAAATGTCCGTTATCCTTCTATAGCTCATTCCCCTTTGATTGGCCTCAAAACATCTCAAGGAGGGCCTCTTTGTTCCTCTCAATTTCTTTAGGAATGAGCTTCTTTTTATACCAAAAACTGCCCAACGGCTAGTCCCCGATCGACCTGGTACACTGCCCGGTTGACCTGGCCTTCAACGGTAAAAAATCTGACCGTTTGAAAGAGAGCACAACGGCTCTTTCCCGGTCGACCGAGCAGTGTGCGCGGTCGACCGGGTCCATGGGCTCGGTCGACCGCGTACACTGCGGGTTGACCAGGGCCCAGGGACCTTTTTCCCACAAATTGCATATTTCAAGGATTTTCTTGTGGGAACTTTTGGGCCATTGAATCAAGCATGGAAACATGTTTTAAATCATTCTAAGAGTTTTAAAAACATGAATCCTAAAATGCCTAAGATGATTTGAATGTTTTTAAAACCAAAGGCTTGCTTGATTCAAAAAGATTCTTCTCAAAACAAATTGCATCCAAGTTTAAAATCAAAAACATGCATGAACCAAGATTTTTACAAGTCTTAAAAACAATGCATGTATAAATCAAGATAACAAGATTTTCTAAATCAATGCAAGTGTGAAAATTCAAATGATGATTAAAATGATAATGCATTCATCAAATTGCAATACACAAAATTCCTAACAGGATCTGCCCGCCTAACAAGGACGTCGTCCGGTATGCCATATGCCATTTTCCGCCCTTCTATGGCTGCAAGGTTTTGCAACCAATGGCTGTAAACACCCATCTCTAAAGCCCAGAAGAAAGAATAAAACCCCTCAATGGAAAAGCCCTAGAAGAAAGCAAAAATAAGCCAAACGGAACAGAACTTACAGACAGGGAGTCAGTCTCAGGGTCTCTCCCACGCGTTGCTGCGACTTCTTCTGCTCTGAAAGGCTCTGGGAAGGTCTCCTCCGAAAACGAGAAATAAAGAAGAAAAGGAAGAAGATGCAGCTATTTATAGAAAAGGAAGCGCCACCTCAAGGCGCCGTTTCGAAATTTGAAAACGTTGCATCAAAAGGCTGCACGCGCCTCCTGCTTAACGGCGCAGCCAACCAGATGGTGACACGTGTCATCGCCGGTTCATTTTTCGCATTTATTACCTTAGGTAGACAGAAGGAAATCGAATGAGGACTAAGCGTCAGCAACTATCATCAAGGCGAAGATCTCTAGCCGATTCTCATTGTTATAGCTTCCGACCTCAGACTCCAAGACTCTAAAAAGTCAGGAGCCAGGGGGCAATTGTGTGGGGAAAGTCTTAAGACGCCAAGGTTATGTTAACTCCAGCAGTAATATCGGATCTTATATTCACTTCGGCTACGTGCATTTCGGCTCGGATGCTAATGCGTTAGCCGAGACCAATATTATCGTCTCAGTCAGCCCTGGCCTAAGACCACCATGATCTCGATCGTGTGCCCTGGTCTCAGTCGTGCATCTCGGCTGTAGCTGTATGACGAACCGCCAACCGAGATAGACACAATCCCATTCACTTTCCTCTCTATAGTCGATGTGGGATTCCGGGGCGTCACAATCCTCCCCCATTAAGGCTGCACGTCCCTGTGCAGCAGCCTGCCAGTCTCGGTAGCCTGCCAGCCATCTTGGCCAGCCCACTTGGAGACCCGCCCACTTGCACCAGATCACGGTAGGGGACCCACACTCGAACTAGTCGAGAGTCGGCTCTGATAAACCTTCAGGGGGAGTTCGCTCGAGCGATGAAGGGGTTCGCTTGAGCGACCCTGTTAGCTCCAGCGAACAATCAGTTCGCTCGAACTAACGAGGTTCTATGATGAGCCTGATACAGTTTTGGGAGGATTCGCTCG
The DNA here is from genome assembly GCA_003546025.1 of Camphora micrantha. Taxonomy (NCBI): domain Eukaryota; kingdom Viridiplantae; phylum Streptophyta; class Magnoliopsida; order Laurales; family Lauraceae; genus Camphora; species Camphora micrantha. The sequence goes on along the minus strand of QPKB01000011.1, from coordinate 12,485,479 downwards.
AGCGAATAAGGGGTTCGCTCGAGCGAACTGTCTACTGGAATGGTTCAAAACCTGTTCAGGACACTTCGCTCGAGCAACCGCAAGGTTCGCTCGAGCGAACTGCCCAGAAATGAGTTCCGGGACAGTTTTGCTCCCATTTCATTTCCACTCCTCACAACTCCATTAGCCACAACTCCACTCCACAAGGGAGGCCCAATATTCCTTTCTAACATCCTTCAAACTCCACATAAACACTTCTATAATCACCAATCAAAACACTTCATTCTCCACCGTCTCATTCAACCACAAAAGGGAAAAGAAAATCCCAATCACAAGGAGTCATTTAAATCATAATCAAGCAATAAATGAAGTATACCAACCACATTTTCAAACCATTAAATGAACTAGTAAGAGTCATTAATGCACATTTATTTCAAATCAATGTAAATCAACAATAGTATAGAATCATCAATGCATTTCACTAAAATCATTGAAAGCTCAAAATAACCATTCATCCACTTGCCTCAAGTCCAAAGCTACGCAAAAGATCCTCTAAACACCCTATCAAGCACAAAATCCACAATCTCTACAAAACCCCCAAAACAAACCCTAAAATGGGTCAAACAAGAAATAGAAAGAGGGAGCTTCCAATATTGAAAATGGAGCTCCTCTAAGATCATAAGAACTCAAATCTAAGAGATTAGGCAGAAAACTTCCTTGAAAGGTCCCCTAATGGCAAGGTCTAGCTCAAAGCAAGCCTTGGAGATGGTGGATTTCTTCTCAAAGTGTATCAATGGAAAGCCTTGAAGGAGAGGAAGAGAATGGTAATCTCCATTATGATGTTGGTGCAAGCTTGGTGATGGATTGAGATGAAGAGAGCAAGAGGAAGAAGAAGAATGAGAAGGAAATCCTATAAAAGAGGAAAGTTGCTGGAAAAAAGAGAAAGGAAGGAGGAAGGGTTCTTTATATAGCTTTTGCAAGTGGGCTCCACTCTTAGGAAACGTGAAAGGCTGAAATAGTAGTTTTCGGGACCTCGGATGAAATCGACGAAGAAGGAAGAAGTGATCGTGGAAATTTCTAGTTTCCAAAAAGTATATGTTTCGCGAGTTTCGGGAATATCAAATATTTGGTCCAGATTTAGTGTAAAAAGACTATTTTGCCCTCGATGCAATGGAAGTCAGGTTTTGGGATTCTGGACGGAAATGGAATCAACACGAAAGTTATAGAGATCGACGAGATTAGTAAAATGGAATAAAACACAAATCCAAGGAATCTCAATTAACCCCCAAGTACGTGCAAAGTCATAAAAAGGAACCCCCAAAGGGCCCCACTAATCACAAAGGCACTTAAAATTCCCCAAAGCTATATCAAAGTTATTCTAAACCCAATCTAAACCAAAACACACTAAACACACTTAGAACTAACATGCAACTTAATCAACACTAATCGAGGTCACTCGGGTCGGAGTCTTACATCCTCCACCCCTTGGGATATTTGGTCTAGCAAATAAGATACAAAATTCACCTCGGGGAGAAGAAGTGGATACTTCTTCTGCACTTGGTCTCACAATTCTCATGTCGCCTCTTCCGGTCCATGGTTCTCCCAAAGCACTTTCACCCACTGAATAGTATGCGTTCTCAATTCTTGCTCCTTTGTATCAATGATCTGAATAGGCTTCTCGACATAGGTAGCATCCTCTCTGATTTCCAACGGTTCATGCCAAAGCACATGCGAAGGTTCAAAAACATACTTTTTGGACATAGACACATGAAAAACATTGTGTACGCCAGATAGCTCAGGTGGTAAGGCTAATCTCTAAGCCACGTCACCAATCTTGCTCACAATGTCGTATGGTCCTATGTATCTCCGGGACAACTTGCCTTTCTGACCAAATCTCAATGTTCCCCTAGTAGGTGACACTTTCAAGAAAACCTTATCCCCTTCTTTGAACTGTAAATCTCTTATGCGAGAATCTGCGTAACTCTTCTGTCTACTCCGAGCTACTTTCAGACGTTCGTGAATCTGCCTGACCTTGTCGCTGGTTTCACTCACCAAGGCTGGTCCATGTAAACTGCGGGTACCAACTTCCTCCCAACAAACAGGTGTCCTACACCTTCTGCAGTACAATGCCTCAAAAGGCGCCATCCCAATGCTTGAGTGGTAGCTGTTGTTATACGCGAACTCACACAAAGGTAGAGTCTCGTCCCATTGAGTCTTGAAGTCCAACACACAAGCACAGAGCATATCCTCTAGAGTCTGAATCGTTCTCTCTGATTGGCCATCTGTCTGTGGATGGTAAGTCGTGCTGAACTGTAACCTTGTACCCATAGACTCATGTAGTGTCTTCCAAAATCTCGAGACGAATCTGCTGTCTCTATCAGACGTGATGGAGACTGGCTGACCATGTCTGCTGACAATCTCACTGACAAACAACTCTACTAAAGGTAGCATGTGCATCTTCTTTCCTATCTTCATCGGGATGAAGTGGGCTGACTTGGTGAGGCGGTCCACGATGACCCAAATAGCATCATTACCTTTGCTGGTCCTCGGTAATCCCGAGATGAAATCCATGGTAATGTGCTCCCATTTCCATTCTGGAATCTCTAACGGCTGCAACAACCCTTGAGGCTTTTGGTGCTCTGCCTTAATCAACTAACATGTCATACAACGGGAGACAAACGCTGCTATCTCTCTCTTCATGTTGTTTCACCAAAATTTGCTCTTTAAGTTCTGGTACATCCTCGTGCTGCCTGGATGCAAAGAGTACTTTGTACTGTGAGCCTCTGACATGATGTCATTTCTCAGTTCGTCGATGTTTGGCACGCACAAACGGTCACGGTAGTACACAACTCCATCAACGATGCGAAAATCAGGGCGATCTGCTATATGCTCTGAAATCTTGGCCAACTCTGGATCTTGCAACTGACTGTCTTTGATCTTCTGAATGAAAGAAGGCTCTGACACTTACATGTTAGCTAATACTACACCCTTCTTCAGTGGCTGAAGGTCTATACTCAACTCTTCAAATTGTTCAACAATGTAAGTGCCACTGAGATTTGCCAAGCCTACTGACTTTCCACTCAAAGCGTCAGCAACTACATTTGCCTTCCCCGGGTGATACTTGATTGGAAAATCATAGTCCTTGATATATTCCACCCATCTTCTCTGCCTCATATTCAATTCCTTCTGAGAAAACAAGTATTGTAAGCTGCGGTTGTCTGAATGAACCTCGAATTTTTCTCTATAGAGATAATGTCTCCACATCTTTAATGCGAAAACAACCGCTGCTAACTCAAGATCATGTGTTGCATAGTTTTTCTCATGATCTTTCAACTGCCGGGATCCATATGCTATCACTTTCCCTTCCTGCATCAACACGCATCCAAGTCCAATGTTCGAAGCATCGGTAAAGATAGTAAAACCGCCGCTTCCGGATGGCAAGGTAAGGACTGGTGCTGTGGTTAATCTCTTCTTCAGCTCTTGGAAGCTATCTTCACACTTATCTGACCACACATAAGGCATGTTCTTCCTTGTCAACTTCGTCAAAGGTGACGCAATTGACGAAAATCCTTGAACAAACCTCCGGTAGTAGCCTGCCAATCCTAGAAAACTCCTGATTTTTGACACATTCTTCAGTCTTTCCCATTGTACTACTGCCTCAATCTTGGATGGGTCTACTGACAATCCTTCCTTGGAGATAATGTGCCCCAAAAACGCCACTTGCTCTAGCCAAAACTCACACTTATTGAGTTTGGCATACAGCTGGTTCTCTCTCAGAAGCTGCAATGCTATTTTCAAGTGCTCTTCATGCTCTCCTTTGGTCTTAGAGTACACCAAAATATCATCAATGAACACTACATAAATTGATCTAGGTACTCTGTGAATATCTTGTTCATCAATGCCATTAACACTACTGGTGCATTAGTTAACCCAAATGGCATTACTAGAAACTCATAGTGTCCATATCTAGTCCGGAAAGCTGTATTCAATACATCTGACTCTTTGACTCTTAGCTGATGGTAACCGGATCTCAAATCAATCTTCAAAAAGTAAGAAGCACCTTGCAACTGATCAAACAGTTCATCTATCCTTGGCAAGGGATACTTGTTCTTGATAGTCACTTGGTTCAATCTCCGGTAATCGATGCACATTCTCATTGAACTATCTTTCTTCTTGACGAACAATACCGGAGCTCCCCATGGCGAAACACTAGGTCTTACAAAACCTTTGTCCAACAATTCTTGCAATTGTGTCTTCAATTCTCCCAACTCCGCCGAAGCTATTTTATAAGGTGCAATAGAGATCGGAGCGGTCCCCGGTAATAGCTCGATAGTGAAATCTATCTCTCTAATAGGTGGTAAACCTGGAATCTCCTCCGGAAAAACATCCGGGAATTCCCAAATAATTGGGATATCCTCCACCCCTTGGGACCGTTTATCCTCCGTGATAAACGCCAAATAGGCCTCACATCCACTCTTTAGGAGTCTATCAGCCTTCAATGCGGAGATAAACCCTGCACTAGGATTACTCCTGTCTCCTCGAAATAACACCCCTGCTGATGTTTCCTCTAATTTGAAGGTTAGGGTCTTATGGAAACAATCCATCGTAGCATGATACCCTGCTAACCAATCCATTCCTAGGATGACATCGAAGTCCTACATCTCCAATAAAATGAGATCTGCTTCTAACTCTAACTCTCCTATCATGACTGAACAATTAGGGTAAAAAGTCCTACATATAACTTCTTTACCTATGGGGGTAGTCACAGTCAATGTAAAATCCAACTGTCTAGCATGCCTATCAATCATCTTTGCATATTTTGGAGATATAAAGGAGTGAGTAGAGTCAGGGTCAAACAAAACCCTAGCTTGAAATCCACAAACAGGGAGTGTACCTTCCACAACATCTCTTGTTGCCTCTGTATTAGCTCTGTTGACAGCATAGACTTGCCCTCTCTGTTGTAGCCTGTTCTGAGCCTACTGTGACTTGCCTTGCTGTGCATTCCTATTCTGTTGTGGAGCACGCTGATTCTGATTCTGCCCTTACTGACGGGCTTGCTGTTGCTGCTGTGGTGCTTGTTGCTGAAGCGGTCTAGCTTGATTCTGCACAACCATTGCATTCTGAGGTAGTGTTGGACGTTGTGCCCCTTGCTGTTGCTAATTCTGCCTGTTTTGCCTTGGGCAGTCCCTCATCTGATGGGTCATGGAACCACACCTGAAATATGCCCCATGATGGTACGGCACTGGGCACTCTCATGGTTCTTCCCACAATGTGTACATACTAAGGGATTCTGCATATTCTGCTCTTGCTTCTGCCTCTTGTGCTGGTGATTCCTCTGCTGGTTGTTCTGTTGCTGCTGTTGTCCTTTGCCTTGAAGTCTGAGGATCTTGTGGTGAAAATTCTCAAACTTGTAAGCCCTCTTGACTGCATCTTCAAAGGTTGTAGGTGGTACAACCCCGGTAGCATCCCTCTCAATGATGGGATTCAGTCCTTCAAGGAACTTAGCTATCTTCTTCTCAACAGTATCCACTAGTTCAGGAGCGTATCTTGACAATCTCTCGAATTTGGTGAGGTATTCGAGGACTAACATATTGCCTTGGACAAGCCGCTGAAACTCCACTGTCTTCTGTCTCTTAATATGGGTGGGCACATACTTGTCTCCAAATTGCCTCTTGAAACTAGCCCATGCCACTGCATCTGCCATATGCATGTACTTCTCTCTAACTGTCTTCCACCAAATGACTACTGATCCGGTGAAGAAAGATGTTGCTAGCTTGACCCGGTCCCCTCCGGTACACTGGAAAATCTCGAAAATGTTCTCCGTGTACTGTAGCCAATCATCTGCAGCTAGTGGGTCCTCTGATCCAAGAAATTCTTTTGGACCTCTCTTCCTAAACTTCTCAAACAGTGCATTAGGGTCATGCTCTCTCTGATTGATAACAATGGCTGGCTGGGCTTGCACTGGCTCAGGCCTCCTCTGTAAAACCTCTAACAACTGTCTCTGCATGTCTGTCAATTCCCTGGTATGGTCTTCATCCTTTTTCAACATTTGTTCTTGCAATCTAGCTTGATTCTCATTAGCCTGACGCTGTTGATCTAGCATAGCTTGCATCATCTGTTGGAATTGATTCTGCATGGTGCTCTCCGGAATGTTCTCTTGGACTGGCCCTGTGAACTCACTATTACTAGCTGTGGGATTGACGTTTACCGGTCGTTTACGAGGTGGCATAATGCTGCAAAACAATTTGTTAGCACAAGATAATATATAAAGGTTCACACATTGCTTACACGATACTAACTAACGAAGAGTCTAACGAATCCTCGCCACGTCCTTAGGATTTCTAGTTTCTTTTAATTGCCTGAAACAAGTCTCGCTCTGATACCAGTCTGTCATGACCCCGGACCGGGTCCACAACCCACGGGCCTAATCCAGGATCGGGACTGTGAGATGGTGACATTATGAAAGGATAAATCCAATCCATGTCAACATTATGAATTAATTTAATCAAAACGTACTCGAGTCCATCAAGGATGCCACTTGTACACGCGATTTCCCATAGGTGTCCGCGGTGAGGATATCACATCAACATGAATCTTTCTTTTAATGTGCGGAAGCTTGTAGCAAATCTACTTCATACATTTATGTCCAAGATAACAAGATTAACACATTTAATACCAGTATCAAAATGTGCAATGATCAATGGCTAATTCCCAAAAGTAAGTTAAGGTTTATAACAAAAATCATTTAGTTACATTTCCCCAAAATTAGAGGCCAACAAAGGCCAATATAACAAAGTAGCTATACCCCAAAAGAATGGTTAATTTCTATCCTAAAATGTTACGTAACTCAAGCACTCGAATGTCTAAACGACACCATCAACGTGCCACTCGACTAAACGTTGCGGTTCTTCGACCGCCTCCTCGAGCTCCTCATCGGGAAAGCCGACAACGGGACTTGATTACCAAAACAAGGGTCAAACACGACGGTTTGGCAAATGAGTGAAAAGATATGACAACAATTTAAATTACCTTGGAAAACATTTAAACCTGTTAAAACAATAAATTTCATAAAACAGGATGATCATTTATTTGAACATAAACGCAATAGAAACATGTAAGGTATCCAAGGAATATGGGAAACAACAAGATGGCAACCACACGAAGTTAAGTCCTCTATCACCGAAGTGACATGAGCATATCGGGATGTTGATATCAGTCACTGAAGTGAGGAGATACAACATAAATTACGTATACATATATATAATAAATACGGGACATGACCACGGTAGTGAACCGGGCATCGGGAACCATAGTAGAAATCTGCGGCATTGGGACAATACCATGGTAATAACCGGGTAGCAAGATCCAAACTGCAGCTGGCGGGACGGGAGGGGGATTTCCAAGTCGGTGGATCAGACCGGCAAGGTTATCCAAGTTTAGTGGTGCCGACTCATGGGTCAAATATTATAAACCACGACATGTACAAAATTCATGTGATGCACTTATATAAACGGGCGAGATGGGATATGCTCAAAGGCATAAATATTATACAAAACGGGAAATGCATATCGGGATTAGCAAAAAAATGCTACAATTGCAAATTCAGTATTTTCGGGGATAGTAAATCATAATTCAAGAGGTTCGAGACAAATATCGGGATTAGAGATTTAATCAAAGCGAATAAAGGTCCCGTATGTCATATACAATAAAAATTGGTACTCCTTGAGTTAGAGACATTTCAGGCTCTTTATATACCTTAGAATTTTCAAAACTAAAATAAAAACTTGTGATTTGATTTCTCTTTTCAAATGGGTGTTACACAATGGTTACTAGTTTTCCCATCACAATAGAGTTCCCAACAAACGCCCCATAATTGAAGAAGTACTTCATTTTTGCTCACAGATTAGGCCCAGGTGAACAGTGCTGATCGTTAGACCGGACAGGGAGTTCGCTCGAGCGATGAGCTCTCTGGAATGACTTTCTGGGAGGTTCGCTCGAGCGGATAACGGGTTTACTCGAGCGAATATGTTGGCTCGAGCGAATAAATGGTTCGCTCGAACTAACAAGGTTCTGTGACGCTCTGATAAACCTTCTGGGGGAGTTCGCTCGAGCGATGAAGGGGTTTGCTCAAGCGAACAATCAGTTCGCTCGAACTAACGAGATTCTGTAACGAGCTTGATACAGTTCTAGGAGGATTCGCTCGAGCGAATAAGGGGTTCGCTCAAGCGAACTGTCTATTGGAATGGTTTGGAACCGGTTCTAGACACTTCGCTCAAGTGACCGCCAGAAGAAAGAATAAAACCCCCCAAAGGGAAAGCCCTAGAAGAAAGCAAAAATAAGCCAAACGGAACAAAACTTACAGACAGGAAGTCAGTCTCAGGGTCTCTCCCACGCGTAGCTGCAACTTCTTCTGCTATGAAAGGCTCTGGGAAGGTCTCCTCCGAAAACGAGAAATAAAGAAGAAGAGGAAGAAGATGCAGCTATTTATAGAAAAGGAAGCGCCACCTCAAGGCGCCGTTTCGAAATTTGAAAACGTCGCATCAAAAGGCTGCACGGGCCTCCTGCTTGACGGCGCAGCCAACCAGATGGTGACACGTGTCATCACTGGTTCATTTTTCGCATTTATTACCTCAGGTAGACAGAAGGAAATCGGATGAGGACTAAACGTCAGCAGCTATCATCAAGGAGAAGATCTCTAGTAGATTCTCATCGTTATAGCTTCCGACCTCAGACTCCAAGACTCTAAAAAGTCAGGAGCCAGGGGGCAATTGTGTGGGGAAAGTCTTAAGACGCCAAGATTATGTTAACTCCAGCAGTAATGTCGGATCTTTTATTCACTTCGGCTACGTGCATTTCGGCTCGGATGCTAATGCGTTAGCCGAGACCAATATTATCGTCTCAGTCAGCCCTGGCCTAAGACCACCACGATCTCGGTCGTGTGCCCTGGTCTAAGTCGTGCATCTCGGCTGTAGCTGTATGACGAACCGCCAACCGAGATAGACACTGACAGACATCTCCCACCTCCAAGCACGTGGCAGGATTCGAGCACGCACTAATGGGATAGAAACATCATCCCAGCCGTCCAGAATCCTTATCAAATCTCTGACAAAACGACGTCCAATGGTTGCGACCATATCAGGTCGAGGCCCAAAAAGGGATCCGATGGGACCTTGGTTGCCAATAAGTCAAGACAAAATCAGGCCCAATGACGCCCCACCTATACCCATGCATGATATTGTCTGCTTTAGCCCACTGGCCTCACGGTTTTGCTTCTGATGGGCCTCAACCCATCAAAAGGCCTCATGCAAGGTAAGGGTGTAAGCTCTACATATAACCCCATTCACTTTCCTCTCTATAGTCGATGTGAGACTCTGGGGCGTCACAATCCACCCCCCTTAAGACTGCACGTCACTATGCAGTAGCCTGCCAGCCATCTTGGCCCGCCCACTTGGAGACCCACCCACTTGCACCAGATCACGGTAGGGGACCCACACTCGAACTAGTCGAGAGTCGGTTCTGATAAACCTTCTGGGGGAGTTCGCTCGAACGATGAAGGGGTTTGCTCGAGCGACCCTGTTAGCTCAAGCGAACAATCAGTTTGATCGAACTAACGAGGTTCTGTGACGAGCCTGATACAGTTCTGGGAGGATTCGCTCGAGTGAACTGTCTACGGGAATGGTTCGGAACCTGTTCTGGACACTTCACTCGAACGACCGCCAGGTTCGCTCGAACGAACTGCCCAGAAATGAGTTCCGGGACAGTTCTGCTCCCATTTCATTTCCACTCCTCACAATTCTATTAGCCACAGCTCCACTCCATAAGGGAGCCCAATATTCCTTTCTAACATCCTTCAAACTCCACATAAACACTTCTATAATCACCAATCAAAATACTTCATTCTCCTCCATCTCATTCAACCACAAAAGGGAAAAGAAAATCCCAATCACAAGGAGTCATTTAAATCATAATCAAGCAATAAATGAAATATACCAACCACATTTTCAAACCATTAAATGAACTAGTAAGAGTCATTAATGCACATTTATTTCAAATCAATGTAAATCAACAATAGTATAGAATCATCAATGCATTTCACTAAAATCATTGAAAGCTCAAAATAGCCATTCATCCACTTGCCTCAAGTCCAAAGCTAAGCAAAAGATCCTCTAAACACCCTCTCAAGCACAAAATCCACAATCTCTACAAAACTCCCAAAACAAACCCTAAAATGGGTCAAACAAAGAAATAGAAAGAGGGAGCTTCCAATATTGAAAATGGAGCTCCTCTAAGATCATAAGAACTCAAATCTAAGAGATTAGGAAGAAAACTTCCTTGGAAGGTCCCCTAATGGCAAGGTCTAGTTCAAAGCAAGCCTTGGAGATGGTGGATTTCTTCTCAAAGTGTATCAATGGAAAGCCTTGAAGGAGAGGAAGAGAATGGTGATCTCCATTATGATATTGGTGCAAGCATGGTGATGGATTGAGATGAAGAGAGCAAGAGGAAGAAGAAGAATGAGAAGGAAATCCTAGAAAAGAGAAAAGTTGCTGGAAAAAAGAGAAAGGAAGGAAGAAGGGTTCTTTATATAGCTTTTGCAAGTGGGCTCCACTCTTAGGAAACTTGGAAGGCTGAAATAGTAGTTTTCGGGACCTCGGATGAAATCGACGAAGAAGGAAGAAGTGATCGTTGAAATTTCTAGTTTCCAAAAAGTACATGTTTCGCGGGTTTCGGGAATATCAAATATTTGGTCCAGATTTAGTGTAAAAAGACTGTTTTGCCCTGCAATGGAAGTCGGGTTTCGGGATTCGGGACAGAAATGGAATCAACACGAAAGTTATAGAGATCGACGAGATTAATAAAACGGAATGAAACCCAAATCCAAGGAATCTCAATTAACCCCCAAGTACGTGCAAAGTCATAAAAAAGAACCCCCACAGGGCCCCACTAATCACAAAGGCACTCAAAATTCCCCAAAGTTATATCAAAGTTATTCTAAACCCAATCTAAACCAAAACACACTAAACACACTTAGAACTAACACGCAACTTAATCAACATTAATCGAGGTCACTCGGGTCGAGGTCTTACACAGCCGTCCAGAATCCTTATCAAATCTCTGACAAAACGACGTCCAGTGGTTGCGACCATATCAGGTCGAGGCCCAAGAAGGGATCCGATGGGACCTTGGCCGCCCGTAAGTCAAGACAAGATCAGGCCCAATGTGATTGACATTTAATGCAGTATAGGCTGATCGGACCATCATTTAATGCAATGTGGGCTATGATGGATCCTCATTTATTACTTTGTAGGCTGATGAGACCTTAGCAGTCAAATCATCAGGCCCACTATCAAATATTTAGAGACTCTTCTCCTATATAGAAGAGACATGTTCCAACCCAGGTACGCAGACATAAACATACACTCTCACAAGCCGTTACTCTGCCTCTCTTCTTCTTCAACCTCAGTTCAATCCCTGCACTAATTTAAGCATCGGAGAGCTCTGTGCTGCCCACAGTCAGAGTTCTCTGACTGTTCTTTCTCCCCTTTCAGGTCCCTGAAGCGGCTGGCTTTACATAGTCATTTGGATAAGTCCTGTAAGGCTCCCCTTAATCTTGTGAGTTATATTTTTTACACTTACAACCACCATCATCATCCATGTATAAGAGATTGGTTTTGTGTGGTGAAAAAAATGAAACTAAAGAAATATTATAACTATGACAATAGAATTTTCAATGAGAGACCTTTGTGTGTTTAAACCGAAACCTTATGATGTCATGTCATTGTGGGGACCAAAAAGTGCTGACCCATAGGAAATCTAGGGTTATGTTCTTCCAATAATAACTGTTCTTATTAATGAATATTTCTTTAAGAAATTCTTTTGTTCTCTTTTTACCATGGCCAATCTTGGATGTGAGAATGAAAAGAATGCGGAAAGTTTTTTCATACGTGCCTGACCGACGTGTTGAAGACCACTTTGTCTTTCTCAAAGAGATGGTTCAGTTCATCTCATGCCATGCACCATGCAAAACAAGCCTGTGTGGTAGGACTCAAACTATACATTGAAAATGCCTGTGACTCGTTACAATCGCCATTTCTTGGATTCCATCTCCTACATCGATCTCTTTGGTTTTCATGCAATGTAACTGCTCATGTCAAAACCTGCATGTCCATGTTCACTTAGTTCATGTTAATTGGGAGCTCACCAACACCATCAATCCTAAATATGCCCTCTCTCCATGGTTCTATTATCATTTGTAGTGAAGCCCTTACAATCAACAATGGACCATCGCTTGGAACCACCATAAATACTGTCCCACATTTCCAAAATAGCCCAGCGAGGTGAATGCGTTGCCCCCTCTTGCAGTTTGCTGATGACCTGATCTTCCTCAACAATTCCTCAAATTTTTTTGCAAGTGCTACAATCCCTTTTAGCCAAATTTGAGCATGAAGCTAGTCAGGAATTTAATTGCAACAAAAGCCAATTGGTTTTCTCGGTGAACACACCCCCAACCCAAATAATGGGTGAATTCAGGCGTTCTCTTCATTTCCCAAAGGCAGTAACATCCATGGACTACTTAGGCACGATCATGGGATTCAGAGAATGCAACCATAGGAGGGCATGGTCAGCAGCGCTCAAATGCATACATGACCGTGTGGCGCCAGTGGGACTCTTATCGCTTGCAGGGATAAGGTTCTTCTGCAACAACGGCTTGCACAATCACAAACTACTGGTTTTCTCATCGTGACTTCCCTCTGAAGATTCAATCCCAAATGCAAGAAGCCGATTCCACGTTCATATATATGGCATGTGACCCAACTCCATAAAAGATCACATCACACCATCGAGTGGCTTACTGTTACAAGACCCATGGGTGAGGGGGGCCTTGGCATAAGGTGCCTTAAAGAGCAATCTAGAACGTTTTTGGCCCACATATCCAATAATAGGACTATCTTCGATGGAGATGAGATTTTGGATTGTCTTATGTATGTACCTGAAAAAAGTTTACTTTGAATGGTTGGATTTCAATATTTGATCCCCACCATGGCGTTCCCACCATTTAACGCGGGATCTATCAGAATTAAAACCTTAAGACTGATAGTGAGTTGTAGATTTGTATCTGTTGAATGGTTCAATGACCACGTTAGCAAAAGGCCGACACATGTGAACTTGATCTCATGTTGCGCGCACTAAAAAGGAAACTATTCATTCTCCTCCTTGAGTGTTTCGTCATCTAAGGAATTTATAGAAGCTCAAAAGGAAGGAGTGGAGAAGGGAGAAGTCACATCTACATGAGATCCAAAGATTTATCTCACAATCCAAACCGTGAATTCTCACAAAAAAAAAAAGAAAAAAAGAAAAAAGGAAAGAAATTCATATCATACATTATTTTTAATTATTCCTTATAAGAGTAATATAAATATAAAAGACATACACAGGTCATGCGGGGTCAGCCCTAACCTAACCCATTTTTCGGCAGGTTAGAAAAACCCAATCCGTAATCGACCTGTATTTTCTGCAGGTTGGGTTGACGGGTAAGGTCACGTTTTGCCACGTCTATCTTCATTTGTTTCATGTTGTTTCTCTTTCATCTTGAGTCTCCATTTCCAGTTTTTTAGTACCAATGCAAAATATCTCTTTCTTATTTTCTTTTGCAATTTTTCCTCCATGTTATTTTCTCGTCCCATATCCCAATTCCTATTTTTCCCCCATAATTGGAGTAACAACACATAGTTCATAATCAAATAAGAGAAACACATAGTTTAAAATGCTTCTCTTTTATTCATAATCTTTATTTCCATTTCCTAGTGGCTACAACCCATTTTGACTTCAGTGGCTGCAAATCCAGTAGCTAAAACTCGGGACAGCTTGGTTGGGCTGCAACATGACCACAATTTGCACAATCAATCGTGAAGCGAAATGGGTCCTCCATTCTTGGTTTCTGTGAACAAGAAGAGAAAAGGTCTCTTGTTCTTCTTCCTCCCTGAGGTGTACAAGAAATCGGTCAGGGGACCAAAGCGAGAGAACCAAGCCCTACCCTACTCAAATCGATGTGATCCCATACCCTTACTGTTCAATCCGGACCGGTCAATGCACAAAAAATTGGCTCCGAAAACCAAAGTCTGATACCGATTGCTAGTCCTGGTTGGGATATCGGCCTACATCTTGTCATGAATCTTTGGGGGACTCTATTGATAGAAGACTTGGACAACTGCAAATGGTCCGCAATTCCCTTAAATAGGTGGGAGTCACTAATACTATAAAAGGTCTTCCAAAGAGTCCCGCATGTCTTGACCAGTAGGGAACAATCCCCAAGAGTTTGATGCCGACCAAACTCTGATGCTCCTAAAGTTTGATCCCAATTAAGACTTGCATATTAAGACTTTCATTTGGTATATATTACCTTGAAACCAACCCGACTGCTTAATCTGATATGGATGATGTGGCAGCGAGCCACACGATTTTTAAACCATTTTTTATTACCAAAGTACAATATCTCATTCTCCTTTTCTTTTGTAGCATCCTTTCTATTGATAAGATAAAATCTCTTCCCTCTCTGTTTTTTTCACTTCTCTCCGCAAGACCACTTTTTGAGAAAATTGCTTTTCTAGTTGTACTCTCTCTTAGGGCACATTTATGTACACACCCTTTCCGCGGAAAGGAAAAATTATTACGTCAGCAAATTCCATAAAAATGAAAACCTCGAAAAATGATTTCCATAAAATTTAGAAATTCATGTTTGGTGCAAAAAGAATTACCTCATTAAATTTGTGTTAATGTTGTTTGGTGCGGCTGTAGATTATTATTTTTGGTCAAAAAAATGGTCCAACATTCAAGCTTGCAATGATCTACATATTATTTTGAGCTATCAGAAGAGTTGACAAGGACGTTGGTTACAACCTTAGGGTCCATTTGATTGAGTAATTAATTAGTAGGAATGGAATGGAATCATTCCATATGGCAATTACTAAGAATCTCCTTTAAAACTAATTCCATCATTATATATGAAAATGATTGAACATAAGAAAAAGGCATCCTTTGAAAACTACAAAATTCTGATAACATCTCGTCAATTGAACAAGAAATCATCTGATGGGAAAATCCATGTAGCACTATTCCATTTAAGGAGTTCATATAATTTTTGGATAAGACTCTTGGGAACCTACTCGAGGATTTGAGGAGTCTCTGATGTCCCTTTATCTTGAAACTGTCAAAATTTTGTAGGTCTGTACCAAGAGCATCAACCGTTGTCAAATTGTCCAAGAGCTTACAATTTTCTTTAGAATCTTGTTGGGTTTACTGCTCATGATGAGTTGGAGGGGGGACACACATGGCATGGATCTTGAACCCACGTGCATGGAAATATTTATTTCTTTTATTGGAGGTAGTGTTTGGGCCCCAAAAGCACTGTTGGGCTCTACTTTTTTCCAATAGATTTTAACTATAGGTTATGCCAATGAATTAGCTTTCTCGGAAGTCAACGGCATGTTTGGCATTATTTTCGTGTTGTTCTTAGTTTTTTGTTGAGATCAGGTTGTGCGGAGACTATACTTTCTGGATCTTGTTTGGCAATATTATATTAAACTATTTTATTGAAAATATATTGTGCAGAACTTGTTTGATAACATTATAAAGTTTTGCTCTCAAGAACGGAAGCGAATCATAGATTTATAATGTGGAACCCACCTTTTATTATTTGCAGCACTCTATTATTGTTGTATATAGGACCCACCTGTAAAATTATAACTTGGTATCACCTTTAAAAATTAGAACACGGGGCCCATATTTATAGGATTTACGATATGGGCCCACTTTATAGAAATTATAATGTGGGGCCACATTTTTGTGAATGTGAATATGGGACCCACCTTTAGAAATTACAACATCGTACACACCTTTAAAAATTAGAATTTGGGTCCACATTTATAAGATTTACAATGTGGGTCTACCTTTTGTGATCATAATCATATGACCCATATTTAAAAATGAAAAAGTGGTGACATATTTTTTGTGATTGCGGACACATGACCCACACCTTTAGAAATTACAATATGGTGCCCACTTTTAGAAATGAGAATATGGGGACACGTTCATAGGATTTACAATGTGGGCCTACCTTTATAGAATTTATAATGTAAGGCCATCTTTTGATTGATTGTAAATCTATGACCCACATTTAGAAATTACAAGTAGTACCGACCTTTAGAAATTAGAACATGGGGCCCTATAATGTGGTCCCACCATTATAAGAATTATAATATGGGTCCACCTTTTGTGATTGTGATCATGTGACCAACCTTTAAAAATTACAAAGTGGGGCTACCTTCTTTGGAATTGTGAACATGGGGCCTACCGTTAGGATAAGTGAGATGTTTGAAATCTTTTTAAATGACCTATTTAAACTATAAGAGATAAGAGATAAGTAGGAACCAACTGTACCAGAAAATTGTTGCTTAAAAGATCCAAAGATTTTTTTTTGTCAACTCGTGCCGGCATGTTTTAGTAGGGCTTCATTTGAAAAACGAGTGAACGAAAAGGGGATTTTCCGTATCTTCTCTCTCTCAAGCTACGATCAGAAGAGAAGAAGAAACTCAATGTTGAAGAAGTATCCATCAAATCAACTCTAACATCTAAAAACAAAGGTTTGCCCACCGCCCACCCAATGTTTGGTTTGGAAGAATTTTGTGTTCCTTTTGAGGTATTTCCTTTGTCCTGTTTTTTTTTTTTTTTTTCTGTTGTAATCCATCATTAAAGATTGGTAAAGGCTGTATCCACATCCTTTGGTTTTGTGTAGAGAAAGACATTTGTAAACCCATTTCTATAATGGATGATTTGGACTTGGTCTTATGGCTTTGCCCTAGAAGAAAATTTTGATGAGTGTCACGCTCCTAGATCCGGGTACCACGTATGTCGGGACATGAGGGTGAAATATCTCATTCAATCCATAAATCAAGTAATGTGGACAGTATACAAACCACAACTAGCAGATCATGGGCGAAATATTACATTTCAGCTTCAGATCTGACTATTACAATATGTTTTCAATCAAACTAATGCCATGTTAGGCCAACAGGCCAACCTAAATATAAAAATAAAGCTACAATAGCTAATGGTGAGACCCTCAATGCAGTGATCACTATCCCTCCATCACATCACTACGCATTCTATGAAATTCCCAGCGAGTCTGCATTGCACCTTATTCCCTTGTGGTATGCAGCATACGCTGCCTAAGACCTACAAGCACTAAGAGCATCATTAGGGTTATAAACCCAAGCAAGTAATGTGTAAATAGTGTGATATGTATTTCAATATTAAACTAAATATATATGTATAGAACCTTAGATATACCTGCAAGAAAGAGTTAGCTCGAATGGAGTTAGTAAATATGCAAATAATAATTAAAGAAATGAACTAAATGAAAGAAACTAATAAACATAACAAGTACAATAAAAGAACAATATTAATAAAGATTCATTAAAGCCTAATATATATAACTCAATGTCTAGACATGCCCATGTCGTTGTATGTAACACCCAACCCAACCTAGTAATCAAACGTCTAGACATAACTATATCTACAACACACGACACTAGACTAGACTGACATAATGTAGTGGGGATGACATATACACACCAAACCTAAATAACATAAACGAATGAATAAACCCATCTCTTCATACATCATCCGGTGGTGTATAATAGTCTATAATAAAACAAATTAAACGGATCGGGCGCATATTCACATCCAATCCACATACACTAATTTGTATCAAACATCTTAGTCACCCAACACTACCACAACACACCGCCATCAAAATGCGCATCATCTCCAAATATACTCATAACCAACATCAATAATATACTCCTCATTTACGTCAAAATGCGCACCATAGTCCAATTCAAGTCTGGTCCAAACTCAAAACCCTACTATCTGAATATCCAACTCGGTGTCGCGTAACACTTACCGCACCCGGTGCCTGCATACTGGTTGTCTCAATATTCGATGATACCTACCGTGCACGAAGCAAAGGTATACCTGCATAATGCGGTAGACATAATTGTATAATATGAAAGACATAATTTAATATCCATTTAGGGTGGAGAGTGCGTGAGTGTATATATGTATCAACCATTTTACTTAACAGGGCCCATTGCTACACTACACCTAGCTCATGATGTAGACATCCTCCTACAAGGGCAGTGCCCGCTAAGGATATGATTCCCATGGAGCCGTGGTACCTAAATGATTCTCATGGTGCTTTTGAAGGTAGTGGACACCCGAAGCTCAATAGCGATATATCCTTAGCTGGCATTACCCTATGCTTGCTTCCCCGGATGTCCAATGACCCTAACAAATAGGACACAATCATGACTTACAAGGGTTCCCTACAATGAACACCCATTGTGAAGGTCTAAGGTCTAGGATCCACCGAGGGTCAATGCCCACACACCGATGCGGTCAAGGTTTTGGGTTCAAGATCTAGTGAACAGTGGATGGGTCGATACTCAGCTCCTACCTCCTACCGGGGCTCCCGACACCTCATTATCCGGGTGGGATGGTTCATACACTAAATGCCTATAAAGGTCCAAGAGCCGGTATGTATAAGGGTTTGGGTCCAATGAAGTGTCATATGGCATGAGTCATCTAAAACCCTAATGTGTAATCCTAGGTTATCCATTTCCCCCTTCGGAGTGGACATAATACCATTCAACACAATGGTCCATCGTGGTCCCCGGATACCACTTGCCCAACCTTAATACAATAATGACCAAGAGTATCCATGGCTCCACAGTTACCCACCCCTTGAGATGGTTTGGTCTCTTACACATTATTACAAATAGTTGCTAGGCAATGGCTAAGATCAGTTTCCCATTAATCATAATTCCCATAATTATAGGCCATTAGCTAACTCTCATGTGGAGGGTTTCCAACATACATAAGAAAATGGGTTACAAGAATCAATAGTGCCACAACATGTATACCAAGGGAAGTACATTAATCACCTTAAGTAGGAAATCCAATAAATCCTCTAGCAAATGACATAAAGCTATAGCCTACCAAATTGTACCTCACACATATGCAATACAAACTTCCAAGTTCACTTGCATAAAATATTAAAACTAAGGGTCTAACTTAAGCATGAACATCAATCTCCATAACAAGCGCTAACCAAAAATTTCATACCCATGAATATTATAATCTATATACAACATCATATATGAAATAAGGTTTAAATATGATCTTTTTTTTTCAATAGAAAATTCAAGAATTTAAGAATGATATTAAGGCCTAACATGAGCATTTAACATGAATTATAACAAGGGATATCAACAAATCATATATCCATAAATCACGCAATCCCCATTTACATATATGACATGAGATTCATAGATATATACTTGCTTTAAACCTCTCCAAATATGGAAACCCACCTTGATACACCTTCAATTTGACTTTCCCCATGAGGTACAGTTAAATCCTCAAATTCTCTAGCCCAAGTCAAAACCCCACATGTCAAAACCCACCAAAATAGAAATGTTACCCGTTGCATGCAACATCTAAGGGCCTAATCAAGTGGAACTAAGAAGGGATAAGAGAATGTCACCAAGAAGAGCAAAGAGAAACTAAGGAAGAAGAAGGTGATTGGTCGAATGGGTTGGGGTCGCCAATGTGCTCAAGGAAGAGGAAGGTGATGGTGGTGTCGATGGCGATGAAGAGGGGTTCCCAAATGTGAGGTTTGGTCTTTGGCAAAAAAAAAAAAAAAAAAAAAAAAAAACCCTTATTTACTTAGGGCCCCTTTGGCAACTCACTTGTAAAATGAATCCAAAGTAAATGGTCACCTTTAAGTGCCTATTTGTTTGAGGCAATGTGAAAGTACATGAGGGTTGAAATCTTTTCCAATTGTCATGGATTTTTCCTCCTACATGTGTCTAGATGGTAGAACTTCAACAAGAGAAGTAAAGTTGGCGGCCCACATAGACAATGAAGCTACTTATCTTAACAAGTTGAGAGTTACCTTAACGAGCTACCATGCATGGTTCAAACAATTGGCGAATGCTGGGCGATACGTACTAGCATTGGCCTTGATTGTAACGATATTTTAATACAAAATTATGGCTGAAGAGAAACGGAAAAAAAAAAAATCACCAATTTGTCGGTCTAACCAATATATTGGCCGATAAATTATTGGCTGATAATTCTCGAAATGGGCATTTCTCGTCTTTTAGGGCATTCTACCCATTTCATTTTGGATCCTTTTAAATAGAGTTGAAGTTGTTCTTCTGTTTTTCCAAGTTTTATTTCACTTCCAAGCCATCAAAAGCCCTTATCTTTAGCAGATTTCATTCGGAAAAATAGTATACAACTCTAACATGTTTCATATTTTGACAGTTTTTACAGTTTTTTTAAGATAGAAAAATAGAAACAGCTTAGGAATTATGAATCCATGTCATTGTGGATACCTATCATTCTCTTCTACGATTTTTTATTTTGAAATTATATATCTTTGTAAAATAGTTACTTAAACTTAGGAAGATTTCCTTTCTAAATGTAACCATAGGAATGAAGATGATATTACTATGGCGAAGTTATGCTTCCCTGCATGTACTTGGATTGTATGGTGTGAGCATAATTATCGGATTTTCAGGAATAAGTCTCGGCCATGGGAAGATGTCCTCCGTGATACTAAAGCCCATATTCGCTCAAGAGAATATTACCTCATTCTCGAAGTTTCTTCTCACATTGCAGCAGCTTGAGACCTAGCTGCACACTCGAACTACATACTCTCATTAGACCTATCCCATATGGCTCTTCAAACTGGAATCTTTTGTTCTCCTCTAGAAATAATTTTATAGTGGGCTTCTTCAAGAGAAAAACAAATTATATTGTTTGGATAAAGATTGTTGCTAATAGTGATCCTTTCAATGCAGCTTTTATGGTGCTGGCAAGTATTCAAACTCTCTTATGGTGCTGGCAGATAGAAAATTAATCAGTTCAGCTCTTACCAAGCCAAACCTTTCTCCTTGGAAACATAGGTTTAAATCACGCGAGATGACTCTCCTTTTCACTAGTCTCAACTCAACGATCTGCTCTCATTTTGACAAAGAAACTTTTGCGTGGTCCTGGTTTGTAGCTCATCTAAGAAACCACAATTGCGTCATCGGTGCCCCCACCTAATCCTTTGTGCTCCCTCTTTTCTTGTCTTAGTATGTGGGTTTGTTGTTTTAGCCCGTTATAGGCTTCCTATTATTTTTTGCTATTTTTTCTGGTGTTGTGGGTGGTGTTTTGCTCACATTACCTAAAAACCAGATTCCCTATTGTGTATTTTTATCTTTGTCTATAATATACTAATCTTAGCTTTCAAGAAAAGTTTGGTATTTTGAGTGTTTTTTGTAACTCTACCAAAGTTCTAGAAATTGATCAGATTTTGCTGATTTTGGGTTCGTTGATTAGATCTTCTTGTTTCTCGAACTTCTCACTCTTGACTCACCGTCATCCGATACATCGAAGACTTCCGTTTCCATCATTTCTCTAGCACCCACACCTTAAGGCCTATTTGCACTTTCCTCAAAATATTTTAACTAAAACAACCTTCAGCCCCTAACTTTGTTCATTTCTCACTTGTCCATTCTATGTCCCAGCCATTCTCTATTATAATTTCACTCTTGCTTCCCCAACCAAGAACTCAAATCTAACCTAGAGGAGCCAATTCAACACCATCATCTTCTTCCTTTTGTCTTCTCCAAGAACCTCAAATTTGTTTAGTTTTGACCTATGGGATACCTTACAATTCATTTCCTTAAGCTTCCTAGGGTCTTTCTTGCACGTAACTTAGTTCATTTTCTTCCTCTTTCTTATTATTGTAGGGGGTGATTTGAGTAGATTAGAGTTGAGATTGAGAATGGGTTGTAGCTTGAGAACTTGGAGTGCTTGGAGCTAGGGTTTTCTCATACTTTCTCTTCCTCTTTACCTAAGGCAAGTTAGTAAACATGTTTAATTAATATGCATGTAGCTTTTAATGTTGATTATAGTGATTTAATGCTTATTGCTATCCAGTTGTAAGCTCATTCAAGTTGTTGGTGTTGATTACACATGCTGGAGTAGAGGTATGATTTAATGTACTTGAATGGAGGTCGGTGGGTCGTTAAATGATAAGGATTAGACCTTATGTTTGTATGCTATATATGAATTCATGAAGGGAGGGTGAAAGCCCTCAAGTTTGAACTGAATTGGCTTCATGATTCTAATTGTTGGGAGCTTATAGGTAGTAGTAAGAGTTTGACAACTAGCCGTTGAAAGTCCGGGATCCTAACCCTAGAGGGAGGTAAATAGGGTGAGCTTCTAATTAGTGACCAATTATGCCAAATTTTAATTTTTTAACAATTAACTAGTCACATGTGATTATTAACAAACAATATGCGGAAGTTTAAACAAAACAATCACCACAAAGCAAACACCACTACACAAGGATTTATAGTGGTTCGGCCTCAATGCCTACATCTACTACCGGCTTGTGATCCAACACCCCACCGAATTTCCACTATTTATGCTTTTCAAAAGGCTAAGCAATAACCTTTACAATATGCTTTTCAAGGCTAAGCAATAATCTAACAATGTTGTTTTTCTAGGCTAAACAACAACCTATCAATGTGCTTTTCTAGGCTAAGCAATAACCTTTACAAGAGATGATTTCTCAAATAAGTGTCTACACAAACACTTTAAGAGATTACAATTAAAGCTCAATTTAATTGCCTCTAAAATAGGCGGATAAGAAAGTTTAATTCAACTCACACAACACTCTATGAAATGCTAAGATGAATGCTCATGAAGTGTGTGTGTGAAAACTTCAATCAAGTTTAAAATGAAGGCTCAATTAATGTATGCTTAATGCATTTTAAAGTTTAAAGCACACAAAGATTTGATTGAAGTGAAATGCAAATCACATGTATAAAATACTAACTTGTTGATGATATGAAAATCAAAAGCTCACAAGTTGTATGAAATTAATTATGTCTAAACATGTGATGCATGTGCAATGTTGTTTTCAAAAACAAAAAGTTTAACTAAGGTTCAAATGAATGAAAACAACAATATGAATCAACCAAGTAAATGAAACATGTTACAAAAGAAATCAAAGATTTTGACAAAACATGTTTTATAAAGTTTTAAAACAAACTTGGTTTGAAATCAATGTGAAGAATCCAATCCAACTTAGATCAAAGATTAAATGAAGAATGGATTCAACACATCATAGTTATCATGCTAAAAATTATTTACCAATAATTTAAACAAAGCATATAACATATGATAAATAATAGTAAAGCTTACTTAGATATTTAACTTCATTAATCCAAGCTTTAGCTTTACTAATGACCCCTTGGTCTCTCTTAGTTCATCCATTTTTTCTCTTCTCCAAACTCCTCAAGAGTGGCAAGTTTTTCTACTTTTATCAACATCTTTTACAAAGGAATGAACCTCATTTTATACTCAAAAAATGAGTTATGGCGTGTCCCCGGTCGACCTACACTGTACCCCGGTCGACCTGGTCTTAACGGTAAAAAATCTAACAGTTTGAAAAAGAGGCTCAACGGCTCTTTTCCCGGTCGACCCCATGTGTGGTCGGTTGACCGGGTCCATGGGCTCGGTCGATCGACCACACTGTGGGTCGACCGGGTCCTTGGACCATTTTCCCCCAAAAATTGATTATTTAAAGAGATTTCTTGTGGGGACTTTTGGGCCATTAAATCAAGCTTGGAATCATGATTTTAAATCATTCTAAGAGGATTAAAAACATGAAATATAAAAATCCTTAAATGATTTGAAAGATTTAAAATATAGGCTAGCTTGATTCAAAAAACTTCTTTTCAAATTTAAATGCATCCAAGTTTAAAAACCAAACATGCATAAATCAATAGTTCTACAAGTCTAAAAAACAATGCATGTGTAAATCAAGATTTCAAGTTTTTCTAAATCAATGCATGTGTGAAAATTTAAATGATGATTAAAATGATAATGCATCCATCAAATTGCAATCTACAAAATCCCTAACAGCCGTAATACCACGATTTTTGTTCTGGAAGGGGCCTTAATATCCATGATGAGTCCACATAATTGGGTCAAAAAGCCATAATTTCATGTGAGTTTGTGAACTTAATTAGGACCAATTGCAACATAATTTCATGATTTCAAGCATATGTGCATAAATTTGGAATTTCAATCAAAATCAATTAAAACCATTAATCTTGTATGAATTTGTGAAGTTGATAGTTTGCATCACTCCTGGGTCCCACCAATTAGACTCTAAGCATTGTGGCCTCATTGCATTAATTCATTAGGCATAAATTATATTAGGTAAGTCCTACGCATAGGATGTATAGCACATATATTTTATTTATTGCTAGTGTTTTAATTGTTTCACTGTGTGGGAATTGTCATGCAAGGGGGCCCACATGAGGAGAAATTTGAAGAAAAGAATAAAGAAACAAGAAAAGAAAAGAGGGAACCACACCCCCTACTAGGTGTGAATCCCCATGCGTGCACTGATGGGGTGGGTCCCATTGTTGCTGCACAAGATTCTCTCTCTCTCTCTCTCTCTCTCTCTCTCTCTAAGTTTCCATGATTTGAAATTCAAAACAAGGAAGGAGTATTCTAGAAGAAATCCTAGATAGAGTGTGCGTTGGAAAGTTTTTCCAAAGAAGATCTGAAATGAATTAGAGAAGAGATAAAATCCATGAAGATAAGAGAATCAAGTTAAAAAAGGAATGAGATACAAGTGTTGTGAGAAGAATACCCCAAACGGACGTGGACGTCCAATAGGGGGACACTTTTCTCCCCTCTTCTCCTCTTATGCTCAATCAACACCATTAGTTCTTCTCTCCACTACATAAGAAATTCCCGGCGGAACCCACTGCTTAAAGTTTTATTCAAGAAAGAGATAAAGATTGGCAAGGAGATCAATTTGAATTTCAAAAGAAAATTACGTTGCTTACAAGTCAAGCCAAAGACGAGAAAAAAAAGAGGGTAAATTAGCCAATAGTCCCTGAGCACGGTCTTCTATGGCATCAAGGCAACAACTTTTTTTCTAATGTCATATATTTTCATGACCAATTTGCCCCTTTCTCCCACATTCCTAGGCCAAGTTCTCTCTCATTCTTTGTTGTCCTAAAGAACTCTTTCCTTCTTCTTCTCTAGGAACGAGGGACTTCACTAAAGAACTCTACAGATCGAATTCGGCCATCTCCGACTACACCAGCCACAATGGCGATGGCCCGACGATGAAAACGCGACCAGTCCCGGCCTTCTTCGGCGACGGGTCTTACATAACACAAAAACCCATTGTTGTCTTGCTTTTTCTTTGCTTTTTCCGTTTCGTGTAAGTCTATCTCTTGCAATCATAACAACAAAAAATGGGGTCTCTATTTCTTTTTTGCAAGAATACTGTTGCTATTTGAGTTTTTGAAAATATATCTGAGTTTTGAAAATAAGTAGTTTGGAATGATATTTTTCTAATTTCGTTTTATGGGTTGTTTTGTTCTGCTTGTTAGCAGAAGCCTACACATAGCAACAGCCTTCTTCTTCAAAAAAGTTTTATGAGTTTAGATAATTTATCAGATTTTCTAAGAAACTCAGATAAATTTGCCAAGAACTCAGACAAATTTCACAGAAACTCTGATAAACTGCACAAAAACTGAGATAAATTTGCCGAAACTCAGATAAATTATCTGAGTTTTGGCAAATTTATTTGAGTTTCTGGCAGAAATTTTTCTCACTTTTATATGTCATACATTTTTCTCATTACCTTCTTTAATATCCATTTCTACAATATATGATGTATACTTGGATTATGTACTATTTGGAGCTTGCCTCTGCATGAAGGAAATGAAGACACATGCATCCATGTGTTTATTTCTCTGTGTTCAAAACCTCATCCATGTGCTTATTTCCATCTGTTCAAATCCTTCTCTTCACCTGTGAGTAAAGGGAAAAAGTTTAATCACCACAAAATTCTTGGATGTACAAAGCAAAACTAACAGAATTTTGAGTTGTGCTAAGTGGGTAGATTCCATCTTAATAGAATATGGAACTGTACCAAATATGTTAAAGGCATTCTATCTAGCTACTTGCATTTCCCCTAATAGTAGCATTCTTCAGGTGCTGAAATTTGACCAAATTATCTTTGGAAAGATACTTTGATTTCCATTGATGGAATTCAAATCTCAAGACCTTTAATGTGATTTGCAGAAAGGATTCAACATTACATTTTTCTATTTTTTTCTACTCGTAGAGTTATATACTAGTGACAGGAGGAAGTTATGACAGTTTCTTAGATTTGCTTCTAATAGTACAATGCCAGATAAATTTGCCAGGAACTCGGATAAATTACACACAATCTCTGATAAACTGGACAAAAACTCAGAAAAATTTGCCAAAAACTCAGATAAATTATCTGAGTTTTGGTAAATTTATCTGAGTTTCTAGCAGAATTCAGACCAATTTATTTGAGTTTCTAGCAGAACTTAGGAAAGGGAATGATCACTTTGGTGTCAAGGTTGTTCTCTTCTAACTCACCGGCCATGTAAATTATGTTGGGCACCTCTGGGAGTTGATCGAGAGCCAACCCTTGTTCATCATAGGTCCCTTGTAATCCTATGGAATTATTAGTGAAAGGTGTCTTGTGGGAGTTAAGTTTTTTTTTTTTTTTTAATGGTTACAGAGAGCTGAAGCATACTCTTGTTCAGGACGGAGAGTTTTTTTTTTCTAATTTGGAAGGATAGAGAGTCGGGTGCCAAATGAAGTAGTGGTTATTGATAGACGATTTTTTTTATACAATGACATACATTGTAAACTTTTGAAGGGATACACTGATGTTATTATGTTTCTCATTTGAGTGGTTTCCTTTTCTTTTAAAATTACTGGACCATCTTGTGGTTACATTGAGGTGTGGAATTGAGCGTCATCGACCCAATTCTGTAGGCACAGCCTGGGCTAAATATCTCGATGCCTACTACCACTACTATAATAAATGAAGAGACTGAAAAATCACTTTGACTTTAGTTATTCAAATATGTAAGTCTCTGGCCTCCCTTCATTCTCATTTCACATCATTACAAAAAGCAAAACAAATTTATCTAACAACAAACTCGAAAAAATAAGAAATTTATCTGAGTTTTTCTGAAAATTTATGTTAATTTCTAGTAAAACTCATTTGGTGAATTTATCTAAGTTTTATCTGATTTTTTCTAAAACTCAGATAAATTTGTCTAATGTCTGCTTTTGCTGACGTATACAGGGGCTTTTTTATCTTTTTCACCGCCTCGGTTTTATGAGAGGACTTCAGCTGGTACGATAAGTTATTGTGAACCTTAGTCTTTAAAATCAAATGTTCAAGGACCTCCGCCCAAAATCCCAAAATATATATATATATATATATATAAAATGGACCATAGTGGGGACATCCAAGGCATACACTTCTTAGGGCTAGATGTCACACCAACCCCCCCCCCCCCCCGTCTAGATATAAGGTTCTTCTAGTTCTAGGGTCTCCACTTATTTTTTTTTTGTAAAAAAAGTTAGCTTTGGGCCTTGTCCAAGCAACACGTAGATCTAAGAAGGAGGAGAAGTTTTGTACTAAGGACATGCTATCAATGAACAAATCAGTTTTCTTTTGTGCAGTGGTTGTTTAGATTTACGATTAACGCAAAGGAAGAAGTTAAGTATTCCTAATCCTTTTTTTTTTTTTTTTTTTTTTTGTTAATGCTTGTTTGATTGGATTACTAATTTGTTAATTATATGTTTTAGTAGGCTTGTCTCTATACCAGTAAGTTGCTTCCATGTAGTATTTCTTAGTGCTAGATTATCCATGCTTATTTTTTCTTATAGATCATGCTTATGATTTTATTCTCTTTGATGGTCTACGCTTAGATTTGATGGGTAATGCTTTAATAACTTTAGTAATTTTATGAAGGGAAGGAAGTCTTGCGTATTTGATGAATTTTGTAGAAAAATAAATCTCTTTTGAGGAATTGGTTTTTTAAAGTTTTATCTTCCGGATTTAAGTGCCTTGATTGGATCCAGATCCGAAGTAGAAAACCAATCAAACAAGTGTTTTCAATAAGAAAGTGGCTTTAGATTGCTTGATGGATTCCTATGCCTTGATAAATTTCATTATCTTTGTTATCTAATTATCTCATTACTATAGTTAATTTTCTACAACTTTAATTACTTGTGACATCATCTCTCTTAATGAGTAAGTTTTCTTCTCTTGTTTCACTCTCAATAAGAAAGTGGTTTTAGATTGCTTGATGGATTCCTATGCCTTGATCAATTTCATTATCTTTGTTATCTCATTACTTTTTTTAATTTTCTACCGCTTTATTTACTTGTGACATCATCTCTCTTAATTAGTAAGTTTTCTTCTTGTTTTGCTCTATGTGGGTTCGACCCTTACTTGGCGTTGTCTATTCGTAGACACCCGTGCACTTGTGGTAATTTTTATGATTGATTGAGACAACATCAATCCATCCTGAGAGTACTGGACTATTAGGATTTCTAAGACAACTTGAGACCCCTTCTAAACCCAATTGTTCTACAGCTAGTGATACGGCCAATTGGACGGGCCTCATGGCTAACAGTAAGAGCTCAGAGTTTCCTATTTAACAAAACTTCAACCTAGTCTTTTGGCGTTACTTGTGGGACCTGTAGCCTTACCTAATGAGGACCAAATGGAGTATATTGAGTGAGGGACGTTGGAGCTTGAAGTACCCTTACGAATTGTACATGAAGGTATACAAAGTCCGGTATCAAATTAAAGATGTACAGAACCTAGAGTTACTAATGTCAATCACCTTCAGTAACACTAAGGACTCATCCCAAGGACATCAAAGCTTTTGGGATTGTTCAAGAATGAACGGCATTGTACTACTCACTACATATTGAGAGCTAATGACCTAGGAATGGGTCATTATAACTCATTGACTTGTGAATCACTTAAAATTATTGCTTACATTTCCTTGGGTACTCTTTACATGTTCTAAGCATGTTCATTACTAAATTGTATGTGTTCCGGTTGTGAGTTAAAACTAAAGGACCTAGAGTAAACTTAGGACTCCATATTGTTCTTGTTGAGCTTGATGGTTGTGTCTAGGCTTAGTAGCTTGGAAAAGGGACATTAATGGACAAGATCTTGATAGTATTGATGATTTGGAGTAGCTCTTCGGTGGTGATTATATTGTGGACATGGAAATCTAGCCAAGCATGGTTGTCTTGTATTCCCAAGCCAAGCATTACTCAGTTGTATTAGTCTGAGCACAGTTAGGATCTCATGTGGAGAGGACTACATGTCATGACTTTTGTAGAATGGTGGTGTGGAGCAGGCGGTTTAGACATCGTTTACGAGACATAGGATAGTGGCAAGCGGCTTGGATATTGTTGTTATTCTTAATGGTAGCTTGGACATCACCGGTATTGATACTGTAGGGTATTGCTAGGTGCCTTGGACGTTGTCAATTTCCTTAGGAGGCGGCTTAGAAGTCCTTGAAGTCTTATTATCTTGCATTGTATACTAACTGATAGTCATCCCAGTGACCTTAGCCTATGTGGGTGCCTCATTGTTAGTATTTATATTGTAGCTACGTATTTCACGTGATTCCATTTATTGTGTTGTTTTTACTTTAAATGCCAAGTCTATTGTTTATTGTTATTCATATGATCACCTTATTTGTCTTTTGACTCACATTGATGCATCATATCTTTTATATACTATCCATTGACCGGCCTGACTTGTTAGTCTGATGATGCTACCTTGGTGTATAAATGACACCACTTCATATGAGCCGAAGGTTGAGGTGGTTCTAGAGGATCCGTAACCAACAGAGTTTCATGAATGGTGTGCCGATGATATAGTATAGCGTCATCATGCCCGACACCTGAGCACGACTTGTTAGTTTGATGATGCTACCTTGGTGTATGATTGACACCATTTCATATGAGCCTAAGGCTGAGGTGGTTCTAGAGGATCCATAACCAACAGAGTTTCATGAATGGTGTGTCGATGATATAGTATAGCATCATCATGCCCGATACCTGAGCACTTCACGTTGGGGTTTCTTTTGGGAGTTGTTTATATTTACCCTTTTGTCTACATATTTGTATATCTTTTATTGTAGCCCAGGTTTTTGGAGATGGCCACTGTGATTAAAGTACATTGTTATATTTAGTATAAGATTTAATATAGAATCAAAGCTATGCCTTATGTAATTATTCATGCTCTTTTATATATATTACAATGTCAGTCTGTTTATTTGTGAATGACAAAAGCTTCCGTAGGTTGTTTAAGAGATTGGAAACACACTAACCTCACCATGGACTTTGGTTCTTCAAGACCTCGATTGGGGGCCACAATTCTATATTGTGGGAAAAATTCTAATTGGCCCAAAGTCTCACACCCTAGGACCCGATTTAGTGTCTAATCAGGCCTGGGGTGTGGAACCCTTTTGGATAGTTGATTTCTTTTAGATGGAAATCCTACAGACCAAATGGCTATCAATCAATTTATATATAAAATTATATATATTAAACTCAATGAATTTTAGTAGAGCCCACATCCTCCCTATAACTGTTGACACCAAAAAATTTCACATGAAGCTTCATCAAGCCATATAACTGTGATTTCGAAGCTCTCACATAATTTTTGGAAAGTTTCAACGCCATTTCATGTACGATGATTCTTCTTGCAACAAAATGGGCAACAACTACTTAAAGCATCAAATCTTCTCAAAATCACCTAGAAAGCTGATCAAGATCCTCCAATACAGCCCCGAGGAGTGTGCACATGAGGTTTTGGGCCATTTTAGCATCATTCGGCCTAACTTCACTCTTTCAGTAGCCAAAAAAGACCTCCCGGCGACAGCGGTGCTGGAGACCCTGTTTTCTAAAACAGAGCACACAATTGGTCTCAAAACACCACTAGGAGGTTATACATCAAATTTCAGACCATTTCGACACTGTTTGGCCTAAAGTGCAAAAATCATGTTCTCCTCGTTACAAAGTCAGCCCTTTCGGCAGTAGCAGCACCGAAGACATTATTTCTTCAATCAAAGCCTATGGATAATCTTAAAACACTCCCAAGAGGCTCGACATCAAAATTTGGGTCATTCTACCCAACATCAACCTTCTGACGACAAAACTAGGCCTCCCGGTGTCGAAGATCGCTGAAATCATCATTCTCCAAACAAAGCTCATTGATAGTTTCAAAATACTCCAAAGGGGCTACATATCAAGTTTTGGGTCATTTTGACATCATTTGACTTATCTTCATCCCCCCGGCAACAAACTAGGTCTCTGGACGACGGAGCTCATCGGGACCATGATACACAAACTAAAGCCAATGGATCATCTTAAAATACTTCTCAAAGGCTCCCCGTCAAATTTCAGGTCAATCGAACATCGTTTGACTGCACACAAGACCTCTAATGGCATCAATTTTCATATTAAAGTCTGTGGTTGGTCTTTTTTTATACCCAAGAAGTTCCACCTCAATTTCATGTCATTTCGACATCAATTGACCAGGTTTTGGCTCCTTGCGACAAAGCGGCGCCCCATGCGACAAACTCATCTTTTCCGCAAACTTGGAAACTTTTCTCCTCATTTTGCGTGACTTTTCATCAATTTTACAGCAAAAGAAGCAAGCCAAAAAGTGTTCAAAAGTCTATATAAAAAAATCATGCCAAAAATAAATAAAAAATTCAGAAAAAGCCGAAAAAAATGGCCGAAACGGGGACCGAAGCCCCATGGTTGTGGGCGACCAAAACCCTATGGTCTTCGGCGACCATGGAGATACGGGTCTACTAGATTTCCACGAAAACCCATTTTTTTGTCCTTTTTTCATTTTCCAACCATTTTGCATACAGAACTTTATAAAAATCCAATTTTTGAGGCATGTTATCTGCCGATCTTCGTCAACATCATGGATTTGTCATTAAAGTCATGGATCCATCATCGAATACCTCGAAGTCCACATCCGACCAACCATGAAAGTGTACTTTCTACCTAGTAGATTGAGAAATCAAACGGACAAATAACATTGGCCCACCGGTAATAATCAATGTCTGAAATTGCAAGAAGACCCAACAACGATTGATATATGAAATTCATCCGCGATCAAAGCTCCCTATGTCGTGGGGAGAATTCCAAAGGTTGCAAGATATCCCATGACTTTTCGGTTTCTAGCTCATGTTTTGGCAACTACTTAATGCAGTTTATGGCTCATTATCTTGCAACGGGCAATCAAAATCCAAGAAAGAGGAGTTACAAATGAAGCACAATCAGTTAAAACATGTAACTCCTCCCATCATAGAAGATCAATTCAATTAATAGCCCACTACCTTGCAATGGCCAATCAAAATGCAAGAAAAAAAGAGTTACAAATGAGTTACAAATCATGGCATTAAAGCATGTAACTCCTCCCATCATGAAGCATAAATGCATTCAATGCATTCTAGGCACCCACACATGGAAAATGTGCGACCCTTCGCCTTTCAAATGCCCAACTTAAAACCTATAAAAGGAGGTCATTTGCACCATTCCAAGGCATGCAATTTTAAAGCAAATTGTGCACAACAATTGCACCTTAAACTCCCACATTCCTACAACGGTCTCTCTTTCGTTGAAGAAGTCCGGCAAAAAACACCACTACAAGGTGATTGAAGACCCTTCGGGGGCGACCCCCCCTAAGGCTATTTCCTTCTCTCTTCATGGCTTAGACATGACTCGTTAGCCTGTCTATTTAGATTTTTATTGGATATAGGATCCTCCTTTGATCCTTATTCTCTAAACATCCGAGGTTCAAGCATTGCCAAAGAATCAAAAGCATCCATGTTATCATCAAAGGAACGTCAGAAGAACCCACACATGGCTTGTGTCCGCGAATCCGAATGAGTCCCACAATCGCCTGTGAAGTCAGATTTATATTTCTTACTTTTTATTGTATTTGTATTGTAAAAGAGACAAAAATCACAAATCTTGTTTTTATGACGAAAATTGTAAAACCGCCTCTTGCGGCAACAACACCGCCTTTTACTGCAAACAAAAACGAAATCCGCCTTTCACGATAGCAAGAAACCAAATTATGTCTCTTTTTAGCACGTGCAATGAAAAGTTAGAAAATAATTTATTTTCCTTTTTACATGAAAAAGTTGATCTAAGGATCATTTCATTTCTTTTTCAAGTAGAATAGAAAATTTGGCATAATCGTACACAAACCAGAAGAAAATTTGATTGTTCCGTTCACTTCAAATTATGAAGGGTTTGGACCTATGGATCTTCGTGTCCGCTGATTTTGGTAGTTCCCGTCTCTTTCGAGCACGAACAAAAGTAATATTTGAGTTCTTAGTATAACAAAAAACTTCAAATCATCAAAGTCTCTAACTCACAACCCTTCACATTTTGAAACTCACTCTATCATTGAACCATATAAAACTTTGCTTTTAGAATTCGTTAAAAAGTATCTAAGATAGTTAATAATTGGGAAAGGCAGCAAAACCAAAAATCTACCCTAAACACAAGTTGTCGGATCACATAATATAAATTTATACCTATCTCAACCATGAAGAAATCATTAGAAGGCTCATATCAAGGAAGTGGCTTCTCTAATTGCAATAGTTGTAAATGGTGAGGAATGCTAATATGTAACGATGACAATGTGTCAAGTTTGGCGTAAGTGGGCCTATGCCCCAAATCCAACCGAACTGACACATGCCTTGCCTTTTAACGGATTTATGGTTTGCAATATCAAATCCAACCAGTGATGAGCATGGATTGGGTTGGGTATACTGCGGACATTTTTATTTTAACCAATAAGAAATCCTCCATGTCATGTTAAGGACCAAACTCATACTTGTGACATAATGTTCTTATAGAGTATCTGATATTAATTGGACTATAACAATGTTGTGTAGAAGTCTTACAAAATAATATATGAAGTACCAATTAGAACGGATTAGGTTAAGCACAACTAGAATCAAAACCTGCCACACGTTTGACAAACCCACTGCCAAAACCATCCCTAATAAGAGTGATTAGAGAAGCTCGCCTGTTTTAATGTAAGATGTTGCCATCTTTACTTATATGAACCTAACCCAGTTTAATAAATTTGACAAACCACTTTTATGTGCTTTTGAACTTCTCAAAAGCCAAAATATTAAAAATATATTTTAAAAAGTTCAACCAAACACACCTTTTAGCTCTATTTTTTCTTTTAGGGCATGTTTGGCAACCGTTTGCAGAGGGGATTCCTCGCAATTTTCCGTGATCTCATGGAAAATGGCAGGGAGGAGTCTCTTGTTCTTTCGTTTTTTAATATTTCCATTGTTAGCCCACCCCCCATTTGATTTGGACAATCCACGCGATGGTGGAATTGCAGATGAACAGTAAGATGGCGTGAATGTATGGGGTGCTGGTTATGTGTTTGGAAACCTAATTTTTTAGGTCCCATAATTAAGATCCGAACCGTTAATCGTGTTTAAAAGGCTCAAAATGGGTCAAAGATCAAATATCGCCCATAAATCCTTCTTGCATTTTTGAGATATTTGTAAAGTACTTCAAACCATTGGATATCAATTTATCCACATCTGTGGAGCCCCTTTTCAAAATCCAAGCCGTTAGATCTCTTTAAAAAGCCTAAAATGTCTATGTGATTAGGCTTGGAAGCATGGTTCATCATGGATCATGAGAAAATTAGTAAAAACAGACTAGCCCTTTGAATACTTTCAAATAACAAACTAGAGAAGTGTTTTGTTGTCACAAAACCACTAACACAAAGGCGTTAACACAGAGGTAGCCGTTTTTGCTTTTGGACCCTAATTGCTAAGTCCCACACTCAAGATCCGAACCTGCAATCATGAAAAGAAGGTGAAAAAAAGTTATTAAGTAAAAATTCAGCCGTTGATCCTTCACGTATTTTGAGATATTTATCAATAATTTTAGTCCCTAAAATATTAATTATTTATTCACGTGGCTCCCATTTACAAGATCTGAACCGTTCAAGTTTTCTAGAAACCCAAGGACAACTATGGGGGAAAGCTTGGCCCTTTATTATTCATGGATTTTGAGACAGTTGCAAAAGACCATGAACTATTGGATCACATATTCCATGCATGGCAGAAATCCTTGATCTATACCAATCTCGGAACTCACTTTGCAAATTCTCTTTGAGGATGCGTTGGCTATTGGAGAACAAGGGTAAAGGATTCCACTCTTGTTTCCAAATGTGCCCTTAATACTTTTCCTAGTTTGAAAGTTCATATTTTAATCATTTCATTCAAGATTTTAATAGAATATATTGTAAATTGTGTTGTTTAGTAAAACAAAATTTGAAAAAAAAAAAAGAAAGGAAATTATCTCATTTCATACAACCATGTAGTTCACTCACGGCATTGGATTTATGGTTCTAAGTTTGAATCTCTCTCTCTCTCTCTCTCTCTCCATCTTCCAACTTTTTTTTGGAGGACTCAATATCTTTCAATTCTAATTTGTAGGAATAAATTTTATGTTATAAATGATTGTTTCTGATAAGGCTATAGAGATACGATCCCAGTCAGTCCAGCAAGCCAGCCCATCAATTCCTTAGCTTAAAGGATATTGTTATCTTATAAATAGCATATACAGTCATTGATTTATTGTAATAGCTCAATTCGAGGATTGTGTTTGATATTCTCACATCTGTATCAATTGTAAAGTCTATTATAAATATACTTCATGTCCTCAAGGAAATCATCTTGAGGAACCAATTCAATACAAGAAATCGTGTGGAGATATTATTACATGGTATCAGAGCAGAAAGGATCCTACAAACGTTTCCTTGCTCATACAGCTCTACATTTTTTGCTTTTCACTTGCAAGCTCTTCTTCTTTGCTCAGCCATGACAGATTCACAGCAGCCTCTCTCTTCCAATATTCATCACTTCTTGCCAATCAAACTATCTCCAACCAAACCTACTATGGAGATCACAGTTTTTGCCTCTTCTCAAAGGGCATAATCTCCTGGGTTTTATTGATGGTACGAAACCCTGTCCTCCCTTATTTATATCAACTGATGTTCCTGATTCATCTGATGGAGTAGTAGACACCTGTGTGGAACCAATCCTTAATCCAGACAAGACCAACTACTGCTCAGCTGGCTTCTGTCTTCTCTAACAGAGGGAGTTCATGCCCAAGTGGTTGGGCTCTCCACCTCCTATTAAGTTTGGCATCACTTGGCTGCCACCTATGCATCCACCTCTAAGGCTCGCATCATGTAGCTTCGCCTGCAACCACATCAACTTAAGAAGGGTTCAGAAACCATGTCTGATTTTTTTCTGAAAGCCAAATCCATTGCAGATCAGCTTGCAATATTGGCATCTAAGCCTATACATGAGGATGATATGATACCCTATATCCTTGGTGGTTTAGGGTCTGAATATGGTCCCTTTGTCACTTCCATCACCACACGTGATAATCAACCTCGCATCTCTGACTTACACGGTCTTCTTCTCAATCAGGGGCGGAACCAGGATTTCATCTTTGGGGGGGCCAAAACTTGAATAAATTTTTATTTCACCAATTATTATAACTATCATATTTTTAAGTTTTCTTTCGACATAGTTGTAAGTTCAAGCATGAAAAATATATTACGATTCAAGACTAAATTTTACATGAAAATTAAAACCAATATCCATTCGGCCTTAACAACATATAAGCAAAAAAAAGTCGTAAAATAATTGTTTCTTAGTACATTTTAACTCAATCATCTATCAAAATTGAACTCGACGTTCTTTCAAATCTTGGAAATCGTCTATGATTGAATCTGTGCTAAGCTTTTCGGAAATTTCTTTTTCAATGTACACAATCAAAGAGTCAGAGAGAAAATCATCCTCCATTTTGCTGCGGAGCCTGGTTTTGACAATATTCATGGCTGAAAATGATCGTTCAGTAGTTGCAGTAGAAACAGGAAGAGCAAGCACAAGTTCAATCACTCTAAAAACAAGTTGGTAGATTGTTGATCTTCTAGTATTTACCAACCATTGACACAGATTAGAAATAGTTGACAATTTTTAAAAGTCTGAATGTCGAATTACATTATACTCATAATGGTGAAGTTGCATTCTCAATTGCATTTTCTCATTTTCTGTGAAGTCTTGAGGATAAAAAATGTCTATCAACTTGCAAATATCATCGCCTCTAAAAGATTCATGTACATTTCGAGGATCCAAAGCTGAGCTAAGAATAAGCAACTCTACTGCATGCTCACTAAACCGACCATTTAATTCTTGTAATTGAGAATCAATTGCAGCATAAAAAATTTATATTTGATAATGATGCTCAATTGTAAACTCATCTTGTTGATGGCGGGCTCGACCTCATCTCGCAACATAACGAGCATTCATATCTGGGACATCTATATTGCGTGCCTCACAAAATGATTTCACCTTGGTAAGTAAAGCATCCCACCCAACATCTCTCAATTTTTGGATAAGTACTTTAGTAGATGAAACAAGATGCATGGCATTTAAAATGTTTTGAGATTGACATTGCAAAGCTTGGCAAAGTAATTCAGTGATCTCCATGATTTCTTTCATGAGATGCAAGATAAAGACAAATTCAAATGAAGTCATTGCCTCGTAAGCTGAGTCTGCATCTCCTCGTTGAGAAAAAGTAGTTCCATATTCAATGATGTTAATTAGAACTGCACATGTTGGACTGAACATCTTTATCATGCTAGAAACTGATTTCAAGTGAGAACTCCAACGAGTATCTCCTGCCCGTTGTAAAGAACCAATCTGATTAAGTCCTCTCCCACTCTCGAGCTCATCAATGGCAATCAAATGTGCAATTTCAACAGCTTGAGCAACTTTTAACTCATCATTACGCTTGCATGAAGCACCAACAATATTGACAATAGAAGTAAATTTAGTAAAAAATTGATAAATTGGATTAACTTCTTTTGATGCTGCAACTAATGCCAATTGCAAGCGATGTGCTAAATAATGGACATAGTAAGCATATGGACAATCATTCATAATCAAAGCTTGTAATCCATTCCACTCACCCCGCATATTACTTGCATCATCGTATCCCTATCCTCGAATATTCTGAATATCAAGATTATGATAAGACAATGCAGCATATATCTCATTTTTTAAGGTCAATGCTGCAGTGTTGGAGACATGAACAAGCCCAAAAAAATGCTCTCGCACAAAGCCATTTTTGTCGACGAATCTCAAAACTATAGCCATTTGCTCCTTCTTTGACTCATCACGAGCTTCATCAATAATTTTACAAAATTTTGCATCACCAATTTCTTCACGAATTATCTTCTTCACTTTGGTTGAAAAAACATGTAGAATTTCTTTTTGGGTCTTTGGTGATGTGTGAGAAGCATTTTTTGGTGCTTTGTCTAACACAACTTCTGCAACTTTCTCATTATAAGAACTTAACAAATTCAACATTTCAATATAATTTCCACGATTGATTGAACTATGACTTTCATCGTGGCCTCTAAAAGCACAACCTTGAAATGTAAGCCATCGGACTGTATCAATTGAAGCCGTAAGCCGTAGTCGATTGTTTGTAATTTCTTCTGAAGTGAATTTGTCAAGCACTTTCTGTATGTGTTGAGATTGATTCATCAAATCTTCACATGATCTCTCGGCAACTTTATGAGGAGAGTTAGGATCCTTCCCCACATGACTCAATAAAGCACAATTTTTTCCATCTTTAACTTTCTTCCAATTCTTAAATCCAGTAAGAGTGAATGTATTTTGCGAAGCAAGTCCAGTTTCCTTATTAAAAAGATAGCATGGTAGACAAAATATAGCATCTTTCTCTGGGTAATATTCCAACCATGACGGAAATAGCTTGAACCACGAATGTTGAAAGCTACGAAGATGAGTTGTTGATCCAGATTTCGGATACTTTGAAAGCATAGGTTGGTATGGACCAACCTTAATGTACTTCCGTCGAATTTCATCACGCCGATTGATGTCATAATCCCATATCTGTGGATGCAATCCTGGATCACGCTCTAATGAACTAATATCAACTTCATTGATTTCAGTTCTTCGTGATTTTGTAGGACGATATTCAGAAATTGGAATCTCAACGTTAGAGGTCGGCAATGATGCATCGACTTCTAAGTTTTGAGGATTTTTTCTTTTAAAAAATCCATCAATTGTAGATGACTTTCCCATCTACAAATCAAATAAAAATCATATTTATTATATGTTTCAAAATAGGAACCATTCATCAAACAACTCAGAAAACACACGGTGGTAACTGGGGAACGTTCATTTACAGTGTTGTTATGGTGAACGAAGGAAAGACCAACCATTTATATTTGTTGCATCTTATATTGATATTTCTCAATTTATATGACAAGCTCAACCCCTAATTCACCTTGAAGACATTCACTTTCTTAACTAAAATGATCATTGTCGGTACTAAGTACTAACTAGTATTAGTTTAATATCATATCATGGCAACTACAACACTAGTACTAATTGAATAATGAATACTATCACCAATCAATTTACAAATACTGAAGACAAAGTCATAAACTATGAGATGCATTTTCAATTTACAAAGACAAAGTTATAAACTATCAATTTACAAAGACAAAAATCATAAACCACAAATCCATTTCACTCTCAACAAATCTCGGCAAAAAAAACCCAAATCTCATGAAAGAAAAAGAAGCAATCAGCAAAAAAAAACCCAAATCTC
This sequence comes from Camphora micrantha, assembly GCA_003546025.1. Classification (NCBI taxonomy): domain Eukaryota; kingdom Viridiplantae; phylum Streptophyta; class Magnoliopsida; order Laurales; family Lauraceae; genus Camphora; species Camphora micrantha. Next base: position 12,445,753 of record QPKB01000011.1, on the reverse strand, counting down.
ATGAAAAAAAAGAAATCTTTCTAAGGCAATGACACATCAGTTTCTACTAATCCCAGTGGTTGACTTGATAAAAAAAAGTGGGTTTAATCAATCCATGTCAACATCAAACAAACAAAGAAATTACATGAACAGAGAAAACCCACTTTATTAAAGTGGAAAATCTTGATACTAAAGTGGGTTTTATAAAGGGGAAAATCCTGAAAAAAGTGCATTTAATCAATCCATGTCAGCATCAAACAAACAGAGAAATTACATTTACATGAACTTAGAAAACCCACTTTATTAAAGTGGAAAATTCTGATACTAAAGTGGGTTTTATAAAGGAGAAAATCCTGATAAAAGTGCATTTAATCAATCTATGTCAGCATCAAACAAACAGAGAAATTACACTCCAAACAAACTCTAAAACACTTTTTATAATATGATGAAGACGAAGAGGAGTTGTAAAATAGTTGATGTCTGATGAGAATGAGAATATGAGATGATGTTTGATGAGAATGAGATGATGAAATCACATACCCAATCGAGAGGGAACAACTGAGAATCGTTCTTCTTCACGAGTTAGAAAAAATGAGAGGATCTTGATTCCTTGAAAATGCTGGACATCGAGAAGACGATGTGCAAAATGGTTACCAAACTGAAGACCAGAAGATGAGAGATTAAAGGATAAAAGAGAAGAAGAGTAAAATGAAGAGGAAAAATGGAAGTATGGAACTAGGGCTGGAGTGTGAGTCTGCTGAGGTTTTGACGAAGAGGAGTTGTAAAGTTATTGGGGGAAGGTTCTAGGATCTATTAACTTGAGAATTCCAAAGCCAGGGGGGCCCATTTTTGTGATTTTAAAGGATTCTCCAAAGCCAGGGGGGGGCAGGCCCCCCGGGCCTTAATATAGTTCCGCCCCCGTCGTCCATTACAAAAAAATTTACTTTCTGTCAATAAACTCACTCGAGATAATAATGTCTTTTTTGAATTCCATCCTGACCTTTTTTTTTAATAAAGGACTAGGTTTCGGGGAAGACCCTCCTTCAAGGACCAGCTAGCCAAGGATTCTATCACTTCACCCCTCAGAAATTGGGTACCAAAAATAAAAAGGCGCTTCTAGGTGAAAATGCGTCGATTTCTCAGCGGCACAATCGATTGGGCCTTCCTGCTCTTTGCATCGTCCATTTAGTGCTTAATAAATATGCTTTACGTTTACTTTCCAATAAAGTGCTTGGTGTTTGTGAAGCTTGTCAACTTGGTAAGTCTCATAAGTTACCATTTTCCAAGTCTCAACATTCCAGTACCGCTCCTTTAGAACTTCTTTACTCTGATGTTTGGGGACCTTCACTAGTTCTTTCTAGTGATGGCCATCGCTATTATGTGCATTTTTCTTGATGATTTCACAAAATTCACTTGGATATTTCCAATGATCAATAAATCTGATGTTTTTCCTATTTTTAAGCAATTCGAAATGCTAGTAGAAAATTTATTTGGCCATAAAATAAAGCAAATACAATCTGATTGGGGAGGAAAATATTGCTCTCTATCTCATTTTTTGACGTCTTGTGGTGTTGCACATCGAATTTCATGTCCGCACACTCATGAGCAGAATGGAGCTGCAGAGAGGAAACACCGACATATCGTCGAAGCAGGCCTTGCCCTGATGGCTCATGGCCAAGTTCCTCTTCACTATTGGCATTATGCTTTTGATAGCCGTCTATCTCATCAACAGATTACCAATCCCAACTTTGGCCAATACAACACCTCTGGAAAAATTAGTTGGAATTTCACCAGATTATAACCAACTTAAAGTCTTTGGTTGTGCTTGTTACCCGCTACTCAGGCCCTACAATACTCACAAACTGCAATATAGGTCCACTCAATGTATCTTCTTAGGGTATAGTCCTAAACACAAAGGCTATAAGTGTCTCAATTTGATCAATAACAAGATTGTCATTAGTAGACATGTAATATTTGATGAAGATTTGTTTCCTGTTAAATCAAAATCTCAACATAACACAACACTGTCCAACTCTCCATTGTTGTGCTCCACATCAGTTCCTCCTTTGCTCACTAAGTATCAATCCTCTGGTCCATCCACATGGCATCAAAATGTTCAAAAAGCAACATCATACATACCACATGTTGCCACAAGTTCTACACCACATAACAATTCTCCATCTATCCAACATGTTCCATCAGTGCCACCTAGTATGCATCAGCCAAATGCAAGTGCAATAAACTCCAAATCACAGCCAGCCCCTACTCCATCGACGTCATCCCTCAGCTCACCTCAATTAGCATCCCTTGAACTGCCAGTCCCTGTACCACCGCCTAAAACTATTTCATCAAAATTAGTGGCCCCACATACCAATGCCCATTCAATGGTTACCAGACTTAAGGATGGAATTCGACAGACAAAAATTTTGTTAGCAAGCCGGTATCCAATTGAGGCAGCTACAGTTACAGGACTTTGTGGATGATGAGCCTACATGCTTCACACAGGCAGTCCAACACTCTCATTGGAGATATGCTATGGCATCAGAATTTAATGCTCTTATCCGTAATGACACTTGGGTTCTCACATCACTTCCTATTAATCGGAAAGTAGTGGCCTGCAAATGGATCAAATTAAATGGCATGCAGATGGAACAGTGGAATGCTACAAAGCACGCTTAGTAGCTAAAGGCTACAGTCAACAAGAGGGTTTTGACTATATAGATACCTTCAGTCCAGTGGTGAAACCAACTAAAATTCGTACAATCATTTCCATTGCGGTTTCGAAGAAATGGTCCCTACGGCAATTAGATGTCCATAATGCCTTTCTTTATGGCCATCTACATGAAGAAATATTTATGGCGCAACCACCTGGGTTCATTGATGAACGTCATCCTCATCATGTTTGTTTGCTAAAAAAGTCTCTTTATGGACTTAAACAAGCTCCACGAGCTTGATTTCAAAGGCTAAGTTTCTTCCTTCAGGAATTGGGCTTCGTTGCTTCAAAATCAGACACATCACTGTTCATCTACAAACAAAACAGAGTGGTCATTTACCTACTAGTTTATGTTGATGATATCATCATAACAGGCAACACTCCCAGCTCTCTCTCTGCTCTACTGACTCATCTTGGACAAGAATTCACCATAAAAGATCTAGGATCATTGCATTATTTCTTGGGGGTGGAAGTTCTTCCTCATAAAAATGGCTTACATCTTAGTCAACAAAAATATATTATGGACTTGTTGCAACGTACTAAGATGGATGGTGCCAAACCTATTACTACACCAACTTCATCAAATAGCAAATTATCTATACTAAGTGGGACCTCTATGGACAACCCAACCTTGTATAGACAAACAGTTGGTGCACTAAAATATGCTACAATTACAAGGCCATACATTTCATTTGCCGTCAATAAGGCTTCCCAATACATGCAAAACCCCACTGATGAACATTGAAGCATGGTCAAGAGAGTTCTTCGCTATCTCAAACACACATTATCTTATGGCATTCAAATATCCAGTTCCAACTCATCACAATTATCGGCTTTCTCTGATGCAGACTGGGCTGGATGTCCTGATAACAAAAAGTCTCAAGGAGGGTATCTGGTATTTTTTGGGCCAAATTTAATTTCTTGGCAATCTAAGAAACAACAGACAGTTGCACGATCAAGTACTGAAAGTGAATATCGTGCCTTAGCCAATAGTGCCGCCAAATTAACTTGGGTACAATCCTTATTTGGTGAACTTGGGCTATACTTATCGGCTCCACGAGTCCTTTGGTGTGACAATGTGGGTGCTACTTATATCTAAGTGCTAACCCTATCTTTCATGCCCGCACCAAACATGTGGAAGTAGACTTTCACTTTGTCAGAGATAAAGTAGCTAAAAAGGATCTTCAAGTCCAGTACATTTCAACTAAAGACCAGCTAGCTGATATTCTCACGAAGGGATTATCATCTTCAAGGTTTCAATTACTGAGGTCCAAACTTACCGTTGCATCTGCTCCACCGCGTTTGAGGGGGCATGATAAGGCTATAGAGATACGATCTCAGCCAGTCCAGCAAGCCACGCCATCAATTCCTTAGTTTAAGGGATATTGTTATCATATAAATAGCATATACAGTCATTGATTTATTGTAACAACTCAATTTGAGGATTGTGATTGATATTCTCACATCTGTATCAATTGTAAAATCTATTATAAACATACTTCATGTCCTCAAGGAAATCATCTTGAGGAACCAATTCAATACAAGAAATCGTGTAGAGATATTATTACAGTTTCCTTGTGCAAATGTCCTTCGATAGTTACTCTTGCTAACCTTTCGGTGGCATTATATGAACCAGATCTACTAGTTCTCCACTTTCCATATAAAAAAGGGATAAACTAGAAATAGCTTTATGTTCATAATCTCTTCTTATATCAATATAGGTATGAAAAGAAAAAATTAAAGGCTGTATGCGTGGTTGATATTGAGATCAAGGAATTCATGGTAAACTTAAGTAGGTTCCAACAAGGGATTATTAAGAGGTGAGGGCGGAGGATAGAAGGTGGAGATATAAAGGGACATGGACTTTCCAAGGATTTAATTTACCAGAATGATGTTTGCATATTCATTTTCCATCTCTTTTATTTCATTTTTCCATTGAAGGAGAGGCTATTTGATGGTTATTTCCAGATCTTCACCTTTGTTTCTTAAATTTTAGCTGCTTTTATGAATGCATTTTTTTTTTTTTAAAAGAACTCCTAGGAACTCATTTCCATGGAAAAAATTAGTCTTATCAAAAAATTGAGATTTACATATCCAAATGACGAGTGATAGCTCAATTGGCCAAGGACTATGCGCCTCAAGAAGCGGGAAGGTCTTGTGTTTGGCACCTACCTCCGTTGGACACCTCCCATAATTTTACCTGGTGCATATGGATAGGAGGGTTTGCATGTGCCCCTAGGGATTATTTCTCGGCTATCTAGAATCGAGTGTCCCTCGCGCTCAAAGGCAAAGGCTCTTGGGTGGGCAGGAGATACCCTGGGTTATAAAAAGAAAAAAAAGAACAAAGCTACATTGCAAATGTTGCATATTCAAATGTTATACATATGAAGACATTATCATGTATGTCAAAATGATCATTTATTAAATTCACCCACAACTAGATAAGATGTGATCAGAGAGAGATTCAAAATATTTTATTAAAATGAATGAAGGCTGCCTTCTGGAGGCACCTTTGTATGGCCAAAGCGTAATTATCATACATTATAAATTGTAATATCACTTACATTTATGGGTATACAATGAAATGGGAAGAACATAGAACATTACAACACATGTAAAGTCGTGTGGGTTCACCAGCACTAAAGCAGATCAATTGCTCTGCAGAAAATCTGTATGTAGAACAGAACCACCATCACACATTCAAACTGAGAGCCATATGAAGATGGTGCATTTGTGAAAGGCATTTCAGCAAGAATTACTTTGTTCATTATCTGGAAGAATTATCCTGGCCATTAGAGAAGTCACCATCCTCAAGACTTATTTCTTAGCCTGCAGCATAAACAACATCGAATGAGAGAATAGATCATATATGATCTATGCACACTGTATATATCGACCAAACCTGTAAAACTTAAGAAAAATAATAAACGGAGAAAACGAAAGTGAGTCGTGACACCATTTTGGTGTGACATGCCACATAAAGATTATCTTGAAAAGAGAAAGTCCAGGGCAAGTCTCCGATTAAGTCATCTGATACAATACTCCGACTTGGACAGGTGGTAATCTGATCAATGATCTCAACCATCAATATAAAACGAATTCTGGTATGGATATCCCTCACTGGTGACTAGTTAGACAACCAAAACTGTGATAAATGAATGCAAATGGTGGAAAACAGAAAGCAAACGAGGTTAAACAGTGACTGCAAAGAGGCCTCTCAATCAAATGAGTAAAATTCTCAACAATGTTTTAGAAACTAATCTGGAGGTCAAACTGTCATAGCAGACACACTTCATTAAAGTGGTTCAAACTATCATAGGCTATCATGTAAGATGTGTTTTCATCTTGATAGGTTTCCTTACTCTTGCTAAAACTCTTTGCAAATGAAAAGAACTTACATCTTAACACCACTTACGTAAGTTTTCTCCAACAGTTAAATATTCATAAATCTTATTATGTTAAATTCAATACAAGGGCTGACATACACAAAATTGAAAGGACTTGACTGTTTTAGTTTCATTCTAAAGAGAGTGAAAACAATCGGCTCCACTTCTCTTCTATGTTTTTTATTTTTATTTTTATCCATCTTTCTCCCTTAGAGCTCAGCGAAGCAGGTACTGGTGCTGGGTAGTATATATATATATATATATATATATTTTTAATTACCTATCGCTGGTCATCTTTTGGAAGAATATGTTGTCATTTTGTTAGTTTCAAATGAAAAAGATTCTTCGCTTTCTATTACGACAATTAGGTTCAGTGATGTATCTCTAGGGTTTCTATGACAAATATTTACTATTATGCCCACTTCTTTTCTTTGTTTACCACCACTAATCTTATCATCAATATGGGAATTAATTAAGAGTTGGAATGATTTTAATCTCTGGACAAAATAAATAAATAAATAATTTGTACATGGACAGAAGAGTTTAATAAATCTGAGAATCCAAGAGTAATAATTGGCTCTATTTTCACCATAACAATCACTAAACATCCCAAACACAATCTAAAATTCTTTTGTAATCTATGATAGATAGAATCAACAATAGGAGTTTTGGCCTGAGCAGCTTGGGCCAGGTTTGAACAGACAAGGCTAATGGGCATGGCCAGCCCTAAAACCAAGCTGCATATAAAAGAAGGGTCGGGCCCATGATTCTGATTAAAAAAAAAAAAAAACTTTAAATTAATATTTATGTATATATTTTCACGTATGGCTTTGACATTTTTTATGTGGTAAAACTAGGAAAGACAATAAAAAAAGAGCGCTTTTGAGAGCAATTAGGGGTAGAATCGATAGGTGATAAATTAAGAGAAACTTGTTTAAGATGGTTGGACATGTCTAACGTAGGTCAGAAATGGCACCGTCAAGGAAAAGTTGTTCTATGTAGGTTAATGGCCCGCCAAGGAGAAGGGGTAGGCCGAAGAGGACATGCCTGGAAGTAGCAAGGATAAATCTGATGAAAGTGTAACCGATAAGAGGATTTGGTTTGGAAAGGATAGATTGGAATGGAGAAACAGAATTCATATAGCCAATATTACATGGAGGTCCTATATTGCTGCATGACTAATCTATGGGATTGAAAAAACCCAAAAAAATTCAAACCATTTGGGATTGATATATGGGAAACATAGATTTACAAGTTAGAATGTAGTAAGACGTGATTTGGCTGGCTCACTTTGACAAAAATAAAAAAATAATTAAATAAATAAATTATTTGACAAATCCTCAAAAAAAAAAAAAATCCTCAAAATAAGCCTCAAACCATAGATCAATTCCAAATGGTTTTTTTTTTTTTTTTTTTTTTGGTTATGAAAAATCCCCAAAAATCCAGAAATAAATGGCAAAAAATTAAAGAAATAAACCTCAAACCATTTGGCATTGGTCTATGAGAAGCATGGATCTAAAAGTTACAAGCCATTTTCAAGTAATTCACAAAAAAAATAAATAATAATAATTATAACAAAGTGAAAAAGGAAATTTTTTTTTGAAAAATCCACTAAATACAGGCTGCTATACATGTGAGCACAGGCTGCTATACATGTGAGCACTGCTATTTTCAAATTAGCGAAGTGGCCTCGACCGATACGGCTGATAATGCATAGCGGCCTCTATTTTTAAACCATGCTTTGATGATGATGATGATGAACTTCGACATTTTTTAATCAATGCATTAACTTTGGCATCTCCAAGAGAGAATTCCTGGTTTCACCCTAAGGCCATGCCAATTAGATTATGGTGTAACGGATAAGCTAATGCTAGTAAGGGTTTCCCTTTCTAATACACAAGGGTGAAATGAGTAGTATTAACATACTCTCAAGGATCAAGTCCGCAATCTGGGTGCTCTTCCATCTCATATGATGTCTCATATGATGTTTACCATTTTGAGTTTTGGTATTAATAGAATACACATAAATGGCATACACCATGATCTTATTATGGAAAACGGCTGCACTATGTTACTAGAACAATGGAAAGGCAAACTCTTACTTTTTTAAGATATTTCTTGTGAAGCTTCATTGCACCACTGCAAGCCTTTCTCGCGTCCAGGTTACCAGTAATGTCGTTTAATATCTGAGAATGGAGTCAACAGATAAGAGACTTGAGAGAACAAAAATGTGATCTTTCTAAAGAGATCACTGATTACTCTCATATTTAATTTAAGATGAAACATATCATCACTGCAAGAGAAGTAGACCAAAGGTGGCAGTTTGATTTGTATAGCATTATATTTAGTTTAAAACTACTAAAATGTTTCTATCAAAAAAAAAAAAAAAAACACTATTAAAATATAAACCCTATCACGAAATTACCAAAACGCTGTCCAATAACTATAAAGATCGAAGCTCCAGCTGAAAAGTAAGCTTAAGTGAAAACAGCAATGTGATCTACCAAGAGTCATGAGTTTCAACAAGATCAGCCTGTTGTCCTTCAGGCTTAGCCATGCATGAGAAAAATTCAGGTCTAAATTCAAAAACTTAATAGGTTAGGTTGGGTCGAAAGTTCAGGATCCATTAGGGCCAATTAGGGCCAACTCTGGAATGCATAGTAGCATTATATATTTTTTAAACCCAATATAGTATCAATGTATACACTTTAGGATGAATATAATACAAGGTAACTGCATAAATGGTCTCCGCCTAAAAAACTGGAACAAAATTTTATTCTTCTAGTAAAAACTGTTTCCAAAGACACATAAATCCTTTTTTTTAATGATATCCAAGTCTAAAAATTAATGAAAGATAAACGATCATTTTACTTCGAACTCTGGAAGTGACTAGCATTTGCAAGAAACCGAAATGACTTGATTGGCGTAGTCATTTCTGTTTTCCTCAGTATGAACACTGACATAAAAGATTGAATTAATGGTCCGTGTGACAGATATGATAGGATACTGTAGAAGTACTGAAATTCAGTAGCATTGGTGTACCTTAACAACATCATCTAGCCCTCTAGCTTCCTGCAAGAGCTTTGCACTTTTGTCCTTAAGGACACTGGCAACAAGAAAAACAGAAATAGGAAGATTTGCTTCAGGATTATTTCCTCCGTTTCTCATATTCTCCTTCTCATACTTCCCATATTGGCGTGTTTTTGCTTTAGACTTGTCACCCTTTTCACCAGATGAGGCATGTTGTTCATACATGGAGAAGATATCAGAATCATATTCCAAAGCCCACATCATCTGTACCATGGTTAAACAAAAGGATGTCAGTAGTTAAAGAAAGAGATGTCACTGACCAATACAAGAAAAGTTTCCAGGTTACAGAAAAAAACAAACAAGGATAAGTCACATGTGCTACTTGAGGATGGGACCAGTGGAGCTAGAAAACGCCCGAGAATTTTGAAGCGCAAAAATGCCCTCTTGCAGTGAATGGGAAAACAAGAGTTAAGGAAGAGGAGTTAATGAGGTGGCTTCCCTATATTTTCTTTTTTTGAAAAGGAATATTTGCTACCAGGACAAACAACGTGATATCTTATGATTTTTAAATAGAAGCCACAAATGAGCCGACAAATATAATAGCCTCATCTTTTATTGGCTCTTTCAAAAGTCACACAAATAGAAGTTAGGCCCACTATTTGATTAGGCAACATGAAAAACTTGAAATTTTCATAATCAGATGGTGGGCCCTAACTCTTTCATTGTCATCATCATCAAAGCCTTGTCCCAACTATGTTGGGGTCATCTACATGAATTCTATTTCTCCATTCCGATCTATCATGAGCCAAAACCTCAAATAAGTTGCAATTCTTCAGATCTATTTTTTGCTACCTCAATCCATGTCCTCTTTGGCCTACCCGTTCCCTTGGCGGTCCATCAACCTGCATGGCCAAACTTTTCTTTACGGGTGCCATTGCCATCTTGCGTTGGACATGTCCAGACCATCTCAAACAGGCTTCTCTAATTTTATCCCCTATTGATGCTAACCCTAAATGCTTTCAAAATCGCTCATTCCTAATTTTATCCTTCCTAGTTTTACCACACTGCTACGCCCATTTTGTGCATATGTTGCTTCTCGATTGGCCAACATTCTGCTCCATAGGTCATAGATGGTCTAATCATTGTCCTATAAAAAATTTTCTTCAATCTTGCTAGTATTCGTTGATTACAAAGCACTACAGAAGCAAGTCGCCACTTCAAGCATCCCGCTTTTATCATATGTTGGACATCTTCATCAATCTCCCCATTCTTACTAATTATCGACCCAAGGTAACAAAATGAATCTCTTTGTGGTATCTCCTGGGCCCTAATTCTTTATTTAAGTGAAATTTGGCAACGAGACATAAAAAATAAGGCCATTTAATTTGATTGGTTTGGATGTTTTCAAAGTGGTCCCCATGGCATGGACACCTCCTAAAATTTTGGTTAGGACAGTTCCTTTTTCTTTTTCTTTTTTGAAGTTGACACTAATAAATTTTTAGTATTTCTTCCATGATAATACTATAGAAATCCATCATGAAGCCCTCTTATAGGTCAGGAAGAAAGAAAGTGCAATACAAAAGGAGGACCCACCAAAAATTTCTAACGCTAGCAATCAACATGTTTAAGACCTCGACCCTTAATTATAAGTGATTAGTGTAAATAATTATGCTTAGTGATTAATTAAATGTGTTTAGGTGTTAACGAATTGAGTTTGCATGTTAGATTAGTGTTTGGGAAGTTGAGACTGAGAGGTTTCAGACCTAGTTTGGTGCTATGAAGGACTTAGTTAGAATTTCGGGAAAAGTAGGCGTGTTTGCAATTTCAGAAATGCATTAATATTGGGCTCATTAGATAGAGGGAATTTTTTCGTAAAAGTTTCATGAAGGCCCCCGTACCCATTCATATTTTCAATCTGCTTTTCATTGAAGTTAGGAAAGAGTGGCAAACTTGTAAATTCTTCAAAGTCAAGTCTATATAAGCAACCCCACCCCCCTTCATTTTCTCCTTTCTTCCTCCTCTTGTTCTCTTACTCTTGTTTTCTCCTAGCAAGAATCGACTACTGCACTCCTTTCTTCATCATTTTTCCACGGATTTGTGCCTCTCCACCTGATCAAGCTCCCTACCACTCTCACCCAGCTTCCCCCTCACTTTGGCACTTGATTTCACTCATTCCAGCCATTACAATCTCTCTCTCTCTCAAGCCAAGGTAGGTAAGCTCTTACCCTTTCTGCTTCTTACCTTTCCTGCTCAAGCCCACTTCTCCTAGATTATCGTTTAGGACCGCATAGGCAACCTAGATCATAACATGAAAGCTTGGACTCCTTTTCTTTCTTGAGTTTTGAGTTGGGACTCAGGAGGCATTTTGGGTGTAGCATTGGGGTTTTCAGTTGTGATCAAGGATTTGGCGTCGAATCTACTCATTCTTATTGTAGGAGTGAACATTGGCTCAGGATTTGTGGGATTCTAAGAGTTTTGCTAGATTTGCGGAAGGCAAGTAGCTTGTTAAAATTGCACTGTGTGCATGTCATTAGCTTGATTGATTTGGTCGATTTGTGTTAGGTTCTCACTCGTAGATTCTAAGGGCACATTTGTGTAGCCCATTTCAACGGAAAAAAGGATGTGGTTTTCTATGGAAAACTCCTTTTTCATGTGTTTGGTATGGCATTTTTCCACCGAAACTGCTTTTTCGCCCCGTCAGCTTTTTCCTTCATAGCCATGAAAATAGATTTCCTATGTATGGGAAGGCCACTTCCACAGAAAACTAACCCCCCATTTCCTCACCCCCACCCCCACTTGACCCAACCACCCTCTTTCTTCTCCCTCCCCTCCCAACCCCACCCACCCAGTAGTTTTCACTAAACAATAGTTTTCACTTTTCATTAAAGAAATCAGCAGCTGCACCAAACAATATTAGCAACAATTCATCGAGGAAAAACTTTTTGCACCAAACATGAATTTCTAACTTCCTCAGAAAACCTTTTCTGAGGTATTTAAAAACCATAGAATTTGCTGATGTGGCAATTTCATCTTTCCATGGAAGTTGCCTCTACAAAAATGTGCCTTAAGTGTATTTTGTGTTCAACCCTTTTGTATGTCATGTTTATGGATACGCCAAGCCCTAATTTTCCCCAGAGGAATGGGCAGCTAAGGCTTCTGGTGTTATTTTTCCCCTTGAACCTAGGATTCTGGTGTAACCTCCTACCCTTGCCCTTGTCCCATGGTGTCTTAGTGTATGACCTAAGAGTATGACCTTGTGTTAGTAATGTCTAATGCTCATCATCATCATTTAAAAAAAAAATGTTTAATGCTTGTTATGACCCTGAATCATCCAGAATGAATGCTAGGGTCAAGCTAAGTTCAAGGGTATGGTGACGTAGGACCCTCGTGATAATCTTCACAAGAACCAAGTACCTTGTCTTGCACATCCCGTGTCCTATAGTATCATAGGGTTGAACAATATTAGGCCTCACATGCAACAAAAACCACTAGATCTAGACTTGATTAGGATGACCGCTCCTTGTGACCTGTTAGGACTTGGAAAGTACACCTTACGATCTGTTCGCTTGACTTGACTAGCATCAATTCTGTTTGATTTCTTGTTTGCCTTGCCAGACCTTGTAACCCTAGAAAACCTGAGATAAACCTTAGATTTGTAATCCTTGAAGGACTTGAGATGACTCATAGACCATGGAACCATTGGGGTAATCAATTGGACCAGGAACCCCCAGGAAGACATGAGGTCATAGGTAAATCTTGAACCCCTCGGAGAGCCTACAAACACCCAATTGGACCTCGAACTCACTGGAGAGGTTGAGATGAGAAACTAGAATGGAACTAGAACCTAGCTTTGATAGGATTGGAACCCCTGAGGTATCTGGGATCGGGAAGAATAATTATGCATTATGAAGAGGTAGGGTTATAATTTCCTTATGGAACGACATAGTAGCCCAACCCCGTCTCTGTAGGGTAATCAGTATCAAAGTTCGGAGATCTATGATGAATGGTTCATCTCTTATGGTAGTATGAGACACATGCTTGGGTCCTCAAATTCAAGGACTGGATATAAAGGTTCCAATGCCAAATGGTTATCAGCAGGAATTGCTAGCACAGTTGTCAATTTCGTTATGGTACCCATTTCGGTTCTTTCGGCATTTCGCCGAAACTGTTTAGCAGAAAACATAATACATACATATAATATATATTCATATATAAAATAAAATAAATATGAAGGGGCAAATAGTAGAAAGAAAGAACCATGTTAAAAAAAGGAGGGGCAAAAGTGCCAAAATGACAAAACAGAAAGAAGAATCGAGATTAGACTTGAGAGGAAGCCTTTTCATCTGAGTCTTTTCTATTTTCCCTATCTCCCCCATGAATTGATGGCTCTAAGCCTCTCTCTACCATTCCTTTCTCTCCCTCCTTCTCTTTTTCTTCTTTTTTTTTTTTTTCCTTTTCTCCACTGAATTAGACGATGCTTAGGGTCTTTAGCATTTTTTGGGAAAAAATGGATATAGACTTTCCGGCCATCTCATCCGAGATCCCTCTATTTCAGCTGAAATCAAGGATGTCGGCTGATATGGACCGATATTACAAACAAAAAAGTTTGAGACGAGTCGATATGAAATTTTTTGGCCATTTTCGCCGAAACGAAACAGTATTGATAACTATGACTGCCAGTCCCAAGGAGATTCTAACCTATCCCCATACACTTGACCCATGGTATATTTGACAGAAGTTGGAAAAGGAAACTAGGCCAATACCCTAGCTGATCCTGTTGGCATTAGGAATTACCATAGACCCAATTAGGCACCTGGATTGGTTTGTCCAGATGGCTCTTCTTCTTTGGTTTGTCCTGCCTTGCTTGTCCTGGCTGGCCCACTAGAATTGCCTTGTCACGATACCCTTGCTAACTTGGTAGGTATCATAGGTATGGATGCCAAGATGTAGGTGATCTTTGTGCCAAGCTTGTCCGTCTTACCCACTTGGTAGGTATCATGTGTACGGATGCCGAGATGTAGGCGATCTTGGTCTGAGCTTGTCCTTGGCAGGCATCTGCAGATGCCGAGAGGTATGCGATCTTTGTGCCAAGTCTTGCCCACCTGTTTGCCTGTTTCGTCCATCTTGCCATATCTTAACTATTGGATCATCTGTGTTACTTTTTCCATCATTTAGCCATGCATCACTTTTATTAATGCTTGCTTATCCATGGTTCTCTACTTCAAAGGAATGATTACGTTTTAAGTAATATTTTTTGTTAGCACGACTATGCATTGACATATAATTTTGTCATTACCTATATACTGCCAAACCTATGCTTATCTTGTTTTAATTGATGAATTAATGTCATATAATTTATACTATTACTTATAGGCTTTGTATGCTAGCTTTGTATGCTACACTTGGTGCTTGTAGGTGCCATGTTTTCGTCCCGCTAGTGCGAAGGGTAAGGCGGTTGGTTGGAACCACGGGATAGCAAGAGAGATGCACTTAGGATGTTTGGCTAGTAGTATCTAGTTGGTGCATGAGAGAGCCATCACATTGGTTTTGGATAGTTCTTTCCTCTTTATATTCTAGTTTTGGCCCCATTCGGCCAAGGTTGTATTAGTTAATGCTTTTAAAACATGTTGTAATTGTACTTTTGCAATTGTAATTTATTTATGTTTTGCTCTGTTATCTTAATGGGAAATTTTAACTTGGCCCAATCAATTAACTTCTGGATTTGTTGAGATGCATCTGAGTTGCAGCTTGGAATATGATGGGCCTCGGATTTCAGGACATGACACCATGGGACCCAATTGTTTGTAATCACCATAGGACCTATTTTATTTTGGAAATCATGGTGAGGAAGGTTGTTTGCTCATACAAGTCATGTGCAAAGCTTAGCTAAAAACTTTCAACCTCTTCTTTCTAAAAGAAGAGAAAAAAAATAAGAGGGTAATAAATTGTTTCTATTAAAAAGAAAATTGAGTTTCATTGGTCATTAATTAGGGGCAGAAACACCCCTTTTTGGAAGGGGCATTTTATATGTGTGTGTCTGTGTGTGAATACACATATGGCTTATCAGGTGCACGCCTGAGAGGCCCACTTACTGGCCCACCTCAGGATAGGACCTGGGGGATTTGAAGATCTTCCTTGGCCCCTGCCCTCTGCAAAAAATCAGTCATATCTTATCATTCTAACCCGATCATCCAAGGCCCACAAGTTCAGTCCATTTGAATGGGGGTGTGCAGTTAACCCAACGGTCCAGTCCATTCAGATCTATCCTACCTCGAGATGTGTGTGCGAGATGAACCAGTAGGGGTGTGTGCAACATGCGCACCGGATAACCTCTCTCTCTCTCTCTCTCTCTCTCACGAACACACACACACACGAGAAACGGTCTAGTGAGATGGTGCGGTATGTGAGCTAACCTTTTAGGGCCCACCTGAATTTGTGCCAACCATGAAAGGCTGGAGGGATTGAAAGATATTAATGAGAACTAGGTATGTGGAAAAAATAGCCCCATCCAAAGTAGAACTCATATACAAATGTGACAACTCCTACAGCCAATTGTCTATCTGATGCTAACCCTGCTTTATCAGGGCTCAAGACTACGCCTTCTAATGTTCTCTTTGTAGATTAATAAAAAAAATTGGTTGCCTCTCTCTAAAAATAAAAAATAAAGAGTATGAACTTCTAACCAGTAAGAAATTAAGCTTGTTTTTCATTGTTGGCAAGAGGAAAATGTTGATCTTACATGCTCAGGTGACAAAATGAATAGGCTAATCATTCACTCTTTAACTGGTTAAAATAGATGGCGGGACCAATCCTAGTCAAGTGTAGTGTAGTTTATCCACTCATGTTGACTTTCATTTTTGACCAATCAAAGGGTGTATATGAACCATTTCCCATGAACGCTAAAGAGATTGCAAGCTCCTTAGCTAAGAGACTAAAAGCCAGGAGTAACAGCTAAAAAATGATAGATCTCAAGAAATTGGAAGATATTTATTTATTTATAAATAATTTAGGTTCAATTGATATTGGATGATGTTTACCTCCCAAAGGTACAAAGAATCTCCAAAAGAAAATTCTCGACGAAATAACACCATAAGCATGCGGACAGCAAATAAATAGTCTCCTCCACCTAGTGTCTCTGTGCTCCAAGATCGTAAAAAAGATCCAAGTTAACCATCCATCTTAATGAAGAGTTAGTAAATTCACATATAGGAAAACTCTAGAGCTTAATCTTTGATACCAAAGACAGAAATAAGCAATCCACAAGAAAGATAAAGAAACATGTACAAAAATAATGAGAAATAAATGCAAGAATCATCTCATTCATGATTCAACAACTATTAAGCAGTTAGTACCTACTTTTTTTTGGTAGAAACATCTCGTTAGGAATTAGTAACTACTTAGGTCCTCTATTGGGTCACATAGTCACATGCTCTGTTTATCAGATTTTCAACTAGAAACAATCTAAAAAAATGATATGCCGTGTATGGTAATCTCATTTTGGAGAGTGAGAACTGAGAATGGTCGTTAGTTTTAGGCCAAAGATACAGATCTAAACAGCTGGATTACACATTCTAGGAATGACACTTAGAATCATAAATATATTGCAATGTGATCCTCTATTCTCTCCCCTTAATAAGTTTTCTCTACAAACAATTGATGCAAGCGTTCAACAATGTTAATGATTGAGCACCCTACTAACAAGTGTATCTTTGATCTTCTTATAAATTTTCAACTGTTAACTTGGTCTTGATTACAAATGAGTCGAACAACTCTTAATATAACATCATCTTTTTCCTCATCAAGGATTGAAGCACTCAACTCTATTGAGAATCGAATTGCAGCTTGTTCTTCAGTTTTCCGGATGTCATTTAAAACCGTAAGCTTGCAGTACTTATCATATTCAGAGCCATTCTTTGTTTCTTAAGAAAATTTTTTAATTACAAAGCTACTTTTATGAGTATTCCAACAGGATTATATATATGTATATATATATATATACATATATGGGAGATGCTCTTGTGAGAGTTACTCTCACGGTGCTATGAGAGTAAGGGGCCAACACTGTGAGAGTAACTCTCATAGGAGCATCTCTCTAGACACGTGTGCGCACAAGCTAGACAGCGCCCAGGTGTTTTTTAGGAGAAAAATGCCCCTTCTAGTTGGGCCCACTAGGATGCAAGATGATCATGAAAGTCCACTACATAGAAAGATCTATATGAGACCTACCTATATGCAAAACTTTGACTCCAAATATCATCCTAACCTTTTGATCCATGACCCTAAAATTTAATGATTTAGAGGCATTATTTTATTATGATTTAATCCAATTGTAAGGAAAAGCTGAATGAATGACAAATTTGGACTCATGACTATTCATGGGGGGTAGTGTGTGGCGTAGCGGCGTGAGTTTTGAAGTAATCAAATGAATCCAAATCTCGACTAGTGGCCAATCTTGTATTTTTCAGTGATTTGGAACAATAAGAGGGTAGAGACGACTTTAAGAAAAGGCTACCGAGGAGAAGAAATAGGAAAAAAATGGTGTTTTAAATTAAAACACTCTACTAAGTTATAGACCGTAATGCTGCTATTTCAAAATAACGTAGCAGCCCCAACCACTACAATTAATAATGCGGCCACTACGTAGCGGCCACTATTTTGAACCATGCTCTCCTCCATTATCACTATGTGAATTTTAGCATTGAAATGATTTTTCACCCATTAAATGACTTAATCATAGAAAAAACCCCATCTTTATGTTCGAATAAATACATACCACTCGTATGCGAGGCATCATTGATGACTGATTCAAATTATTGAAAACCATAGACACAATGGGTGTAATCTACAATCAGAATGCATTAGAGAAAAAGTAGTATCTGTCTTACTATGTAAACGTACTTCTTTTATGCTTAGTGATGCAGCCCGACAGAAGACTAGGGCCCGCAGGCCCCTGATGGGGTCCACATAATCTCTGAATTCAATCAGCGATTCCTATCCTATCTAAATTAGTTTCCTAATAGGATTGCTTTCTAAATTCTATTTAGAGTAGGATTAAGTAATTTCCTATTATTAGTATTCTGATTAGTTTGAAAATACTGTCTTATATATATATATATATAGAACCCTCTTTTTATTTCCCATGCATATTCAATCAAATAAAGTTATCGTGAGTTATTCTTCTGGAGTGTTATAGCTTTGAGTGTTGTTTTGTGTGGTATCCCTTACCTGGATTCGATCAACCTCATTTGAGAGGTTGGTATATACGATCGAAGGTCCGGGGCTGCGCCAAATTGGTATCAGAGCCCAAATCTGGTCGCCGGGGAAACAATCGTCTTCCTCGGATTCCATCCACCACCCATATCCCTCTGCCAAAACCAAAATCCACCCCACAGACCCGAACCGAACCATCTCGACAAACCACTTACCTTCTACCCAACATTGAATGCATTCCACCTACCCAAATCCAAACCCAAAAAACCCTTCCGGCCATCTCCCGCTACCAAACCCCACCCATACCACTGCGCACAAAACCCATCCCCACCATCTCATCTCGTCTCAAATCCCGGCAGCCACCCATCGTCGTTCGAAACAAACCCCACCCATCAGGAGAAAAAAAAAATAGAGATAGAAAGAGAGGTGCAGAAGAAAGAAGAAGAGAAGAGAAGGACATCTGAGTCTACGAAGCATACCTTGCACCGACGACGAGCGTCCAGCAACCAGCATCCTTCGTCGAACAACCGCCAGATGTTAGCCATCATCCAAGCTCTTCGCCTTGCCTGCTACCATCGCCTTTCTTCCTACCGTCGACTGCCCAGCAACTCCATCACCATTTGCTGCATCGCCCAGACCAGCCCGTCTCCCCTCTTTCATTCTCAAAGTCGAAACAGGTAAATGGAAACCCCTCATTTTATTTTTCTCTGCGCACGAGACCCGACGAGAAGAGATTTTTCCTCCCTTCTTCACACATGGGCTGGAAACACTGCATTGGGCCAAAACTTAGGCCTGACTTGCCGTTGGGCTTGACTTGAGTCCAGACCCGACCCAAATTAGGAAAAAAAAAATTTTTTCTAGCCATGCCTAGAGGAGTTGATAATCTCAGTTACCAGCTCACGAACAAGGAACATGATGAACAATTATTCAAACTGGGCCAAGATATGAACGAGTAATGGATCGTCCACGTACAGTAGAGACTCCACTTATTGAATTGCAAAGTACACAGCTGGTTGCAAAGGAAGGGTCTACCACTACCGCACAACTAGTCACACCCATCCAAACAAAAAGGCCTGAGCAACGTGAATCCATGCGTAACTTTGTATAGCGTCTCATCGCTAAACGAGGCACCTAGGGTCCCATGGTTGCACACCGCACTGATGATACCACAAAGAAAGTTAAAATTGATGTGGCTGATTTCTCTGGAGATGTCAATCCGAAAGTTTTTGTTGATTAGCTTAATTCCTTGGAATACTATTTTGCTTGGTATAACATGAATGATGAGCAGTGGATAGCCTTTACGAAGGTTAAACTTAAGGGTCCTGCTAGAATCTGGTGGTATGGTGTTGAAAATAATGAACTTGCTTTGGGACAACCCATTACTAGATGGTTCAACGTGAAAGAAAGGCTCAAGAGCAATTTCCTTCCTTCTGATTACATTGACAAACTGCACCAAGAGTATCTTACTCTCCAGCAGGGCAATCTATCTGTGGAAGAATATACAAACAAGTTTCGCAAATATATTATTCGTTGTAATTTGAAAACAGATGATCATCTCACTATCACTAGATTTCGGGATGGCTTGCGCAATGATATTAGACAGGAAGTTGCTATGTTTGATTACACCAGAGTTGATGAGGTATTTTTTAAAGCACAGAAAGCTCAGCATGAACTTCAGTTGCAGAGACGCAACACTTTTCAAGTCGGGGAGTCTTCTACTAGAAGATGACCTAAACCTACTTTTAACTGTACTCAGATGCAAGGTTTTCGTCCTCCTCCTCCTAAACCATTCCAGCAGGCCACAACAAGCCATTCAGCAGAGGCAAGCTTTGCCACAGCAAAATCAGCAGGTACAGCAGAATCAGAATGATAACCGTGCCCGCGAAAGAATAGATAAGAGAGAAATTTTTTTCATGCCTGCAAACAAAAGGGACATTATGTAGCCGAGTGTCCCCATAGAAATTTATATGCTACTAAGGAGCCAGAAGATGATGAACAGTATGATGAGGAAATAGAAGCAGAGCCGTTCAATGCAGAGCCTCAATATGAAACCACAGTAGATCAATTGCAAGATACAGAAGCTGATGACGGTACCCCACTGCTTTTCCTTGATCATCGTCTCCTAGTAGCTGATTCAATGGAAGAAAATGAAGACTGGAATCATGCATCTATTTTCTGGTCACGCGCCAATTGCAAGGGCAAGTCTTGTAACATGATCATTGATGGTGGCAGCGCGATAAATGTTATCTCTCAAGAAGCAGTCGAGAAACTCAAGCTACCAACTGAGAAGCATCCAAGACCTTATAAAGTTGTATAGGTCAACAATTACTCCATTCATGTCCATAAACAGTGTGTCGTCCCTTTCAGAGTTGGCAATTATGAAGATACAATTCGTTGTGATGTCATTCCAATGAACGTTACACACATTCTCTTCGGACGACCATGGCTCCAGAAACTTAAGGTCAATACAGATCACGAGCACAATACTTATACTTTCAACTGGAAAGGAGGCAAGATTAGGTTGCTTCCAATGCCTCTAAATCTTCCTCATCCACATCTGATACAGGCCAGCACTTCCTATCTTGACCATACGGAAGTTTGAAGATGAAAGCAAAGAACAGGGCGTCATGTATGCATTGATTACTAGGCAAGTTCCAGAAGAATCTCCTGCTACATCTGTCCCACAAGAAGTAGAACCACTTCTGAAGAAATTTGTTGATCTAGTTCCAAATGAGCTGCCAAGAGAGCGACCTCCATTGCATGACATCTAGCATGCCATTGATCTTGTTCCCGACGCTTCCTTGCCAAATTTGCCCGCATACCGGATGAGTCCTATGAAGCATATAAAATTAAAAAGGCAAGTTGATGATCTTTTACAAAAGGGATATATCAAGGAAAGCCTCAGTCCCTGGAGTACCAATAGTTCTCACTCCAAAGAAAGACGGAATTTGGCGTATGTGCGTGGACAATCTTGCAATCAATAAAATCACGGTAAAGTGCCGCTTCCCAATCCCCAGATTAGATGATATGCTACATTTGATCACTGGTGCATGTATTTTCTTTAAAATTGATCTGCGAAGTGGTTATCATCAAATCCATATAAGGCCAGGTGATGAGTAGAAGATTGCATTTTAAGATCAAAAATGGTCTTTATGAATGGTTGGTTATGCCCTTTGGGCTCACCAATGCACCTAGTACTTTTTTGCGGGTCATAACATAGTTATTACAGCATTATATCGGAAAGTTTGTCGTTGTTTACTTCGACGATATACTAATCTACAGCAGGACAAAAGCAGAACATCTTCAACATCTGGATACAATTTGCCAACTCCTTCGCCAAGAGCGTTTCTATATTAATCTCAAGAAGTGCACTTTTCTGAGTGATTCTGTTATCTTCTTGGGATATGTTGTGTCGGCACAAGGAATTAAAATAGACCCTCAGAAGGTCTAAGCAATTCTGGATTGACCCATTCCTACTACACTCACTGAAGTTCGAAGCTTTCATGGTTTTGCAAACTTTTATAAGAGATTCATTCAAAACTTCAACAGTATCATGGCTCCAATCATAGAATGCATGACAAAAGGTGAATTTAAGTGGACTAGTTCTGCCACTAGAGTCTTTCAAAAAATAAAGCGTAAAATCACAGAAGCGCCAGTTTTACAAATTCCAAATTTTGACAAGGTCTTTGAAATTTCTTATGATGCATCAAATGTCAACATTGGAGGTGTTCTTAGTCAAGAGAGACACCCGATTGCATTTTTCAGCGAGAAACTTTCTGATGCCAAGAAAAAGTACTCTTCTTATGATTTGGAACTCTATGCCATTGTACAATCACTTCGTCATTGGAGACATTACTTGATTGGCAACGAGTTTGTTCTTTACTCAGATAATGATGCTTTGCGATATCTACCTTCACAACAGAAGATCAGTGCCAACCGTGCCAAGTGGAGCACATATATACAAGAGTTTAGTTTCAGCATTCGCCACACGGCAGGAAAAAATAACTTGATAACTGATGCACTCAGTCGACGAAAGCATTTGTTGACAACCATGTCTGTTAGTGTACCAGGTTTTGACCAACTCAAGCTAGATTATGCGGATGACCAAGACTTTGGATCTATCTATGTAGACCTTAGCAATGGTGATCTGGGTAAGCATCCTCATCATAGCATTCATGGTGATTTCTTGTTTAAATGTACACAACTCTGCCTCCCTGCCACATCCATTCATGAATATGTTGTCCGCGAGTTGCATTCGGGAGGATGTAGTGGCCATTTGGGACGCGACAAAACTCTTGCTCTTGTCAGCGATAGATATTATTGGCCCCAAATGAAGACTACCATTATTCGCATTTGCAAGAGATGTAGGACATGCCAGCTAGCCAAAGGTAATAAGAAGAACACAAGACTTTATCAGCCTTTACATGTTCCTCATACTCCATGGGAAGACATTAGCATGAATTTTGTGCTAGGTTTCCCAGCGACTAAAAGAAAAGTTGATTATATTTTTGTTGTTGTTGATCGCTTCTCAAAGATGGCACATTTTATTCCGTGTACTTCCACTAGTGATGCCTAGAAGGTTGCCAAGATCTTTTTCAAAGAAGTTGTTCGTCTCCATGGCCTTCCAAAGGCTATTGTTTCGGATCGAGACACCAAATTCATGAGTTATTTTTGGAAAACTTTATGGATGCTGTCTAATACCAAGCTCAAATTCTCTACAGCTTACCACCCTCAAATTGATGGCCAAACAGAAGTCTTGGACAGTTGTTACGATGCCTTGTTCGTGATCACATCACAACTTGGGATCAAGCATTACCTATGGCTGAGTTTGCATACAATAATTCGGTCAATCGGTCTATTAGTACTTCTCCATTGGAAGCTGTTACAGGGGTTCGACTACGACTACCTGTTGATCTTGTCCCTTTGCTGGTAGATGCCCGAATAAGTGTTGATGCTAAAAGTTTCTTTCACCGCATGCAACAAGTGCACAATGAGGTCCGTTGTCATATATTTGCCAGTAATGCCACTTATAAACAGCAAGCAAACAAGCATCGTCGATTTATTGAATTTGCTGAAGGAGATATGGTCATGGTCCGTATCCGTCCAGAACGTATGCCTCCAAGAGCTTATAAAAAGTTGGATCCATGGAATATTGGTTCATACAAGATTCTCAAAAAGATTGGCTCCAATGCTTATGTGCTTAATCTACCATCCGATTTAGGTGTCAATTCTACTTTCAACGTAAAGGATCTTACACTCTACCGTGGTCAAGACAATGATAGAGAAACTGAAGAGCATACTATTGCCTTACCTTGAGAAACTGAAGAGGAAGAATCACCCTCTCTCCGATGCTACATGGATCAATGCAACAAATTTTCAACGCTTAAATCCTATCAGGTGATTAACTTGCCGAAGTCCAGTTCTTTCAAACCAGGGAGAGTTGATGCAGCCTTACAGAATACTAGGGCCCGCATGCCCCCCCTGATAGGGTCCACATAATCTCTTAATTCAATTAGAGATTCCTATCCTATCTAAATTAGTAATATTAATTAGTTTCTTAATAGGATTGCTTTTTAAATTCTATTTAGAGTAGGATTAAGTAATTTCCTATTATTAGTATTCTTATTAGTTTAGAAATACTATCTTTTATATATATATATATATATAGAGAGAGAGAGAGAGAGAAGAACCCTCTTGTTATTTCCCATGCATATTCAATCAAATAAAGTTATCGTGAGTTATTCTTCTGGAGTGTTATAGCTTTGAGTGCTGTTTTGTGTGGAATCCCTTCACTGGATTCGATCAACCTCATTTGAGAGGTTGGTGTATACGATCGAAGGAAGGTCCGGGGCTGCGCCACTAAGATAAGCCACGAGTTTTATATTGAAGTTTATACCTATGCTTAAAATTAAACTAAGATGGGAATGATCTACAAAATAGAAATGTAGCAGTGCCCAACAAACAATGACATGTATAAATGTCGTCATTAACAAAAAATATTACTAATTCAGTCCTTCATACGTGAATAAAATATATACAGTCCATTCTCCTCTCTACCACCCCTAATAAGCATACTCATTCACTAAGTCGGAAAAATATAATGAGAAAGAAAGTTACACTACATTGTGTTTTGAAATAATGGGCAACAATTTGCTGATAAATTAGTACATGTAACAAGGCAAAGATAAGGTGAAAACTAAAGTGTCTTTCCTAACATCGTGGTTACAAATCCAGCCGAAAGTTTTACTTTCCCTAGTTTAGAATCACGCGCAATAGATAGAAAGGAATTGAGAGTAGCTCATATGATGAGTGGCCCTTGAATAAATACTTCCCCTTTGCATTTGTGAAGCACCCCTCCTATACCTTCTGGCCCTACCTTTTCCCTTGGTGTCTATCTACATTGAATTTCAATAGCCCTAGTCATTGGGGAGGAGCACAACACTCCAACTTGCACACCCTAAAAGGTTCACAACCTAAGGTAGCCTCCAAATTGATCATGACATTATATAGCCTTAAATTGTCAAACTCTCTTCTGAAGATGCCCATTTAGCTATTTCTTAGAAGCACACTAGGAAAAAGGTCATTTACAGACATCATTTCCTTGAAAATCCTATCATTTCTCTCTTTCCAAACTGACAAGTGACCACATAATACCAAAAGGAACCATCAGCAACAAAACAGCTCCACACCCAAATAATGGAACCATCCTCCACGCTTCAACCATGCCTATCACCACACACACACACATACCAATAATAATAATGATGATGATAACAATAATAATAATAATAATAATAATAATAATAATAATGATAATAATAAAACACCCAAATAATGGAACCATCCTCCACACTTCAACCACGCCTATTAGCCCACACACACACATACCAATAATAATGATGATGATGATGACAATAATAATAATAATAATAATAATAAAGAAGAAGAAGAAGAAGAATTGTAAGAATAAGTGGCTAATCATCTCCTCCTTACATAGCAAGTGGCTAATCGTCTCTTTACATAGCAAGCAAATGTCCAAAATAGCCTCCAAAGTCATACCCTTCCTTCTGAGACTGTTTGTTTTAGACAGTTGTAATTAGGATTAGCTTTCTAATTTTATTCGGATTTCTTATTTTTATTTCCAAGTTGATTATTAGTTAGTTTCCTAGTTTGAGTAGTAATCTTAATCCCCGAGTTTTCTCTTCTTCTTTATATGGCAATGTAGAGATGGAATTCTTATAGAGTTGATTAGTAGAATTGGGTTTTATCCATTTTCAGGTGCATCCTCATGTATTGTCCCTGCAGAGACCTATCATTGTGTCTGCGGTCATGTGCTTGGCACTTCTACGGAAGCCCCAACCCTAGGGCTTGCATTAATAACTCATGATACATTATTTTTACTATCACTGTTATAGTTTGCTGCATTCTATTGCTTTGTTACTGCTTCAGTAATTTTAAGTTCTTGTATGCAAATAGATTGGATATTATATTTTACTCAGTTTTACTGATTTGCAGATTGACGGCCCACCTAAGGGGAAATGACAGGCCGAAAAGGACGTGGATGGAGGTAGTAAAAATAGATATGAAGAAGTGCGACTTAATTGAGGATTTGGCTCAGGATAGATCGGAATGGAGAAACAGAATTTCATGTAGCTGACCCCAACATAGTTGGGACAAGGCTTTGATGATGATAATTCAGTTTTATTGATTCTCAGATTACCTCTATCAGGTAACTAGAATCTTGAAACAGGAGATGATTATGATGATCAAGAGATAGGATTCAACATACATGGTTGAGCGGCGCAAATTCATTAAACCATTGGAGCATTAGCCTCCTTAGATATTAAATGTGACTCAATTATTAATTTTTGAGCAATAGACTCTAGTAGCTGGACCTGTTATGTTTTTATTTATTTATTATTAACTCATTCATTAATTACTTGAATTAGACATTGATACAAAGATTTAGATTCCTTCCATTAAATGCCCCAAAATTCTTTTATATTCATTTGATTTATGTTGTGGAATTGATACAAGTTTACTCCCGAAGCAGTCCTTCGTACAAAGGCCCTGTATTCATGTTATTTAGTGACCTTAGGTCAACCATGGTAGAATTTAAATCTCTGGTACTACCTTGATGTTGTCACTCATTGGCCATCTTGAGTAAGTGTATTGTGTACATAAGAATTAAGAAGGTACCTGTGTTTGGACTTGTACCATAGTGTTGCTTGATCCCCGGATGGCCTGTGCTACCAAGTGGTTAAGCGATTGTCAATAGATGAGACCACGATTCCGTAGTTCGGGCCACAGTCAAGATATTGCTGGAAGAAGTTGAACTCTTTTCTTTTTTCTTTTTTTCTATTTTTTGGTATAATTTTATTAAAGTTTACTTTGTGTTCCAAACTACAATGTGAAGTACATGTATGCAAATAGACCTGAATGTTTGTTGACTCAGTTTCTACTGAACCTAGATTGCCCCTACCATGTGACCAGAATTTACAGGCAGAAGAGGACCGTGATGATCAGGAGATAAGATTCTATATTTGTGGCTAAACAGTGCAACTCATTAGACTAATAGAGGATTAGCCTCCTTTTGACATTAGTTTGCATTATTTACTATTGGAACATTAAAACTCTTTAATGGGATATGTTTTGGTTTTTAATCAGTATGCTCAACTCATTATGCTAAGCATGGCAACTCATTATGCAAACTTATTCAATATCAATTGGATTTAGACTCTTAATAAAGATTTCTGATTTATTTAATTTCTGATTTATTTAAGCAATGCCCCCTGAATTTCTTATTATTACAATTTGATTTGATTTATGAATAAGTTAATATACCAAATTAAACGCGATTCGCGACGTGGAATTCTTCCGCCCCCGGTCTCAGGTCATGACAAAGTGGTATACAAATTAGCAACCCTAAGATATCAGGTGAGGACGTTTAGAGTAGAGCGTAAAAATTTCCTAGATAAGAGTTGCTTATGTGAATTTACATGATTTCTCTTTTGTGAAAGAAGAATAATGGCAAACGGAAATAGAATGCGATGCAAAATTCGTGCTAAGAATTAGTTGATTTGATTTATGAATGTGTTGAGATACAAAACTAGTCGCGACGCAAAATTAATGGGCCCCATGTTTCAAGTCGTGACTCGTGACCATGGTTCAAAATAGCGGCCACTGCATAGCGTAGTGACCGCATTATCGGCCGTAGCAGTTGAGGCCACTATGTGATTTTGAAAATAGCGGCGCTACAGTTTAAAACCTAGTAATGCCAAGTTGTTTTAATTTAAAATACTTTTTTTTTCTTTTTCTATTTCTTCTCCCCAATAGCCTTTCCTAAAGTTGTCTCTATCCCTATATGGTTCTAAATCACTGAAAAAAGACAAGATTGACCGCCACACAAGGTTTGAATTTTTTTACCAGTTAAAAATCTTCACACCACTACGTTGTTATGTATCATCGCAACCGTTACAAAGCATTTAGAGCACTAGCTGCTACGGCCGCCGCAACCATTATTTTGATCCTTAGTTGTGACAACCTAGCACAGAGATTCTCCGATATCTTTTAGTCGGATAGGGAGTAGGGACAGCCCAATAAGAATAAAAGAAAGAAAATGAGAAGGAAGAAGAGGGAGAGGAGTGGGGGGAGGATGGGTAGGATACCCCAGGTAAGGAATGATGCAAAAAAGATTCTAGACCATTTCTAGTACAATATTAGAAGCCGTATAGTAAGTTTCCTGAGGAATTGTGTGGAAGCACTCTAATGAGTAATGAGTACTTCCAACCCTTTTTATTGATTTAGAATATATGTGATTGTTACAAATATCTCCCTCCCGTCAAGGACAATTAGAGAGATAATTTTAACAATGAGAAAGTTCTAGAAAGTGAAAATAAGAAAATAAAATTATAACACTCACCCTTTCTTCTAACACCAGGAACTGAACTCTTCCCAAACAAACTCAATTATGAAATTTTTTTCCTAAGAAAATTTAGCCTAATCCATATCACTACTCACCAGAAGGACTGGAGAATAGCCTTCTTTCTATGGGATTGTGTAATCCACCCAATAGAATGCTTTCTTTTGCACTACTCGCTCAATTACAGCACAGCGAGCAATCTAGTAAATGAATTCTATGGTGTATTCATTAAACAAATTTATCTTCGACAAAGATCGTACAATTTTTCAAAGAGATCTCACGAATAGTTTGAAGAAGACCTTTTCCTTCATCATGTTCCATGAAATGATTTTTGGCTTTCTGTTTCCCATTAGGCACACAATTGTTCTCACCAGGATGAATCATTGGTTTAGACAGCATTATTAATAGAGTGTTCACCTTCATGTGATTTTGGCACAACCTTGTACTCAAAGGTTCACTTGATAGTATTTAAGCCAATCCTTGAAGCACATTAATTGATGCTTCACTTCAAAATCTGGTATTTCCAACTTATCAAACTCCCACAAGCTATTTCAAAGGCTTTGGCAATTCTCAGGACTGATCTTTCTTCGTCTGACCCATCATGAAGATCCCAGTCATAAAAAAGATCATAAATTTCATGCTTTGATGCATGATTATCCTCACCCTGTCTTCTTAGTTGAGTGAACAAGTCATCATGTTAGTTTCCCAATCAACCTCCTCAGATCTTCTATTTCTTGGTTATAGGAATCATTTGGATGATTATAGCGAATATCATGTGCTCACTCTCAGCCATTAGTTTTTCAAAAAAAAAAAAGTAAAAAGGCTAAGTTGTGATTGCTTTAGACTTTTATTTCTAATTCAAATAAAGAAAAGCTTGCCACTCTATAAATTGTAGCTACTAATAAAAATAGGGAAAATTTTGCACGATCTAATAATCTTCTCTTTATGTGCTTTTAGTGGGTTTGGCCTTTTGCTGAAACTTTTGAGCCGAGCCCAATGGGCTGACAGAACTTGGGCCTGGCTTGCATCAGTTCTCCCTTTCTTGGAGAAAACTCGACCTTGAATTTTATAATCGTCCTCCTAGGTCTAAATTCCATCATACAAACTTCCAATTTTCTTGTTGGTCTTCATATTCTTCATATGGTTTCGAAGGTTCACTTGATCTTTTGCGCCAAGAAGATTTCATGCATTACTTCTTTTTATGGTCGGATTTTTTTTTGGAAGCGTAATTGAACCAATGGATGTTCCAAATGTCGGATTTCATACAATCTGACCAAAAACTTTGATTATTTTTGTTGTTCATCTCCAAAGATAAAGTCAATGTGAGGAACTTCAATGGACATATCTTCATGTGAAACCATTGAAATAATTGATTTCTTTTCCGATGATCCAATTAGCTTTCTAAAAGTGGCACTACGATCAAATCCATCGGATGTTCATTTTCCTTACTAGCAATATCCAGATCTTCAATGTTTGCCTCTGAATCCTTTAATAGTTGCACCTTTTGATCACCACTATACACAGAATGAAATTCGGGGCCCCCTTGTCTTCTACTTCTGAAGTCATCTATTTTGGGAATGCTACAAGATGTTTCTTCTGACTTTGTCATGATGTCTTCCATTATTTGACCCTGCTTCTCAATATTAGCGACCGCTGTTTCTTCTTTTTGCTCATTATTTGGTTCTTCAATTGAAGGAGATGATATAGCTTAAGATGCTATTGTCGGCTGTAATGGAACAAGTGTAACCCATTTTCCTTTCCACCCAAAAAAAAATACGTTCATCTGCTTGTCATTACACACCTTCCATTCAAGAAGCCATGGTCGTCCCAAAAGACTGTAAGTGATATCCAAAGGGATGACATCGCACCAAATTTTATCCTCATAACCACCGTCTAGAAATATACCAAACATCTGTGAATCACAAGGATGACAGAGAACCATTAGACCATGTCACTTTATAAGGCTTCCGGAGCTTCTGGGTAGGCCAATGAAGTTTGTTAAAAACTTCTCGCGCAACAAAATTTATTTCGCTGCCATTGTTAATAAGCAAATTAGCTAACCTGTATTTGCACTTTACTCGCGTCCAAAATAAAATAGTCTGTTGCATTCTTATTTGGAAATCTGGGGCCTCATAGTATTGTGTGCATCGCTCACAATTCAAGAGGGATAATCATGCTAACTTTCTCAGATCCAACAAGGATTTGTGATGTGAATGAGGTCTGTATTCTCATCATCAATAAACACTTTCTATAGCACATGATGACCTTGTGGTTGAAGGGCGCTTCAGGGGTGTATTGTAAGGCTAAATCTTCAGGTCCAGTTCCTGTGGCATCTATCAGATCTGCTCAACAACCTTGGAATTTTGTTTCATTGTCTAATCAGGCATTTTCTTTCACGTTCACCTTGCCACTCCCACATGTCAATTTGGGAGATGATTTGGTCAGATGAAGTAGGGCTTCAAAATAATCTCCAGCAGTTGGGGAATATGAATAAAAATGTATCTTTCTTTATTTCTCTTCTAAGTAGTCATTTGAAGCAATGTAGCATTTTATCAGTATTCCAGTCAGGATCTTGTTTTATCGAAAAGGCCCATGTATATAAAGACAATCACAAAGGGCCGCCTTGACTTTTTTATTACTAAAATCGCTCTCGCCTCGGTGAAAAGACAGAAAAGGTAACCCTTGCGTGAGTCCCCCCTTAGTTAAAAATGTTAGATTTTTCATTATAATATTGCCCCCATAGCATCAACGCTAATTAACACGTTGGTTAGTTAAAGATTTTTACCTTCTCTTTGCTTCTCTGATTACATGTTCTCCAAAATGATAATGAAGCCTATCTCTTAAGAAAAGAAATAGTGGCACCCACTCATCGATGTGAAAAGATAGGAGAGCTCACACAATGACGGCAAACAATGCTGGGCTGACCCACCACATTGAAGCCTGCCTACTGATTAAGACAATATCCAGTTTACCCATTGAGGAGAAATCAAGGAGTGCCCATCTCTTGATGGAAAACAACGGTGCTTTCACCCAGAGATAGAAAACATGTGGGACCCATCCATCAAGGAAAACAATAGTGGAGCAGACCTAGTCATCGACACGGTACCACTTCAACCCATCTTCAAATCTTGCATTTGTAACAGACAAACAACCCCAACTGATTAAGACAATATACAATCTACCCATTGATGAGGAATCAAGTAATGCCCGTCTCCTGATGGAAAACAATGGTGCAGTCACCCAGAAATAGAAAACATGTGGGGCTCATCCATCAAGGAAAACAATAGTGGAGCAGAACCTATCCATTGACAAGGTACAATTTCAACCCACCTTCTAATCTTCCATTTGTAACAGACAAACAACCCCAACTTTAGTCGCACATCCCAAAATAGTAATTGTGGTTGGTTTGGATAGCATGCTATCCAAGCCTACCCATGTATGAAACCCAGTCATTTTTCAGCACCAAAGCCCACCTACAAAACCCTAGAACCATTTTTAATGAAGCAAACCACCAATAAAA
The DNA here is from genome assembly GCA_003546025.1 of Camphora micrantha. Lineage (NCBI taxonomy): Eukaryota > Viridiplantae > Streptophyta > Magnoliopsida > Laurales > Lauraceae > Camphora > Camphora micrantha. The sequence continues at coordinate 12,413,993 of QPKB01000011.1, read as the reverse complement.
CCTCTCACACCGAGCTCAAACTCCGTTGCTACTAGAACATAAACATCCATAACCCATTAAAAAACCCTTCTTCTTGCAAGAGCAATCTAACCACAATCAGGAAAGGACAAGGTGGACAGCAGTTCACTCCTCGAAGCTTCAAGAGCAAACGGATAATGGAAGGTCGGGCTTCTGTAACAGAAAAATGAAAATAGTGAAATGGGTCAAGTGGTCCTTGTAACCTAACAGCATCTTAGTCCTTTGGTTCTTAATGGAATTTTCACCTTAGGAGATAAACGGACACCTGTTAGTTGACTATCAGTCAAGGGATATTTTAAAAATAAAAGGAAATCAGTTTTTTTTTTTTTTTTTTTTATGTTCTTCTGAGATTGAAGATAAATATGTGAACCTTCTTGAAAGAACCTCTTCTATTTAAAAAAAAAGTGTTACAAAGACTAACAGCAACACTTGCAATTTTTTTTCCCATAAAAAATTAATAAATTGTTATTTATATTCCTCAACCAATACAGAGAGTATTGGCTCATGATAGATCGAAATGAAGAAAATAGAATTCATGTAGCCGACCCCAACATAGTTGGGACAAACCAATATAGAGAGTATCATGAAAGACCACGGAAGCCTTATAGGTTATCTACAAAAGGTCAAAAGAGCAGCAATCTCTAGCTCTCAAGAATAGTCATACATAGGAAAACAACTCATACCTAAGTGCTGATGAAGCTTTGGATCAAGAACCTGAGTAACAGATGCTAAAGTACTAAGTTGACTCTCTACTCCAACAGAGCTCTCTGTGCATCTGAAATTTCCTCGCTTTAAATTTTCAAATAACAATACATAGCATAAGAAACTTGAAATTAAGGGGGAAAATGTCCAGAAGCTACTGAGTTATAAAAAAATATGCATTTATATCAAAATAATAACTGTAAGATGGAAACTTGATTAGTTGATTATGAGGCACAGTACTAGCTGCTATGGAATGAGAATGAATGTCTATGGAAAGTTATCATCTACACATAAAATTACAATGGTAAAATAAAATAATAAACAGTTACTTTTCTACTCTCAAAGTTGGTGCATAAATGTCCATCACTTCCAGCTTGCTCAACATTCAATAACCCAAAACTTCTAGCTTTTCAAGAACCCCAAGTAAATAAAACCGCTGATATAAGATTAGTCGTCACCTTTTTCCTAATGACAGTCAACTTCTCTGGGTATCTCGTCAATTCATGAAATACTGGATTCTCTACATGTATAGAAACTCGATTATTACCATGAGATTTCCAGGGAATAATCGGGAATAATTAGTAATTGCTGAAAAATGGTACAAGAGGGGGGGTTTTGTAATTTAATAGAAATATCCAGCATTATAAATAAGAATTTACTGCTGGTCATTCAACCCTAATTAGACTTCCAGCAGTTTTACTTTGCTCCCTCCAATTCTTCTCTTTTTGTTCTTATTACTTATAAGACCCTATCTTCCCTTCTTTCTGTTTCTTCTTCTTCAACTTTCTTAATTTAATTCAATTCCAACTGGGTAACCAGATCTGAAGTAGATTGATCGAGGAAGTTTTTAAGATTATTTGGTTTCTCTAAAAGTTAGGTGCTGATGACAGCACCCTAGTATAGTACAAAGGACTGTGCATGCTGTTTGGTCTGGTTCAGGTATGTGAGGCATCCGAGCAAAGTAACAAAGAAATGTATACACTGTTTTGTTGATGGTTTACATATGGAGCTTTTTGAAGGAGAAAAATGTGAGTATGTAGAGCTTATTGAAGTTGATTGCATGTTTGAAGTAGAATTATGGTGAAATCAGCCTATTTGTGATTGGTGAATATATATAAATATATATTCACACTATTTAATTGTTCTCTGGTGATAGATGAGTATTCATTCATTAGCAGCCATGGATTTGAACTGGAAGTACATGTATTTGAACTACTAAGTAGTGCCAATCCGCAACAAGACACTGTGTGCTTAAGTGATGCAGTACAAGCCCATAACTCATGTGTGGGACCCAATAAAGTTTAGGGATTTTCCTACTTGATTTGTCATTATTTTATTCTTTTTTATTAATGAGTTGTGATTAGGATAGTTTCGAATTTGCATATGTTTCCGAGTCCGATTAGGTGACTAAGCCGCCTAAAGTTTTCTTTCCTTATTTATATGGTGTAATATCCTGAGTTACCTGGGCCTAGGATTAGTCTGGCCCAGGTAGTACCTTAGTTGTTTCCTTATTATTGGAATTAGAAGTATTACTTATTATGGAATTGGAAAGTGTCTCACATTTTTGGGACTGGAGTTGTATAACAACTCTACCAGAGGAAATAAGAGAATGATTAGAATTAGGAAGTTTATACACCCCATCCTTATATATACATAAGCAAACCAACGACCACTATTATGGTGTTTTATTTTGGAGAAATTCTAAGAGAGACTGTGGGCTGCAATTTAGGAGAAAGAGAGGAAAGCTGACAAATGTCCTATTCGCGTCCACATATTGTAAAGGCGACGATCATTTATCAAAGGTGAGTGGATCTTCCTAATTAACTAGTTGATCTATCAAGATGATTGATATTTGTGATGTGATTTGGATATTCTGTATTGAAAAGATCTGCTGAAATCATATGAAGATCTGTTGGATCATATGTATTGTATATTTTGTATTGTAAGAACTGTTAAATATCATGTTAAGAGGAAAGGGGATGTTGCTAATAGGTTTGGATGCAGAAATATGAAAGAGATTTAAAAATCTGACGGAGAAACAGAAGCCTGACGGGGTGTTAGAAAATGGAAGTTGAGCTTGTGGGACACCAAGGCCCACCAGATAGTACATCTGGTCCATGGATCCTGAAGGGGGCCCTTGGGCGACTAGGGCAATACTATATTCATGTGGATTGGGCCCTGTTTGGACCACCATCCGTTTAATCTTGTTAATGCAGGCGTGAAATTGAAGAAAACAGGGTTGTGGGTCGACATCTGCACTGGGACCCACTACATGATCTGATCAATGATCAAGACCCCACATCCTGTAATGGACCCTTGGTCGACCCTAGAAGACCTGGACCCATGTGAAGTGGGCCCTATTTGGGCCCCCATCTATTTGATTGTTTGCAACAGCGACGTTATATTGTTAACTGTGGGGCCCAGTATTGATGTCTGATGGTGAATCCAATCCATTAAGAGTAAAGCCTATCCCTGGGCGACCCTAGAGAGTAGACCTGATCATGATTTAGACCAGTGGGACCCACTGTATCTTAGGCCAAGATGATTTCAGTCGTGAACTACTTCCTGTGCTAATTTCTGAATATTTAGATGTGGCTGGATGAAATTTGTAATTGGGGTTTGGCCTAGACTTGGTAGATAATTATCATGTAATTCTTCCATCCAAATTAATTAAGTTTTTATGTAGTTATAATAAATTGTATGAACTGTTTTGGAAGATTGGCATGATCCTGTCACTTTGAGTAATATTCTGTAAAGGTGGACGACTTCTTTACCATTCAATAACAATTATGATTTGGAGTGGGGCATCAGTTAGTGAAGTGTATAAGGGTTGGATCCATACTACTGATTATGTAAGATATTAATGATAATGAATTCTGGATTATGAGATATTGTGCACTGTGTCCCAGACTTGGGATGTTGGACTTAGTGTCAGGGCCGTTATAGTGGCTGGTCCTTAGTGGAAATGAGTGGCAATTATGATGGCTGGTCCTTAGTAGACGCAAGTGGCCATTATGACGGCTGGTCCTTAGTGGACATGTCTGATGAGACAGGGTCATGATGACCGGTATACATGTATACGATGGGCCTTTGAGGCGTGGTAATGTGCATGGGCACGAATATGTATATGGATGTAGTTTTGATGGTATTTGTTATATTGATTCAAATATGTTGATCGTGTGATATTATGTTTTATTCTATTTGTGTAATTAGGAATATTCATTCACCAGTAATACTAATGTTGTGTTGCCCCCTTCAGGTAATCATATTGCGGGTGGGCCATAGCAGAATGACGATCAGCACGTAGATTTCGGCATGCGTGGCTGAAGGAGAGAACGAGAAAAAGCTTAAATAGATGATAGTCTTATTAGTCCTTGTTAGGAGAAGACACTTAATGATTATTTAATCACATTATTGATTTGAGACAAAACATAACAAGTTTGATTACTTAGAGATTATTGATAATTATGATTGGAAATATATTTTGAACTAAATGCCTGATTCCTTGTGAAAATTATTTTATGTATACATAGTAAACATTATTAAATAATCACGATCCGGATATCCGACAGGGCCCTGGAATTTGGGTCGTGACATATGGCATTTTAGAGAGAAGAATTCAAAGAGTTTAAGAATAATAGAATTTTGTGGGTTTTATCCCTTTGAGGTGAGTCCTTGTGTGTGAAAATCTCTGCAGAGACCATTATCATGTTTTGGAACTTTTCCACGTAAGCCCTAACCCTAGAGCATGCATCACCAAGCGTTAGTCAGTGTAGTATCCTGGACCCTTTTAAGGACCCTAAATGTTTTCGGCTAATTTAATTATAAAATTTCAGATCATATTTCTGAAATTTAATTATTTGGCATTAGTTAGTGGGCCCTAGGCATATTCGATATCAGTTAGGTAGTATGAATTGGACCCATTGGTCCCAAGTATTATGTTTCATCATAAAAATTGTGGGATCCCTTGAGTAGTCATATTTTTCCCACTTAAAGTGTATGGCAAAACCCAAGTCCCAATAGAATTTGTGCATGAATCCCGAGAGGAATTCTCTCATGTGCACAAACCCTAGAAGGACTCCACCTCTTGGTCAACCCTTTTATATACATGTTCCTTCCGCTAATTTGCTCTTTATCCCTTTCTTTCCTGCCACACTTGAGAGAGAAACCCTAAGTTGAGATTTTTCTTGGAATCTCGAAGAGGACAAGGAATTTTGTGAAAGAGAAGAAGACAACCAGCAGCGGAGCAATTAGCAGATGATCCATTCTCGTCCATACATTGATCGCACGACGATAAGCTAGGAGAGTGGATTTTCTAGTTTGGTTATATGAACATTGATCTCTACTAGATTGAGAGAATTAGGAACCCTAAAGCGAAGAGATTTGTATATTGTTTCTTTCATTGATGATTTCAACTGATACATGGGTTTTATCTTATGAAGTCTCAAGAAGAAGTTGCCAGGAACATAATTTGAACAAAACTTGATGCAAAAGTATTGATCTTGTGATCTAATAATAGGGTTGAATATTTGTCTCAAAAGTTTCAATTGCATTTAGCTGAACAAGGGATTGAATCTAGAACATCATGTGCTAACACCCTTGAAGAAAACTGGAGTAGCCAAAAGGAAAAGCAGGCATCTTGTTGAGTTCCTTGAGCTCTCTTGTTTGGAATGAATGTTCCAAATTCTCATTAATCAAGCAGAGTATTGAAAGTTGCATTTCTCATAAACCAGAGAACTCCTACTTAACTGTAGTCCTAATTAGTCCAGTGGTTCCTGTTCCACACAAGGTATTTGGAAGTGTTTGTTTTGCTCATGTTCCAAAACACCAACGGGACAAATTGGTACCACAGTTACAAATGTTACATGCCTGGACAACGTAAAAGTTTATCGCCATGGATGTGTTATTTTTTGGGAAAGTTCCAGTTTATTCTTCTCAAGCAAAGGAGATTGGCAGTGTACCTAGTTAAGAGGGAGTCTTTTGGTGCAATTGGTTCCACCATCACATACCCACTCATGTCTCAGCTGATGATCATGGATAAAAGACTCCAGAAAAGGCTGAAAAAAAGCAAAGCCTATTCACGTATATTCTCAAAGGAAAGAAAAGGGGAGACCATTGTCTGGCTCAGATCCATCATCAGCTAATGCTCTTAATTTTGGGACATCTTCAATTAACCTAGTTGATTCTACAGTTGTTGATTCAGACCTTGATCTCCCCATTACATTGCGGAAGGGAAACTCAGTCAAGTGTCGAGATATCTCATTCAAAACTTTTTTCATACTATTCACTATCACCTACATAAAAAACCCATGTCCCAATTGTCTTCAGAATGCATATCATTAGTTTTTCTGATGCTTTATCTCATGCCAAGTGGAAAGCGGATATGGTTGATGAGATGGAAGCACTTGGGAAAAAATGGAACATAATTTACCTGCTGGTAAGAGAACTCCCCAGTACAAATGGGCTTTAATTTTTACTCTCAAAGTATAAACCAAACAGGTCAATTCAAAGGTATAAGGCTAGCGTAGTGGTAAAAAGGTTTTACACAAGCATATGGAATTGACCATCTCGAAAGTTTTTCTCCTACGGAAAAACTGAGTTTCACTAGAATTATTTTATCAATGCAACTAATTTTTCATGGCATACGAATGCATTTCTTCATGGTGATTTACTGGAGGAAGCATATATGAAACCTCCACTGGGTTTCATTCCACGAGGACGAGAATGAATAATGTCTAGACTAAGAAACACAATGTAAGAGTAAATGTACTGCTTCAATTACTGTAAAGGAATTTTAAATATTAAAAAGAAAATAAAAAAGCAATATCACAGTTGGGGTAGATAAATGAAATGCAAAAGGCAAATATCTTTAATTTTTGTTTTGCAAAATATTTTAGCGCAACTAAAGAAATATGTCTAGGAAAAAAATCATTATAACAAGAAAATATGTACCAGTTTGCGCATCAGACGCTCAAAGCACCAAAATGCATCCGCTTCATCATCAAGAAGCATTATCATTGGGGAGCAAAGATCACTCATTCCTGATTTTCAGTTCATAAACTACATATATTAGAACTAATACCAATATATTAGTATAAACAGTACAACAAAATTAGCATAGTAAATAGGTCCTTTAGGGTTTAGAAATACACCCCAACAAAAATCTTGAAATGAGTAATATGATCTGAGTGCTTGATTGAAAAGCTACCGAGGGTAGAGTGAGGAAAAAATTTCTAATCAGCCAATCAATGGACATATGAAACAACTGATTAAAAAAAATGGACAGCTAGAGCCAAAAAATAAAAATAAAAAAATTGTGGCTTTATATATGTCCCTCTCTTGATGAGAACTGTTTGTAGGAAGAAAAAGTATTTACCAAAGGATAGACAACTCAAGCAGCACTAGGGCTATCAAAGGACTGGGCGAGCCAAAGCCCTCAGAGGGCCTGCACTGCCTAGGTCCTTACCCTACCCTCTAGGTCAGGGCTGGGCCAGGGCAAGGCTCGGGGCCTAAAAACAATAAAACTATTTTTTTTTTCTATCATTTGTGAAAGGACCACTAAGAAAACATTTGGAAAATAGAGGTTGTCTCAAAAAAAAAAAAAAAAAATTTCTCATGCGACAGTCATACACACTTGGTGACCTCGGTCCTAGATGGACGGTTTTATTTCTTTTGAAAGGAGGAAAAGGGTTGAAGAGTCTGTTTTATCTTACGCCTTTCACGGGAATTTTCTCACACCATATCATTCCAATTTAGGAATTTTCTTTTGACTTCTTTAAAGGTATTAACCCAAAATATAACTTAATTAAATCATCATACACCATTGGATTGATCAATAAGAAAGAATGTACTTAAAACATACCTAAAATCAATGGTTAGGACCATCACATAATGATATTTTTAGGTCACCCTCATAAACATAGAGCCTTATCTATCTTCCCTATATCCAATAATTGGAATGCAGCAAGGTGGGGTAAATGCAGGCACACTTCGGCATACAAGAATAGCCCTCAACACACGGAGTCACACATGTAGATATGCCATGGCCAAATAAGGACCATTCACATATAAGTTATCTCAGCAACTCCCAACTATGGCCAACTTATGATCAATCAAATCCACTCATATACTAACAGGAAACTCATGGGACCTATATACGGCATCGGACTAAATTTTAAGGGAAAAAAAGGAACTAAAAACACTTTAAAGTGAGCCCTTAAATCAAGGGTTTGGATCACTTGATAGGCTTGACTATTTATCAAACCTAGGCACATTAAGGCCTTTTCCTTCCTCCTGCCCTTAAGGAAACCCATGCATCTAGGTGGGCCAAACAAAGCGATGCATGTATAATTTATGTGTGAAAGTTGAAAACTTCAGAAACTTTTTGTGTCAATTAAGCGTACATACAAAATCAACATGTTGTAATCACTAATCAGACTAAACATCTAAGAGGCCCAACAGATTCTGTAAGTGCATACAAAGCTATACATTAAGTACTTAGTGGCTCTTAGGGTTTCTACTCTTCCTATCTTCAAAGGGATCTCGATGAATTCCATTATTCATAATGGGAATAATGGGAAGGAAGTAGCTTTCTCTAATCCTCACCATATGCGGGTCTCACCTAGATGGTGCTCTCCCCCTCCAGGCGCCCTCAAGCTTAATTTTGATGGTAGTGCTTTGGGTAATCCTGGTCTAGCGGGTGTGGGGGGTGTTATTCATAATGTGGAAGGTAATACCATACTTTCTAACTCGGGCCCAGCCGGAATTTGTTCCATCAACAAAGCTGAATTGTTGGCTCTCAAAATTGGCCTACGAGAAGCAGTTAATCTCCATCCTCATCGATTACTTGTTGAAGGAGATTCTTTTTGCACAATTCAATGGGTGTCCCAATCTTCAAACCCTCCTTGGTACCTGGCGGATATCATTGAGGAGGTTACACAGCTTTCGAGTGGTTTCAATATTTCCTTCCACCATATCAAGTACTCGGCCAATGACGAAACAGAGAGTTGCATATTTCTATTTAGCTTATTTTCTGGGGTTTGTTGCCCACCTTTCTGAGGCTTAGCTCCCTCCTTTTTGGTTTTGGTTGTTCTCCCCAAGTTTGTTTGGGGCTTTTGAGTTCAGTATATACCTCCTATACTGTAAAGTTTTTTTGAGCGATGAATTCAGTCACCATTTTCAAAAAAAAAAAAAAAAAGCTATACATTAAGTGCGTGTTTGTTTGCCATGGAATAAAATAGAATAGAGAAAGGGCGTCAAACGGCTATATATTTAACCTCTCAACGTGTTTGGGGTCACTTCTAGAGACAGGTAAAGTAAAGCAGTCAGCTGAGATGGCAGTCACTTTCAACTTACTCTACCACTCATTTGTTACTCTCCAAAACCCAGATAAGCCCAACTTACCCTACCCCATTTTAATCTACGACTTCATCCTACTGGAACAGACGAATCACACCCCACTGCCCGCTTGCCTCACTGCCAGAAACCACCAGGCCCTCTGCGACCTCCACTACCATTGTAGGTCAACAACAGGTGGGATGTGCTGGTGGGATGAGATGAAGAAAAGGGAGAAGAGGATGAAGGGGAGGAAGAAAAAGAAGGAAGAAGAAAAAAACAGAAAAAGAGATGAAGAAAGGAGGAGAATATGGAGAAGAAAAGGAAGGGAGGAGAGATTAACCGGGTTGCTGAGTGATGGATCTGGGATTGAGAGAAGAGACTCGAGAGAAAAGGAAAAGAAAAGGGAAAGAGAGAAGAAAATGAAAACAGAGGAGGGTCGTGAGAGCTTGTTTGGTTGGGGGAATAAGAAAGAAAACATGTGCGGAGATCAGGGCAGAGAGAGAGAGAGGGGAAGAAACATAGAGAAGAGAGGGAGAGAACCGAGGATGGCTGTTCGGCTGGGAGAAGAAGAAAAGAATACAAAACAAACGAAAATAAAAACAGAAAAAGAGATGAGAAATAAAAAGATAGAGATGGAAACGACAGAGAGGCGTGTTTGGCTGAGAGAACAAGAATAAGACAGGGAAGGAAAAAATAGATAGAGTGGGAGCAAGTGAGAAGAAAAGGAGAAAAAAGAAGAGAGAAGAAAGATAAGCCCTGGAATAGCCTGGGTCGTGCAAGTGCGTGCAGGGCTGCTGGATGAGCTGCAAGTAGCAATGGGTGCACAGGTGGTGGAGATGAAGGATGGAAGGGTTGAAGTTTGGCACCCATTTGGGAAAATTTTATAAGTTTAGATGATGAATTTACAAATTTGAGTCAGGTCCACAGATATTGATCAGGGCCATTCATCTTGTGGTTCACAACCTGTTAAAGTTGTCCCACAAAGGCCTGATTAATTTGGCGTGTCAGTGGGTCCAGTGGATAACAATTTCCATCATCATGGATGGAGGTAGCACTTGTGGGAATTGTAAAGCAATTTTATTTGAAAGTGGATGGTTCACAAAACTCAAGAATGGCATTTTTTTACTCTATTCTGTGTTATCCAAACATATGAAGGATAAAATCATTTTATTTTATCCCAACCATTCAAACACATGCAGAATAACCCACTACTGGTTTTATTTCAATCCACTCCTATTTAAGTTTATGCATAATGTGCCACTTACTCCATTCTTACTCTATCCCTCTTGCAAACAAAAAGGCCCTAAGGATGCCTAAACAGGTAGTGCAGATCATCAGATCATGCTTATTTTCAACCCATCCACAATCCACTCCAAAACCTTCCCATCCCACAACTATCCACATTTTGGTGTAAGTACAGGTGGACCCTACAAAAAAATTCTCAATTTTGATTTCAAGTGAGCTATCATTTCTAAATTATGGCACACATGTGTGAGGATATCTGTTTGCGATATGCATGCGCATGCGTATAACTGGAGATATAACACATATGCACAGACATGAAATTTATGTATCGAATAGTGTTTGATCCGCATATATTATGAACAAAAATTGGAAGGTATTTTCTTGTCTTCCTATACAGGTGTAATGGAAAATGTGGGTTTTCCATGATCATCTGATAACTGCTGATTTCTAATCTTTACTGGTGTTCCTCATTCGCAACTGAGTTCTGTCATCTTGTACTTCTTGTCTTTCTTAATTGTCTAATAAAAACTTAGTTTTCCTACTTAACATAGAGGATGATTGCATTGTCTCAGTCTGTATATCCTGCCTGCACTTTGGACACAGATGGCATTACTCTGCTGCACAAACAAGTCTTCAATAGAGCCAACCGATATATGAGGCCAATACAAAGTGGGAAAAGTTTATTCATGGTACTTTATGATCCTAACACCAGTAAATGAGGCCCAACTATGGGATCATGAATTCAATTGGTGTGTGCACCACTCTTTTTCAATGATTAAAATAAAAAGTATGACACTTCAAAAATGATTCTTCAAAGATGAAATCCTAGAGATATCAAGCCCACTTCTACATCTATTATAATGAGATATAAGCAATACTTTCATTCATTTCCTAAAAAGTAACATGAGGATATTCACCATTGACCCACCTTGACAGTAACCGACATCTTTATCAACCCAGGCATAAACTGCAAGGATATCCCAAAGCTTCGACAAGTTTTCTTGCTTTTCATAGAACACTAATGTCCTGTCAGTGCGAAGCACATCGAGACCTAGCATGAATATCAATTCATTAATAAAAGGTAAAAACCATTCCAGTGTCCAACTTATTGCTAGTTTCATAAATGCATGATGGATACAAGGCATGCAATATGAAATAAGAATATAAGTCAGTCCAGATTTAACAGAATTGTTCAGAACCAGCTGAAAGGTTAACTAGACTAGATTGATCCCTTCTACTAGGTAGGCAATCTGGTAAAGATAACCCCTCTGACAAGGAAGTCAGATTTCAAGTTCCACTACATCCAATCAACACTGTCAAGTCCTCCCAGTGCCAGTCACTGGGCCACCCACTTATCAGATTGGGACTTGAAAGAATCCAACCTGTTTTGGTAGAAGATTTCTCCTTTCTCCAATTCTCATCTTTGGTGGAACTTATAGAGGTCCACTCAGCATGGAGGGGTGTAGATCATTACTCCATCCAGGTTTTCTTACAGCAGAAGTCCAGTTTTAACAGGGCATCTCCAGGAGTGATAATGATGACAAATAATTGTTTAGCTCTCATGGAATCTAGATTTGTATAACTCCAAAATTGGATAACTAAGCCAGCCACCATCATCAACGAAACCCTCTACAAAGACAAGTGTGAAAAATGGCTCCGTTAATAGACTCCTAATTTCAAGTTGACTCAAGCTTTTACAAAAGCACCTCATTTAGTCCATAATTTTCAATTGCACATAATGTTCTCATTTAATTCATTAATAATCTTTTGTTCTTAAGAAATACAATTTTCTTTTATCATGGGTTGCATTCGAGTTTTAGTCATGTCTACTTGCCTCATTAAACTTTGAGGTACAGTTCAGGAAATGTGATTCAAAAGGACCATTAATAATGCAACCATGTAGTATCTGTAGATATGCCTCTCGACAGAATTGAGCATCCATGATGAAAATTTATATTCGCTTCATCCTCAGTAACTGGAATGCACTGGTCTTTCAGTAAGAAATTTAAATCAATGAAACCACCATATCCATTTCCAACAAGCCATATGCAGCATCCTTATGTGCTCCATAATCTATATAGTGGGGCCCATGGTTCAGTGATGCAGAGTTTATCTAATAGGGTCACATCACAGGTGAGCGGAATGGATATCTTTTACTAGAAGGACCAACAAACCAATCAATATACTAGATATAGATAGTATAAAAGAAGATACAAAGAAACGTCAGGGAGGAAGGACAAAAAATGGATGTTTTAATTTTCAAACTTTGGAAAAATTTAGGAATTTTCCATCCACATGGTTACCAATCAGATTAAGGATCTAAAATATTGAACCATGGACTCCACTAGTAGAAAGGAGATGTGGGTTGGATGTATCCTGATGCCCTAGAATCTAATATTTCCTCTTGAAATAAACACCATATTCTGAATGAACACTTCTTTTATTTATTCAGTAATGAAAGGGTACCTATTTGGTGTAGGGTGAGTTTCCATTGGATTACTTTCTTGTCCAAACGAATATGATTTCCAGGGTCCTTCACCTTTTCCGCACCACTAGAAGTACTTAAGCTCAACCCATCTGAGGCATTCTCTCCAGATGAATTTCTACTAGAGAGATCAGAGTTTACAGCATTGCTATCGCCGTGCATTGTTGACGGCAGTGCATTGTCTGGGTTTGCTTCAAGAAGTACCAAAGGATCATAGATAGGGTCACCATCCTCGGTTATTGTGGGTGCTGTGATAAGCCTGCCACTGCCAACTACATGATCCATCTCCTTACAGTCTTCTTTCCACTTAGCATATTGCTCCCTAATATTCATAATGAAGAAGAACAAATTATCATGATCTATCTCGGGATATCTGCATTCGAGTCTTAAGGAAACTTTGCAAAAATGAACACATGGTATTAATAGCTTGAACAAGAAAATTTGATTATAAATAAATGAGTAATTGTCATGGTAGTTTAGAGGATGAAGCCTTTGTGGCTCAACTAGTTAAAGATGGAACCGGTAATTCAAGTTTCTCCATCCATAGAGATAGGTTATGACCACTATCAAAAATTTTGTTCTCAGGAATTAATTGTCAAGAGTATCAGGATATTTAAAGAATTTTGGATTTTCTCTGGATATTATCCAGAAAGTATCACAGAAAAAATAAAATTATTTATAAGAAGCAAAAATAGAGAATATAGAATATAACATATAAATAACTAGTGAACCTTAAGTTGTTTAAGTATTTTACAGTTAGACATATAGTAAATCATGATTAGCAACTTTAAGTAGACATTTTTTTTTATAACTTAAGTCAATAATTTTTAATCTTAATATTTAGTACTTTTTTTATAAAATAACAAATAACTTTTTTTGAAAGATAATAACAAATAATTTATAGATAGCGAAATCCATCTTAATTAGGATAATGATTTTGATTGGTTTGTTTAAATCATAATTAACAACTTATCACCTTAAACTAATGATTTTTATTACTATTTTATATGCTACTTTATGTCTCTCTAATAAAGAAGGAAGGGAAAGTATTTAATTTCGTATTAACTAATTAGTGTTAAACAAGCCCAAGGCCCGTCTATGGGCCCATATATCTCACGTGGATTTACATTGGGTCAATATTAGACAGTTGTACATATTTCTTTCTTTCTTTCTTTCTTTTTTTTTTTTATTTATTTATTTATTTATTTATTTTTTGACAAGAAGTTTCAGAATTGTATTCTATTATTGTGTATCTCTCCTTTGGAGATCAACCCTCAATTTATAGGTATATACATGCCTTTAATCAAGGTCCTAAGATAGGAAAGCAACTCATTACATCAATTAGGGTTCTAAGTTAGGAAGGAAACTAATTATATCAATTAGTATATCGAAGTTAGGAAAGCAACTAAAGAAAGAAATATGTACAACTGTCTAATATTGACACAATGTAAATCCACGTGAGATATATGGACCCATAGATGGGCCTTGGGCCTGTTTAACAATTAGACTAGTGAATATCATTACCATTGCCAGTCCTTATTTACCTCCTCTGATAGGCCAAATCCATAAAAGAATAGGATGTTGTGGCTGATTTTCCTTTCACAATATTTCGCAATATTTAGCAATATCTCACGATATCAATGTGAAAACAACATTAGCAATATCTCACGGTTTGTTAAAAAATCTCTTTTAGTTGGAAGAAAAAAAAAGGAAGATAAGGGAGAGGCTAGGGCTTTAAATTAGAAAAAGAAAAAAGGAAAGGGCCTAAATGCAATTTTGTTAACTTAAATAAAAGATAAAAGTTAAAATGATAGTATCTTTTAGTATATGATTAGATATATTATTATTATTATTAAATATTAACGTGTCCCCGACGTGTCCATGTCCTACTTTTTTGAGAAACGTCGTGTCGGCGTGTCCGTGTCATGTCCGTGTCCCGTGTCCATGCTTCTTTGGTGAGAACTATTGGTGGGGCCCACCTAGCAACCTATCCAAACCATGCACAAAATAAGGACTGGCACACATCCAAATGGACTGAACCGTTGGATCTAGGTTTGAATCTATTTTTTTAATATGAAGCCATTAAACTTGTGGGCCACGAATGACGGGGTTGGGGGTATGGGGTCGGGGTCAAACTTGATACTTGGGGTGGTCTCACATAGATGTTTCCATCCCCCTTAGTCCCATCCCCAAATTGGGCCAACGGTTGGCCCCACTAAAAGTTCTCATATAATAGTTCTCACCTGAATAAATCCGTTTTTAAAATATCGATAATATTTGTGACACTGGTTGTGACAATCAAGTAACTATTCTCATCTCACTAAATCTACATTTTATAAGCAGATCAAATATCGATGTTGTTATTTCAAATAGCAGAGAATCACTTCTTATGCTATTGCATAGCAAATGAATGTAAGATCTTGTTTCTTAATTATGCAATTAGTATTAATTAAATGTTCTTAATGGCATGCATTCGATGCTAATTAATTAGTTTTGAGGGTTAGAATAGTGTTTCATAAGTTTTAATAAGTTTTGAGAGCATTTCAACCAGTGTTACGAAATTCGGTTCGTTTCATCCGAAATTTACGAATAATTTTAGTTCGTTCGCTCTACCGAAACAAATACGATCCCTCTAGTTTTTTTTCTCACAATTCATTCCAATTCATCCAGTTCGGTCCGAATTTTATGATTTGGGCCAATTCGTCCAATTATTCGTCCCAGATGTAGGTTGCCTTTAAATTAGAAAAAATGAAAATAGAAGGGGCTAAACATTTTTTTTTTAACTTAAAAGTAAAAGTAGAAAAACCTTTTTGGCCGAGAAATTAGTTGACTCTACTATGGAGCTGGCCATCTATTAATATCTAAATAAATATATGGGCCCTATCGCCCTAATCAAATGTTATTCCAATAAACAACATTTTATTATATATAACTAAGCCAAGTTTCACTCTAATATAAAACAATGCGTCAAATATAAATTGACATATTGCATTGATTTAGCCAACCCCAACATAGTTGGGACAAGGCTTTAATGATGATGATGACGATGATTTCACCAAAATCTTCAAATCGGCCGAAACATTTCATTTAGAAGCCAAACCGAAACGGCATCCAAACCGAATTTCGTACCACTGGTTTGGACTCCAAACCGAATTTCGTACCACAGGTTTGGACTCGATTTAGTATCCCGGAGGGATTTTAGTTAGCAATCTGTGAAAAACTTAGGGGTATTTTGGAAAAAAGTCGTTTCAGGTCTAACGGTTAGATAAATTTATCCCGAACAACTTTCATGTTCAACCCGTAGTCATTCAATACCCCAAAACCCTTCACTTTGCAGTTTTATGCGTTAGTAGAGACATAGTCATCATTTTCGTAAAAGTTGAGTTTTATCTCCGGACCTAAGAATACATCATTCTTGGGCTCATTGGAAAGTAGATTTAATTTTGAAAAACTTCAGTTCCTGGACATGAAAGCAGATTTAAGTAGATTTAATTTTGACCAAAGTAACCTTAAGAAATTATGCACCTTTAATATTTTATTTAATTTTGAAAAACTTCCGTTCTTGGACAATCGCAATTCGAGGCCCAGAAAGCCTCCACTTTCACAAATTTCGATACCTTAAGTGGTGGGGCCCAATTCCACTGCCAATATAAGGCCGAGACCCCCATCTCCTTCATTCTTCTTCCTCTCTTGATTTCTCCAACTTAGGCCTACTACAGCAACTGCACTCAGTGGGTGGGCTTGCCTTCTTTCTCTCCCCCTCAATTCTCTACTAAATCGCATCAAATCACTTCCGATCTTCTCCATTCTCCTTCTTCTTCCTCCCTCGAGCACTCACATGCATCCTAGCCCCTTCAATAGCTGATTCCAACTCGTGGAAGCTTGTGGGTTTTCTTGGTTCAAGACTTAGAGGTAACAACTCTCCATCTTCTAGATTCTCGAATTAGGCCCATGCTGGCCACAAATCTGGACATGAAAGTTCTATCTCCTTGTATTTCTTAGATTTTTTATTTTCATGGGTTTTGGTGCAAGGAAATTGGGGATTTTCATGGGAATTTATTTCAAAGGGTTTCGGAGCTTCTTAGAGTATCTAAGGAGCTTGGAGAATCAAGGCAGGTGCTCAATTTCAATGTTCTACCATGAATGCTTGAAATGGTGATGCGTTACTTAATTATTGTAATACCCCTGACCCCGATTTAGGGGCTAGAGTAATTTTGTACTCATGTATTTAATTTCCATGATTTTCTTGGATTCATGAGGGCATTATACTTGTCTTGGATATTATATATAAATATTCTATGTTGGTTGAAATATAAGAATATTATATGTGGATGATTAGCATTATTGTTATATTGTGGATGATTTTTTTTTACTAACAGTAATACATGTAATGAAGCAATAAAAGGTATTGATCCAAAAAATAGTCAGTTTCAGTTGAACAACAAGAATTACCTTCGACTTTGTCGTATCTGATCTCGTTCTCCAAAGGTGCTTTTAGGATCAAAACAACCAAGAAGGAACTCCCAAACTTCTCCTCTGATTGATGGATGAATACCCTAATTTCACAAAAATTTACAATGTTACAGGGACAAATCAGACTTTTATAAAGTAAAATTAGTGTAAACTGAAAGACCTGTTAATTCAGTTCAGCAATATGACGTCATGTTGAATCACTATCAATTGTATTGTTCACAAGTAAACCAGGAATCCAAGAACCAAATAACTGGATACTTGATTAAATGATGGCATTCGAGTGTTTGTAAACAAATTAAAGGATGCAGGTAATTTACTAGTACATACACCATGATGGATTCGGCTAAGAGTCTTTCCTATATCCAAGCAACCATCTGGAGCAAATGCAGCCCGCCATTTCCGCTCACTCAGTGTTTTACCAGCCTACAAAAACAGATTAGGACATGTAGCTGCTGGTGAATGTTCCATAAAACAGCAAATGTGTAGATACTATTATGGAAGAGAAGTCAAATAACAATAATGATTAGAATGTTTATGCAGAGTGTAGAGGCCCAAATAATTCTGCAAAGCGAGAACTCGATTACCGGTCTAAACTTCAAACTGAAAGATTTAAGAACTCCAGTCTAAATACAAAGAAACTCGAAGCAAATACAATAGTGTCATAAATCCAGTGTTTTAGCTCACAATTGACACATATTTAAGTTTTGAAAAAGGGTCTCAGTTATCAACTATGTTTCACTTTAGAAGTGCATGAGAATTGAAGAAAGAACTAAAGATTGGTATTTTTTATAATAGTATGTAAGAACAGGAACTAAGGAAACATAACAAGAAAGGAATCTGGTGATAAGTGCTTAATTGTTTGCAATCTAAGCCCTAATATTTGATTCATCTTGTGCTAGTTAGAGTTATTTTATTTGATTTTTACATAGTTTTTGTTAATTTTTATGCAAAGGTAAAAAGGAGCAAAAAGAAAAGAATTAATGAAGAGATGGGCGTGAATCATCAAGTAGGGTCATGGTGGGTCCCATCCAAGCTATTCCAGAATCTTTGGGAACTTACAATTCAAAGAAGAAAAGCAAAAGAAAGAAAGAAGAAAAACGAAGAAACCTAATCTAGGGTTACACGCCCAAAGGGAGGCCCACAACTATTACAAAGAGAAGAATTTCAGAATTTAGGAAGTCCTATTCAAGTTAAAAGAGGAGTTCAAGAATGGAGAAAAACAAGGAGAAAAAGAAGGAAAGTTAAAGCAAGTCTTATTCAAGTCAAGATAGAAGTCCTAAAAGAGGGGTCCCACATTCATGTTACACACACCAAATAGGGCCCACTTCTATGTCAAAAGTTCAGATTTAATTCCTTGCAATTAATCTCAAATTTGTGGGTCCATGTGAATAAGTTTCTAGAAGATACAAGTGGGACCAGATTTAGAAAGTCTTGCTTAAACAAAAAAGAGGACTCCTATTCTGTTTTAATTAGGAAGCTTACTTGTAAAGTAAGGTGGAGATCTAATCATATAAGGGAACTACTTGCCAAAAGAGGCTGTTGCAAAGTTTATAAAAGGCATAGAAGGGAGTAGAAGTGCAGAATATATACCAGCCACAACCTAACCACGTCCAACCATATAACCAGCCATAAAACATCACACAAACCATCCACAAATCAGCTACCATCATCCACAAACCCTAGCAGCCGTACAGCACTATTGGGAGCACCTTTGAAGCATCTGTTGGAGAGCTTTCAGAGCGAGGAAAGGGAGAAAAAGCTGCTGGCAGAATTCTTCTTCTTCTTCAATATTCAGAGTTCTTCTTATGACTCTATTTTCTATTTTGTTTTCAATTCTAAACATGAGTAGCTAAACTTTTTAGTGCTAGGGTGTAATTGAAACCCTAGCCTATGTAGTCTCTTTTGGCATCTTTTAATTCAGATTTCAGTTTTATTAGTTGAGATTCTAAACCATGTTTTTAATTGATGAGTTGTGTATATGTCATGCCAACCATGTGATGTTCAATTAATTTTAAGAGTAGCTAACTTAATTTTGATTGATCTTGATGATAAGCATCTAGGGTTTAGAACCATGAATAATCTAAGTATATGCCATGCTTAGACTCATGCATTTATCTTTCCCATTGTATTATGCATTATATTTGTTTTGACTAGGACATATGCCATTAGTTTTTGCATCATGATAAACAATTCATGTAGTATGTCACTCATGAATTAGGTTTAGGGGAATAATAATCTAGATACATATGTCATGGTCTAGGTTAATAGATGTCACTAATAAAATCTGATTTTTTTATTAAAAGATAATAAGGGACATGCATAGGATTGGTTAAGGGAGTAGATGAAACCCTAGTTCATTCATTATTATTGATTTTCAATTCTAATATTAGTTGTGTGTTTTAAATTAATTTCTATTTAGCTTTTGATAGTTTAATTTACTGTTTTTAATAGTTTAATTCAACCTTTCATCATTCAATTGTTTCTTTTAATATAGTGATTTTTAGTTGTTTTTTACATTTTTTTATCACAAGTCTTCGTAGGATCGACCTCGTACTTACAATTCACTACAATACATAGTGATCTTGTGCGCTTGCGAGTTTTAATTGTGTATACTAGTAGCTTATTTCCAGGTTAGTAGGCTGACATACCATCTGGTAGTGAACCAAGAAGATTGGCATAAGTTACTCATAATACAGATACTAACTAGGAGACCCCAAATTGCTACTCTGCAATTTTCTTTCACGTGTAATGTTATAATGACCACTAAAAGAACCATCCTCCATAACTTGGACACGGATACTTGGATCTGTGAGCATGAATTGAGGTTTTGGACACTCGGACCTTGGGAAACCGAACAGACTAAAGCTGCAAAAATATGTAAATTTCTGTCCATAAATGCATAAAATATAGGAGGGTCACCCAATAAAAAGTATTCAAATGATTTAAAAATTAATGATAGAAGTTACATTTTTGAAAGGGTGCTTGTGCAACGGAGAACACAAAAGGGAAGGAATATTTAGCATGGTTAAATGTTGTATCACATCGTAAAATTTATCTAATACATCAAGATAGCATCCATTAAGAGATTGTGATGGCCCAAATTATGGCATCCCCGAGGACGCATTTATTCTGGGCATCCCTAGAAATGGATTTATAGGACTATTTAAGAAATTTAGGGCAGGCCGACATGTTGAATAAATTCGCTTGGGAAGAATTGTTTGGCTATATATATGAAGTGCAATAAAAACCATCAACAATCGAATCCTAATACAAATCAAATATAACACCTACTCATCAACCTAATATAAACATTATTAACATAGAATCTTCTCTATTGGTTCCGAGCCCGCAGAAAAAACAAAAGAAACTATAGGGATTGATTCAACACAACATAATGAAATCGAATTGTAACAAAATGGTGCAAGTAGGGGAGGGATGGAAAGAAAAGTAAACCTTGATCCTGAAACGAGTGTTGGGAACGTTGCATTCCGGCCGCACCTCGTAGAAAGAATCCACCGGAGCTCCCGGATCCCTCCACATTTCTTCAAGAAGACGTCCGAATTAAAACCGTCGAGTGTCCAGATCAGAGGTAGATGGGAGTGTCGAAGGAGCGATCAGAACCGTTAAATCGAGAGCTGGATCCCCTGAAGCTGAGAGAAAAAACGAAGAAGAGATAGGGATCCAGATCGACAAGGAGATTTCGAGAAGAGATGGAGGGGAATGGATTTTATTTTTTTATTTTTTTGGGGGGTTTTCGTGGTTTGTTTGAAGGAGTGAGTATTGGTCAAATGCTTGAATTGAAATGGGAAATGTTGGGTTCGGTTTGGGAGTTGAATGTGGGGGGTTTGTTAGGGTCAACCTCTCCGACCCCGCGCTTTTCTTTCTCTCCCGCTCTTTCCTTCGTGGGTGGCGGGGAAAACACAAAGTGGGGACGGCTTGTATTATTGGAATCCGTGTTCGGATCCTCACTGGTTGGCCGTGGGCGGTGGGGGTGCATCCGTCCGTCAGCTTGAAACGAACATCCTCTTCTGCCTGGGATGTCTACAAGTTTTCATGGTCCCATTTAAGTTTATTTATGAGATTAATATGTGCATTATCAAAAATAAAATAGTCTTCAAATTACTTCAATTTAGTCTTCAAATTACATCCAAAAACGACCGAAGGATCCTCATAGAGACATCCATGGTTGTGGGCCCATCTGGGCACTCATTTGAATGGACCCTCAAAATTCCTACCCTCTATTTACATTCATTGGATTTGCACCTATTCAAATAGATTAGATCGTTGGAGAGAGGGGTTATAACTTTTTTAATATAAAGTTATTAATCGTGTGTGCCACAGATCAAGGGATTAAGACTATTTGATGGTATTACAATTTGCACATTGGTAGCTTACCAATTTTTCCACCCACCACATGATTGATGGGACCCTAAGAGGCCCCACGAGGCCGTTCGCATGGAGCTGCCCAGGAATGGCCGATAACAGAGCACGACACTTAAAACCACCCCCACCCCCCACCCCACCCCACCTATTTTGGGCAGTCGCTCCCTCTAATGAACCAATTGCATTTGAGAAATGGGTAATTCTATTTGCACCCACCCACTTTGCTGAGCTAACCCACATTTTAAACTTTTTTTTAATTCCAAGAATACCCATATGTGAATTTGCCTAATTACCATTGCCTTCATCTTCCTCTTCTCTTCAAGCCATCTGCTTCTTCTTGACTTATTTTTTCTTCTTCTTTACTACATCTTCCTTCTCTCTTCAGGATTTCATCTTCACTTCTACTGCACTTATTTCCCTTTAAGAGCATTATACTTCTTCTTCTCATCATCATAAAGGTCCCACTTTGGAAGAACTCATCTCCCAATCCATCTCTCCATTTCCTTATATAAGTTATCACATCTCCAATCCGAGGCACCACATTGTGTTTTAGAGAAGCTATCTATAATGTGGACAAGTAAATGACCATATATGAAGAGAAGGTATCGTTTTTTTGATACATGCTTTCATTTTTTCTTTCCATTCGCATCATGCACGGATTTGCAGAGCCGCGCATCACAGGTAATGATCGATAATATAAAGCCGTGCATAAGTGTATTGCACAGCTTCAGATTTCCGTGCATAAGTGTATTGCACGGCTTTGGATTTCCTTGCATGAGTGTATTACATGGCTCTGTATATTCCGTGCAATATATCATGGCTCATCTTATGTTGGCCAAACGTTGGGCGTTTCAGCAAGGCCATCCAGCACTGATTTTTTGTTTCCAGGATGTTGATTCTACAGGTGCCAGTGAGTGCTCATTGGATTTTACTAACGTCTTCACCACTGACACTATATTCAAAAGCCGAGATGCTATCCAATGGACACGAGATGTTGGAAAAAAACATGGCTTAGTAATTATAATCAAAATGTCAGATGTTGGTGTAAATGGTAGGAAATCGAGAATTGTATTTTCTTATGAGAGAAGCGGTACTTACAGGGGTTCTTCGAAGGTCTTTGAGAGGAAATGTCTGAATAAGTTAACGGAAACGAAGAAGTGCAATTGCTCTTTTGCTTTGAAAGGCCGAAAGTTGGCAACTGATGACGATTGGATGGTAACAGTGATTTGTGAGGTGCACAATCATCCGAATGCACAACATCTTGAGGGGCACTCGTATGCCGGGAGGCTTTCCGAAGAAGAATTAACTATTTTGATTAATATGTCGAAGAGTTTAGTGAAGCCAAGGAACATTCTTCACACATTGAAGAAGAGGGATTTGAACAACACCACTACAATGAAGACTATTTACAATGCTCGTCACAAGTACAGGGTGACAGAGACGGCCGGAAGATCACAGATGCAGCAACTCATGATAAATTTAGAGGAGAACAAATACATTGAATGGCACACTAGAAACGATGCAACAGACTGTGTTAGTAACTTATTTTGGGCACATCCCTCATCCGTTAAGTTATTACGAGCATTTCTTGAGGTGTTGATAATGGATTCCACATACAAGACAAATAAATATCGGCTGCTCTTGCTTGAAATTGTTGGTGTCACATCTACTCAGTTGACGTTCTCGGTTGCTTTTGTGTACCTTGAATCGGAGAAGGAGCAGAACTATACTTGGGCTTTAGAGAGGTTGAAGTCATTAATGGATGGATGTATGTTGCCACGTATGATTGTCACAGACAGAGAGCTGGCGCTAATGAATGCAATTAAAAATATTTTTTCGAATGCTACAAACTTGCTATGCAGGTGGAATATTTCAAGGAACATCTTGGCTAATTGTAAGAAGTTTTTTTGAAACGAAAGATAGATGAGAGGCATTTATTAATAGCTGGAACATGTTGATAATATCTCCCACCGAAGATGACTACATGCAACTTCTAAGTGCATGTAACATGAATTTTTGCTGGTATCCACAAGCTCTTGATTATGTGAAGAAATCCTGGTTGAGTAAGCATAAGGAACAATTCGTTGCTGCATGGACAAACATGCATATGCACTTTGGGAATGTCACTACAAACAGGATTGAGAGCGCGTGCAAAGTTGAAAAGACATTTAGGGTCATCGAGCTGTAACTTTGATTCAGGTTGAATGACTATCCATGCCTTGCTTAAATGGCTCATCGCAATTGGGTTCGTCAATGGCAACCATTTTGTCCAAGTGTTCTTCGCATCTGGATCTCTCATGCCCCCCATTGCTACAAATTGGCACAAATACCATCAACCATGTGCAACAGGATGAGAACTTCCTTATGCCACGAACATCGAGTAGTTCAAATATATCATAAGGGACTCTGTTGCTACGCATGAGACAATTCATCTAAATAGTGATTGACTTTGTTGATCTTATATTGTGTATCCTGCCTAATGTAATGTTATTTTATATTTTTAGTGCAAAATTTCGGATCAACATTTCTACTTTGATCAACATGCATACTTATAAAAACAAATTGGTAAACAACTTCATCCATTATCTAATAAAAGTACATCCAAAGATCCAATGTCATGTAAATAGTTCAATCCACATCAAAATTCATCCACAAAAAATAATACATAGTTCAACCATCAACCAACAAAATACATGACACCCATAAAACCCGACTACGGTCCTTGAAGATGATGCTTGTATGTAACCGGCAAATCTTCTAGAATCTCGAGTGTAGTCTGTAATGCACGGTAATACACATCAACTGGCTGTCCTGTTCACGCAATCGCGGCACAAAGATTGTTTACAGCTCGATGGACCTGTATCAGCTGAACAAGATATGAAACTAGCAAATGGGTTAGGCATGCATATACCATCAAGGGGAAATCCTCAAATTAAATAATCTCACCGTTGTAGGGGTAGGGTCATCAGCGCCCTGGTGGGGGTCATAATGTGAATGGCGACCCGTACATCATTCGAATTAGCAATAAATATGTAAACACATTGCACGGATTTCATTAGCAGTGCATATCTGAAACTGCACGGTTTTAACTAGTGCATTCCACATCCACGAATGTGAAACTTCGTGCGAACGCAATCTGCACGGATTTGAAGCTCCGTGCATATGCACAACGCATGGGTTTTAATCTCCGTGCATATGCAAGTAGCACGGATTTGAATCACCGTGTATATGCACAACGCACGGGTTTTACTCTCCATGCACATTCAATTTGCACGGATCTGCATTTCTGTGCACATTTAATGTGCACAAATTTGCATTTCCGTGCAAAACGTGAATCATGTTTTTCATTTTGCATGTCAACTGTCACTGATTTCCCTTCTCCCCTCTCACATACCTTCCATTCAATCCCAATTGCAACCTAAACACTCCATTCCATTTGCATGCACTCAATCCATTTGCATTACATGATTATTTAGTTGGAAAAAAGATTAACAATGAAGAAAACAAAAATGAAAGAAGTTGAAGATGAAGAGGTACCTAGGGAGATGAAGATGATCTGTCTTTGCTCACGAAGAAGAGAAGATAATCTGCCTTCAAAGGTTTCACTCACCAAAGGCTCGAAAATGACGACGTTTTCTCAATATTGATAGAAATGAGGAAAACGGAAGAAGAAGAAGGAGAAGGAGAAGGAAGAAGAAAGGCACATTTGTAATCTTCGGTGGGTGGGCTCAGTAGAAATGGCGAGTTTATATTTTTGCAGTGGGTGAGCTCAGCATGTGGGTATACTCAGCAAAGTGGGTGGGTGCAAATAGAATTGCCCTTGAGAAATTTTGTTTTCATCCTTGCCGCGGAACCTATGGAAAATCGTGCGACGGGTGAAATTCTTTGGTATTTCTGCATGTGCACCGCTGCGGCTTCGGGGCATGGATCATGTTAGCAATACTTTGGTTCGGGTGTTGCGATAATGTGTGAGCTTTATCTCCTCTTGTGGGTCATCCGATAAAGCATGTGTGAACCATATTGAGCCAAGTGGGTCCTCGGGGCTACATTGAGCTTTAAAAGTACCTTTGTATTTTATGGGTTACTTTGGCCCCTTGTAACCATTGGAGTGGATAGGATGGTATTCCACGTGTATGACGACTATGAACCTAGGTTATTAGGTTAATTATTGTAAGTGCTCCATTGACTCATGAATCATTGAGTTATTAATTGGGTTTATATTTCTGCCTTGTACATGACATGAGCATGCATCCTTCATCTACGTTAGTTAGTTGTTGAGAATGAGTTAGTATCAACTTAGTAAGGACTTAAAGGCCTTTCGCCAAGCCTCGGTTTGGTTGTTTGTTTCTCATGGGCATCCTTCATCTATGTTAGTTGTTGAGAAAGAGTTAGTATCAAATTAGTATGAACTTGCCTCGGTTTAGTTGTCTGTTTCTCATGGGAGGTGTTTGGTTTAGAGGTGTTATGGGTTAATTGGATATTCTGTGCAGCTTTGTTATGGACTACTCGGGATATGAGGCTATGTGAGATCTTCGGATGGAATTGTTATGTGGAGTAGTCTCTCATTGGTTTGATTGCTACATTTTGGACTAACAGTCTAGACAGACACTACGTGTGTATATGTGGTTTTTGATCTCTTCAAGTCAGGCACCACTCAATTTTTTTAGTCTCCACAGTTTGGGTAATGACCATGTGGCAAGGACTGTAACATTCTGCATGCATCAACGTCTATAGATCTAGTTATTTCGAGGTGACCATACGCCACTAAGTCAATGCGTACTTTATTGTGAAATTTATGTAGGTGTATTGTTTTTTTTTTTTTTTTGTCATGTCCTAAGCCCAGACTCCTGCAACTGTCTGACCTAGGGGAGCGTGATTTGGGGTTAAGTAATAAATAATGTTTCCCCCAAAATCCGCGTGTGCGAAGATGTCAAAATTCCATCACAAAGAGAATCTTTCGTGGAAGCTTACATGACATTGCAACCCAGAGCTCGTGGCCATCAGATTCCATGTCGTACTCAACCTGTTCAGCATGAAGCTGTCATGTCAAAGTCCATACTTAGATTAGAACAAACCAAGATAACAAAGTATACAGAGTTGACAGTAACCGGATGTTCATTTCCCAATATATTAAGGTTACAAGTTATACAAGTGCATTAATTACAATCGCTAGAAAAAGGCTAACAAAAGTCGTAAAAAGAAAAAGAAAAAGAAAAAAAGCTAATAAAAAATACTACCCCCTGATGTATAACGTAACTCTAGTGTCAAGCTCGACGTCTACATGACATCATTGACACTACAAACCTGCAAAACTCGTGGCTCCACAACCATCTGTACACGTACCAACTCAAGACGAAGGACCTGTCACCAGAGCACCAAAGTGTATATATTAGACATGACGGCCTGGCAGGTGACTGAGATGGACAATGACACATGTTGGTAATATATAGATTAATTATCGTGTGGTTAAACACAACATTTTATAAAAAGATGCAAGTATCTAATCAACAGGGAAACATAAAAGCATGACAAGTCTTTATATAAAAATTCAAGCTACTAATAAGCATGTTGTACATCTTTATAAAATATGGCAAGACATGAGTTATGTAAAAAGCATGAGTGAGAAAACACAAGCAAAAAAAAAAAAAAAAAAACATTACTTGAAAACTAGCAAGATGGCAACCCACATGTAGCTCTACGCTCTCCATTACACAAGGTGACGGGAGCACGCAAGCAGGAATTTATCCGTCACACGAAGTGATTGGAGCAAGCAAGATATCCTCTGCCACGCGAAGTGGTCGAAACAAGCAAGATATCACTTGCCACGCAAGCTGGACGGTGCAAATAAGATATACATAAATAACCCAATATAGATGGGCATCTAGCAAGAAGCCGACCGCAGTAACGGATAACATGAACAAGCAAAATAATCAATTTGCAGATGGTACATGTAAATTTAAGGACCCCAAGCAAGTTGATCAGACCGACGAGGTGACTCAAGCTGAGTGGTGCCGACTCAAAATCAATAAAACACAATACAAAAATCCTATCAAGTGATATGTCAAGAAAAGGGGGGCTACTCGACAAGCGAGGACAAGTAAGCATGTATATAATTAAGTGCAAGCATGAGGAGTAGTCCACCCACATGTTTACTAGTTGAGAATTGCAAGAAATCGTGATCCCAAGTGGGTTTGTAATAAAATGAGTAAAACCAAGTATTTGGAACTAAAACAGTTTCATGTTAAGCAATATACAAATTAACCACTGGGTTTCAAACACGCGTCCAGAAAACATGTTTAGACCATTTCACGATGTTGACACAAAAAATGTCACTATGTCCCTTCAACACCAAATGCTACATGGAGCCACATCCTGCCATAAATAGGAAGGCGCCACTTCAAGCACCAGATCTTGTCAGAATCAAACAAAAACTGCAAGATCCTTCAAAGCAGTCAAAAGAAGGGTACACATGAAGTTTCGGGCCATTTCGACATCATTTGGCCTAACTTCACTCCTCCGACAGCCAGACAAGAGCTCCCGGCAGCGACAGTGTCGAAGACTTTAAAACTTCGATCAGAGCCTACGGATGGTCTCAAAATACCTCCAAAAGGCCCCCTGCCAAATTTCAGGTCAAACGGACGACGTTTGACCCTTCATCAACTCTCAGGAAGCAAAAACAGGTCTACCGGCGACGGAGCATCCCAGAATCATATCATCCAAATTGGAGCTAATGGATCATCTCAAAATGACTCCAATAGGTCCCCTGTCAAGTTTTAGGTCAAACGGACATCGTTCGGCCTAGTTTCAAAGCTCGGCATTTTCCTCGAGGTGAAATCAAGGCGAGCGTTTGCGGGACCCCAAAAGGCTTCAAAACTCAAACTAAAGCCCATGGTTGGTCTTACTTACTACTCAGGAGGCTCCCTGTCAAATTTCAGGATAATCGGACATCGGTTGACCACAAGTCAAAGCTCGGCATTTCTCTCATGGCGAAATCAAGGCAAGCGTTTGCGGGACCCCAAAAAGCTTCAAAACTCAAACCAAAGCCTACGGTTGGTCCTATCTAATGCTCAAGAAGCTCCACGTCGAATTTCAGGTCATTCCGACATCGTTTGGCCTAGTTTCAACGCTTGACAAAAAATCGGCAAAACCGCACAACAAAGTCTTCGGCTTTCCAAAAAATAGGAAACTTTGTGCTCCGATTTGCGTGGCTTCTCGTCGGGTTTTCTTCAAGAGAATCAGGCCAATAAATGAGGGGAAATGTCAGCAAAAATACAGAAGAAAAAAGAATGAAAAAAGATCGAAAAACGGCGAAGAAACGGCGACCGGACGGCGACCAAAAAACGGGCCCAAGGCCCATGGTCGCCGGCGACCTTGGCCCATGGTCGCCGGCGACCATGGAAATTCCGGCGACCCAAAATTTCGCCGGAAGACCCTTTTTCGGGTCCTTTTCGCGTTTCGAGTTGATTGGCCCCTGTGATTTTTCCAAAATCTGATTTTTCGTGCATGAAATCCGTCGATCTTCGTCAAACATCACGGATTCGCCGCCGAAGTCATTGGATGATCATTAGATGCCTCGAAATCGCCAACCGGCCGACAAAGAAAGCACACTTTCTGCCCGCCCGATCGTGAAATCGACAGGACAGATGTTGCCGGCACGTTGACATTGATCAATGTCTAAAATTGCATCGCCATCCGACATCAAACAACATGTGGATCCACCGGCGGTCATCGCAAGAAGAATTCCAAAAGACGCGGCGCGGCCCGCGACTCTTCGAGCGACTTGGCGACCAATTAATGAAGTTAAATGACCCGTTTTATGACAAGTTAATGCGGTCATTAACTCATTATTTTGGACGGCCCAATCAAAAGCAAGCAAATGGGAGTTACAAGTCAAAGGATTTATGGCATTAAAGCCATGAAACTCCTCCCATGATGGGGATTAAAGGCAATTAAAAGCTCATTATTCTCCATCGGCCAATCAGATTCAAGGAAAAAGGAGTTACAAAACAAATGCTTTAAAACTTGTAACTCCTCCCATTATGAGTATTAATGCATTCAATGCTCATAAACCCTCCTAAATGGCTACCAAAGGCCTATAAATAGGAGGGCATTCCAAAGGGAAACAAGGCTAGTGCTATCCGGATCTAGCTCTCGCTTTCCCCCCGAAGAAGACAAAAAATCTAGAAGCCCTGCAACTCTGCTGCAAAGACCACCAAAAGGTGATTGAAGCACCCTTGGGGGGCCACCCCCCCAAGGACCTCCCTTCTTCTACCAACATGGCTAAAACGTGGCTTTTCAGCCCGTTTACTTAGCTTTTTATCGGATATAAGACCTTCTCTTGATCTTTATTCTTTAAAAATCTGAGGTTCGAAAGCCGAGCCAAGAATCCAAGCATCGTGTTCTCATCTGCATGGACGATGGAGGAGCCCATACATGACTCGCGACCGTCGATCTGAACGTGTCCCCACAATCGAATGAGAAGTCAGATTCCTTTTCTTGATTTCTATTGTACTTTATTTTTCTTTTAGAGACAAAAATCACAATTCTTGTCTTTCATAATGGATGAGACTTGTAAATCGCCTTTTACGGCAAAATCGCCTTTCACGGCAACAAATGAAATCGCCTTTCACGGCATTCAAAAAAAACCCCTTTGTCTCTTTTCTTAAAATATGTGTGCAATGGAAAACTAGAAAAAGTTTCATTTCCCCTTTCTACTTGTGAAGGTGGATCTTCGAATCACCGTTTCTAAATTCCAAGTAGAAAAGTGAAATTGGCATACCCGTACAAAAAAAAGAAAGATGTTGAAACCCTTTGTCTTTTCTTCTCCTCCCCTCCGCCGTACCCCGAAAGACCCGGGGCGGAGGCCAGCGGGAGAGAGGGAAGAATCGGGTCCATCAAGCTGGCACACCCGGTGGGACACGTTCATTTGAGAACATGCACTTAGATTCTTTGGCACCTTTCTAGTTGGTTGCCAATGTTGAATCTTGCATAAAAAAAAAAAAACATGAGATGGGATTTTTTTTTGTTTTGGAAATTTCTTTCTTTAAGTCTATTTCCAATCTTTCTCCTTCTCGAAAAAAAATAATCTTCTCTTGTTCTTTGAATTCAGATCTGAGAAATCTCGATCTCCTCCCTTTTGGACTCAGTGCCCGCAGAAATGTTTGAGCACGC